>JADXDR010000035.1:270998-339002 GCA_025026875.1 Chlorella ohadii
GCTGCTGATGCTGCCGCCACCCCGCCAGCCAAGCGGCAGAAGCCGGCTGGCAGCGCGGCCAGCAAGGGTGCAAGCAGCGTGTCTGGAGGCTGCAAGGCCGCAGGCAGCAAGGCAGCAGGCGGCCGCTCCAAGTTTGCAGATGTGCTGCACCGCGTGGTGGCGGTGCCTGGCTCGATTTTCTTGTGAGTGATGCATGTTGGTTGGCGATGGCGCTGCTCTTTGAAATGCCGGGCCAGCTGCCTGCTGGGTGCACGCTGCGCAAATCAAGACTGGCGGTGGGGTATCTTCAACTTGCTGCCCTTGCTGTGGCCGTGCGTGTATGCTGCAGCCCGGTGTGTGCGGCCATCCGAGCCTGCGCCTGACCTGCAGAACCTCTCCCAATGCAGTGTGGACACACCCGACAAGTACTCTTTGGTGCACCCCTGCTGTGTGGCCGTCGTGCTTTAACTGCATACACCTTACCCCAATGGCGTGCCCTGCAGTGTGGACACCCCCGGCAAATATTACTTCGGCCAGGTGACCAAGAGCGAGCCAAAGCGCAAGGTGCCGGCGGTCGAGGTGAGACAGGGGGCAGTGCAGCGGCCGGTGCATCATCCCTGCTGGGGAAGGACTGAGGCTCGCGGCATCTGGCAGCTCTTGGTCGTGTTTGTGTTCCCACTGCCAAACCAGTGAAGCTTACATTTCAAACACAAAGCGCAATGTGCATGCCCTGGCCTCCACAGGTGCTCTTCTTTGATGACGACAGCAAGTACTGGTGAGGCGCCAGGTGGACTGATTGATTGCTTTTGAGATGCAGAGTCTGCTGCACATGTCCTGTCCAGACCTGATGCACCTGCTGATCGGGCAGCCCCTCTGTTGGCCATGCGTACTGCTTACCAGGCTCCCACGCCCATTGCGTCCCACACCCATCTCTCATGTGCAGGTTCCCTGTGACGGACGTGCGTCGGTGGATGGCAGACATGGCGGCCGCAGGCCCGCAGCAGCCGCACGCCTTGGCGCGGCACAACCCCGGCGTGCCGCCGCTGCCGGTGGACCAGCCGGCGGCATCTGGCGGGAAAGAGGGGCAGGTGGAGGTGGAAAAGGAGGCAGCTCAGGCGCTGCAGTCTCTGTCGGTGTCACTAGTCAGCTCTCAGATGACTGGCAGCCAAGGCAAGCGGGGCGGACAGGAGCCTGCGGTATCGAGTGGCGGCAAGGGCCGCCGCCAGGCCGCCAGTGCTGGCGGGCGCGGCAGCAAGGAGCGTCCGCCTTCGCGCAGTGGGCGGCGGGGGGCGGCGGGCGCAGCAGGGGGGCGGAAGCTGAGCCGCACCGACAGCCAGGAGAGGCGGGAGGGCGCCCTGATGGCTGCGGTGCAGGCGGAGTCGCGCTAGGGTTCTACGTACGAACATGCCGCATGTGAACTGTGTGCTTTCATTCGCAAGCCAGCTCTGCCTACTTCATTCCGAAGCCTCCTGTGCTTACCGCTCTCACCTACTGCCCTCGCCTACTGCCCTCACCCACCCTTACCGCTGTCCGTCACAGCGATACTCAACTGGCATGTCCCAGCGATCTGACCCAATCAACTTGTGCACGTGGCCTTGCCTCTGGTCCACACACTCTGCGACTGCTGCTGCGCGTGGCAGCTCTACTGTACATCGAACGACAATCTGTAAGGTACATGAGCAACGACGTGCACTAAAACAGGGACAGAGGAATGGTACATGTGCGGGTGCATTCCATTTTTTGTCCAGAGGTGTGGTTGCTCAGTTGGCTCGAGAGTCTTGCTGTGTTTGCTGCTCAGACTGCCTGCTAAGCTGCGGTTCACAGCCGGGAGTGCTCCCTTGCGGGCCCCAGCTGGCTGCTGCTGCTGCTGCTGTCGTAGTGGGAGGGTGCGGGCGGCAGCTGGAGCTCCCTCTCTGCTGGCAGCGGCTGGAAGAACTCGGCAATGTGCTCGGGCCGCACCTGCAGCAAGCATGCGGAGGAAATCAGCAACAAACCTCACCAGCGAGAACCTTTGCAGCAACCCACATGTGCTGTGCTTTCGTCGATCTTTTCTGCACCAAACTTTTCAGCAGCAGTTTGGTGCCGCACAGCAACCAGGCCGCCCTCCCGGCTTACGTCCTTGAGGCTGGCGGGCACCCATGCGGGGTTGCCGCTGCGAGTGATGAGCGCTGCAGTCACTCCAGTGTAGAAGTCGGATCCCACGTTTGTGACGCAGCGGGTGACCTGCAGAGGCGGATTGGAGTAGGGCGAGGCGGGCTGAGGGATGCAGGCAGGGCGAGTGTGCTGCGAGACAAGCCGAGACGTCTGCGGCACAGGCAGGCGCAGAAGCCAACGAGTGCCCACATACACTGCCCACCATCCACCCACCACCATGCGATTCTCCAGTACCTGTCCCAGACGCACACTGAACACAGCCTGCAACACAACAATAGATGGAGCGATGCACATGTGCCCACCCGATACCCACCATTCGGTTCTCCATCTTCAGGCAGTCTGCCAGGTCCTGCTGCGCTCCCCGCCGCAGCTGCTCAAATGTCAGCTTCTGGGACAGCGGAGATCCCCTGCGAGTCAGGGCAGCGTGGCAGGGCAGACGCTGCTGAAACCAGAGCAAGCTGCTGTGTGGCTGCATCGTGCGCTTGCAGATGACAAGTGGGCAGCTTTGTACTGCTCCGTCCCAAGGCTCCATACAGCTCCTCCGCTGTCCTACCCCCACAGCCCGTCAAATCACCCCAAGAACCGCAGCAGCCACTCGCTGCCCTCACTTGGCTGGCCGCCGCTGTGTTGCACAGCCTACCAGCCACCTTAGAATTGCTGCACCCACCCCACTGTGCTTGCTCACTTGGACATGAGCGCGATGGTCGATGCCCCACTGCAGCACAACAAGCTTTGATCACCACAGAGACACTTTAGATCTGTGCTCACTTGGACATGAGGGCGATGGTGTCAATGCCCCACTGCCCCCCGCTGCGCTCCAGCTCCGCGTAAATCTCCTCCACCGACTGCTTGCCGCCGAAGCAAAAGTCGATGTCGGCCCTGCAGACACAAGGTTGTGTGGTAACGGCAAAGTTGGATGCATGGCACCGCACCACCAGGCGCCGTGTCGCTGGATCCTCACTCACTCTGCCCTGCTGCCCGATACATTGCTGGGAGCACTATTTGGGCACAAACATACCTGATGGTGTGCAGCTGGCCGGCAGGCAGCGGCTCCCGCTGCTCGTAGGAGGTCAGCAGCTCGCCGAGCACGGCTGCAGCACAGAGTTGGAACGCCAGTACAGTGCAATCCAGTCATGGGCAAGCACGCAGCACTAGTAAGATGAACTGCACAGCAGCACGGCTGCACCACCGAGTAGGGTGGCACATTAGCAAATCAGCTGAAGGCAAACTGAGCAGCAGCACGGCTGCAGCACAGAGCAGGGGGCGGGCGGCACATCTTACGCAGGCCTGCAGTGCAAACTAAGTAACATGCACAGCAGCATAGCCGCACTGAGCAGGGGCAGGCATGCAGTACCAAGCACCACTGAGATGAATTGCACAGTGACACAGGCGCAGCACAGAGCAGGGGCACGAGTGCTGCTCGAGGTGCTTGAGGTGAATTGAACTGCCGGCCTGCTGTGCGAGCCGCAGCCAGATGTTGGTGCCAGAAACGCAGGTGCAACCCTCACTGCTGGACTCCCACCTGCATCTTTGGCCGCCGCTCCTAGGCTGACGATGGATTGGTGCACCTGCAGGTTCCGGCAGGCCGTGTGCGGTGCTGCTGAGCGTGGCTGGACGGCAGCATGCAGCCCGCACCAGCAATGGCAAGCACTGGTACCAGTAGCCAAGGTCCGCACTGCCCTGAAACTGCAGCCTGCTACCCATCTCACCAAAAGCCGGTGCAGGCATGCTACCCATCAGCACGGGCGCAGTACCGCCCTGCTGCCCGGCATCAGTGGACTCAAAAGCCCTGCCCTTCCCACCTGGGGCAGCAGCTGGGAGGGGATGTAGTGCGTGGCGATGCCGGCGTGCCGCACATCCACGCCCTGCAAATGCCGGCGGCATGGTTGGGAATGGCCATTGGTAGGTTTGGGGGCTCACTTAGAGCATTTCACTTCCCAGGCTTGCCTCGCTCTGCCACTCCAAGCAGCGGCTGCCCACCACCGCATTCCAATTGTCTTTTCTCACGTTCAGGCGGGCGCCCGTCAGCGCGAGGTACATGCCCAGCCCGCCACGCAGGCGGGGCAGGAAAAAGGAGCCGCCCACATCCGGGTAGAGGCCAATGGCGCACTCGGGCATGGAAAAGACGGTGCTGCGCAGGATGCAAGCGGAGGGAAGGGCCACAGTTGTGCTGAGCAGGGAAAAGTGCCCCCACATCAGGGTAGAGGCCAACGGCGCACTTGGGCATGGAGAACACAGTGCTGCAATTAAGGAAATGTGCACAGCTGATGTGGATACGGCACACGACAGCCCCCCGTGCAGCTCTGAATCAACTGCAGGCAGCTCAATTCGCAGCAAGACCCCCGCAGCTCACCGCTCAGTTGCAATTCTGAACGTGCCGTGCACGCTCACGCCCACGCCGCCTCCCATAGTGATGCCATCGATCAGCGCCACGTGCGGCTTGTGCATGCGGGAGATGAGATAGTTGAGGCGGTACTCTTGGTAGAAAAACCTGCAGAGGATTGGATTGCCAAATTGTTACCCTGGGCAAGTCAAGAGAGGGGGAGATGAGGCAACTGAGGCTCAGTGCGCCCAAGATGTTAGAAAAACCTGTGCACGGCCGGAGATGGGAGTACCCCAGTCAGAAAGGCAGGTGACTGTGTCGTGTTTTTGGGCCCAGGGTGATGCCTGCTGCACCATAGTACCCTCAACTTCCCCCTCGCGAGGTGACCTAGCATGCTGTGCGGCAGACCCACCTGAGCTTCGCCTTAGTGCCCAGCCCCCACAATCGACCAAGAGGTGTCAGGGCACAAACCCAACTCTGAGTGCCTCCTCAATGCGCCCCACAGACCAGGCTGCCTCAGGAAACTCAAGTGAACTGATAGGAAACAAATGAACTCTGTGTCCGACACCCACCCACCTGAGCGCCTCCTCAATGCGCCCCGCCTGCCCCAGCTGCACCACCGTCTTCACATCGCCGCCGGCGCAAAAGGCGCGGTCGCCAGCGCCCTGCAGCGGGCAGGCAACACGGCAAGGGCAGGGGTGAATGCTTGGGCTGTGCTGCTGTGGTGCGGGGGTCAACGCTTGCAGGTGTCTGTAGTAGACGCACTGGCACACAAACAAACATAATGCAAGCGAGGGAGCACCAGTCGTGCACGGCTCTCCAAGAAGTCCCAGCGCACACACAGCAGCGTGCTGGCCAGGCATGCTATGCTTCCCCCTTGATGCTCTCAGCTGCAGGCCAAGTCGCGCCTTCAAACCGCACCTTCAGCACGATGCAGGCAATTCCGGGGTCGGCGTCCCAGCGCTGATAGACATCAAACAGCGCCTCCACCATGCCGGTTGTGAGGGCGTTCAGGGCTCGGGGGCGGTTGAGCGTGGCCACGCCCGCTGAGCCCTGCACATCGTTTAGGACCTGCAGCAATGCAGCGGCAGAGCTATGAGCTGTACAATGGGTGCTCAATATCTGCAGCAATGAAGTGGCAGAGCGATGAGCTGTGCAACGGGTCCCGGCGGCGGCATGAAAGTCGCCACGGCAGGCAGAGAGACCACCCCCTTGCGGGCAGCAGGTATGCGCAACCAGCCGTCCTCGATATGGTGCATGAAGCTCACCTCTGGCTCTGCTGCCTGCGTGCTCATGGCGGCGCCTGCGGCTCGGAAGGGCTGCGGCCCAGCTGCCGCCGCCACCGCTGCAACTGCTGCCGCTGCTCGTGCGCCTGCCGGGCTTGCAGCCGGCACCTTGGTGCCTCCTGTAATTTGTGACAGCGCGCCGCGGAGCCCCCGACAGCAGAGGGCGCGCATAGGCGAGAGGGCGGGCTGATGGGCAGGCTGCAGCGCCCGCCAAGTGCTTCGATCGCGTGATGACAGTGCCGATGGGTAGAGGGCGAGGCCTCCTGGCGTTGTCGTCACCGCAGTGGCCGAGTCAGCAACCGGGGCTGCAGTGGTGCCCCGCCTGATGCCTGATTTCAAGCTCGTCAATGAATTGGGAGCTTAACTACAGCGCACAATCGACTAGCAAGCGAGTGATGCACGCATAAAGGCAGCTGCCATCCCGCCGCTGCCAGAGGCACGGCAACGGCGCACCGCCCGAGCGCACGCCCTCTGCAAGGCCCGCTGGCAACGGTATTGATGGGACTGCACTGTTACATAACATTGTCTAGGGCTTGTGGTCTTCCTAAGCCGGTCAACGAGCTGAATTGCGGCCTTCACAAGCCATGGATGCGCCTGACCTCTTGAAGCACGTGCTGCACCTGCAACAGACACATGCAAGCCGCGCCAGGCAGTGCTTTAGCATGGGATGGGCATGGCTGCATGTGCACACGCACAGCGGCATCTGAACTCTCACGCAGCAGCGTTTCTTGCCAACATGGACAATTCATCCCTCCCGGCAGCCTGCTGCACCAACACCTAGCCCACCTTGTCTGTCGGTTCGTCTCTCAGCAGGTCTGGGTTGAAGGGATCGACTGGTCCCTCGCCCAGCACGCCTGGCACAGATCATGGGCATCAGTAATGAAACTCAGTGCGTGATTAAGACCCGAAATTCCACAGACGCACTTGCACATACCACCTCAGCATTGCCATTGTGCCAGTCACTGCACGTGCAATGCACAAGGATAGCACCTCTCCGTGCTGACCAGCAGTGCATGAGGGGCGCCTGCCCCACGTTTGCAGCCACCCAGCTCACCCAGGAACGTGTTGACAACGCTGTCGCCGAGGGCCTTGAGGTCGTACCTGCAGCAGCAGACGGACAGTGTGCTGAAGGTGTTGAACCACCTGCTAGATCAGGCAACGGATGGCGACTGCTGGGGGCGCGCCGCCGCAGCTTGCCAGCGCCTGGCTCAGCCAGTGCAGCGCTCGTCTGTCCTGCTGCACTCACCCACGCTCCATACAGTGTGTGGTACAGCCCCCGATATGCTGGCACAGTATGATGCACGATGCTCACCCACCCTCCAACAAGAACACGATGCGGCTGCCACAACAAACACTCAACTCGCACAGCACAATACNACTGCTAATCGCCGCAGACTGCAGCGCTCACCCAGCACATTGCTGCAACTCACCGGCCCTCCAGCAGGAGCACGATGCGGCTGCAACACAGCTAATCTGTTGCACCATTACCAACCACAACATCACCCCCAACTTCACGTCCTCACCCGCCCTCCAACAAGAACACGATGCGGCCGCCGCACAGCTGGTCCGCTAGTTGCTTCAGGCTGGCACTCAAGGCGTTGTAAGTGGAGGTGCGGAACTGCAGGCCTGCAACAGTTTGAAGCCAAAGGGTGGGATGGTTGAAGAGCAATTGGCTGAAGCCGGAGGCATCGGTGCCGCCGCTGCTGCTGCAGCCCTTGCTCGGATGCTGCCAGCTCACGCAGGGTGCAGTTTGAGCAAGCATCCGCCAGATATTGCTATTGCTCAATGCCTACCCCTGCCCTGGCGGCTGGGCACACCTGCCAAGGGGTCTCTCCAGTGCGCATCAAAGCCAGCCGACACCAGAATGATGTCCGGCTTGAAGCGCTGCGCTGCTGGGGCCACGATCGTCTCGAACACCTCCAGGGCTGCATTGTGACCTACATTAACGGTGGGTTTGAAGGGGTCCAGCCATGCTACTGTGCTCCATTGATGACAGCCAAGCGCCGCCTGCCAGGCTCATCGAGCAGCTGCCAGGCGTGCACAGCTGCGGCAGCGTCATATAGCTCAAGCTGGGCAGCCGGCCTACTGGCGGCTCACCAGAGTCGCCAGGCAGCGGGATGTTGATGGTGGCGCCCTCGCCTGCGCCCGTCCCCACCTCGCCCACTTTGCCGGTCATCGGGTACGCGCCTGCAGCAGTGCATGCAGCAGCGGGTCAGCAACTGGGGCAGGCAGGCACTTGGAGCGCGGCTGTGCCACTGCAAGCACGCCAAGCCTCCGTCACACAGACGCGCAGATGCATGTGCACGGGGTGCAGCAACCTGCCGCAGCAAGATGGCTTGCTGGGCACACCGCATGCAGCTGCGCGGAAAGCCATCCTGCAAGGGCCCATTACCGCTCTGGTGGCTGGAGATGAAGAGCACATCGGGATCATCCTCAAATGCGTCCTGTGTGCCGTTCCCGCTGCAACAGCGAATAATGGCACAGACAATGCCGTTTAAGTGCAGCGCAGCCGAGGAAAACTCACGTCATTACTGCCCAGCCAGGCTACAGCACACCCACTGCCGCCCAGCCACTCACTGGTGCACGTCAAAGTCGTAAATGAGCACCTGAAAGAAACCAAAAGCAAACACACGCATGGTCACTGAGCAGCCGCACATGATCAGCTTGCGCAGCGGCGCCGGCATGCGGGTTGCCTGCATGCACCACCGACATCAGGCTGCATCCGCCCCTACTTTACAAACAGCCAAGCAGGCCCCCAGCAGGCAGCAGCAGTGCCCACCCGTTGCAGGCCGTGTGCACGCTGTGCATGCCGCGCTGCGATGGCCGCGTTGCCCAGAAAGCAGAATCCCATAGGCATGCTAGGAGTGCAGTGGTGCCCCGGCGGGCGGCAGATGGCGAATGCTGCTAGACTGCTGCCGCTGCTGCCGCCGCTGCTGCTGCTGTTGGCTGCCTCGGCCTCCCGTTGCCGGCTGGCTGCCACAACATTGTCTACAAGCGCCAGTGCAGCGCCTGTTGCCTGCAGGTCATGATGGGTGTGCTGGCATGCGATCAGCCCTGGCCATCAGCAGTGCAACAGCAGGGTGCAAACTGCGCCGCAGAAGCCGTTGTGTGCCCAGCAGACCGCACCAACCATGCCAAAAGCATCCCAACAGCCCCACCGCCCAGTTTCCTGTCAGCTTACCAGCAGCGCGTCGCTGTACGTGCTGCCAGTGAGGTACGTTGTTTCCTGCTCCACGAACTGCGGCTGCCCTGACTCGGCCGCACGCCGGCTGAGCTTTTCCAGCGCCTCTGCGTATTTGCCGGCATGCACCGCCAGCACAGCCTCCAGCGGAGCAGCAGAAAAGCCCTCCAGCTGCACCAGCTCCTCAGGCCGCTCATAGGGAGTCATGCCTGAGTGTTCTAGCGCTGTCAGAATGGCAGGCACGCGCTCCGCACACTCTTTGTGGCCTGCGGCGGCAGCGGGGCAGGGCTGGTTCCTGGCAACCAGGCGGGCGAGCGCTCCTTGCCATCTGCAACCTTGCATCTGATTATTCACCTGGGTAGGTGTGTGCTGGCGCTCCGGCAGTGGCGTACAGGAGCCGTGCGCTGCGAAGCGTCTCTGGCGGCAGCAGGACGCTGGGAGCGGCGGCAGCGGCGGTGACCACAGGGCCGGCCGCCGCACGGCAGACCGGCTGGCGCGATCTACAGCATATTGGAGTTTGTAACGTTGCTTGTGTTTGCATGGCAGCGCCTGTCGAGCAGCGAGTGGAGGGTTTGTGGGGCGGTCGCGCTGGGGAGAAGTGAAGAGGCCCGTTTGGCAGGCGATGTACAATCTTTGGGATGCGCAATGGGAGTTGCAACAGCCCATTCCTCCCACCGCCCTGCTGGGCGGCCAACATTGCCTGCTCCGCTCCTGCTGCGGTCTCTGTGCTTGCGCCTCGCTCGCTGCAACGTTCGTTCGTCGATCACAGGGTATAACTTCCAATCGGTGAGCAGGGCAGCACCCATTGGTACTGGAAATTGAGCAAATTGCTGTCGAGCTGCTCGTTGCCTGCACGTTTTGTTGAACAGCGCATCGCACCATTATGCATGCATTAAAAGGACAACACAGCGATCGTCGTCACCTCATGCCACTGATGCCGCCGCCGCCGCCGCCGCCGCCGCCAACMTGAACGGCACGCACTMCCACGTCGGTGCTGTGCAGGCTTTGCAGTCGTGGTGCACACCAAGCTTCACAGCTGTATCAGCAGCAGAACAGCTAAGCAAGGGACAACATCCCAGCAATATGACAGTTGACGACACGCTGGTGCAGCGGCCACTGTACGGCGGCGCCGCGCAGCTCGCCTTCCCCCAGCGCTTTGCCGACATCTCCGACTTCCGGCCGGTGCCCGACCACCAGGAGGCAAGTGCAATGCATATGGCAGCTCAGTTGCAGCTGGGTGCTGTCCACCGGCCTGCCGCATTTGTACCATGACCTTTGCTGCTGCTGCCTCCTTCCCGTCATGAAGCTGCCTGGTACACTCCTGCATAGCTGCTGGGATGGCACAGCAGGCACATCACCCACCTGTTACGCCCACCTGTTTTGATGCTGGCACTGTGCAGAAGGCAGCAGATTTTTCTGCTCTGCACGCCAGGGACATGGTCCTTGCCTCGACGAGCAGCCGCCCTGCCCTGCCTTGCAGGTGTTTGCAGACGCTGGGCTGGACCAGTCCCTGGTCATTGAGATTGTGGTGCGTGGCTTTGCTGCATCAGAAGTACCTCCTCAGAATGGATTGGTGGCCAGCTGGAGATCGTTGAGATTGCAGTGCACTTTGCAGCTCCCTTAGTTCTCGATGTGGGGTGGGCTGGAGGCCCTCATACTGCATCCTGGTCGGCAGCACCGCCATACAGCTCTGTGAAAATGCGGCGGCCCTCCCCGCTGTGTGCAGGAGCACCAGCCAATTCCAGATGCCGAGGCGGCCTCCTTCTCAGTTGACCAATCATTCACACTCCCTGCTGTGCGCAGGAGCACCAGCCGATTGCGGATGCCGAGGCGGGCGCCTACTTTTTCCAGGACCAGGCGCAGCACAACGAGGCGGCACATGCGCAGATAGATGAGGTGCGGTGCGGGTGGTGTTGCGGCAACGGCATGGCAGCTGGTCAGGCTAGGTCGGGTGTTCGCCTTCAGCAATTGTTGCGCAGTGCGCATGGTGTGGCCTCACCAGAGCTAATCCTTCCCCCTTGCACCCTCTCACCTGCCACTCACAGACGCACGTGCTGGGCCCAGCCGACATGCCCGGCCTGCCGCCCGAGTGCTTCAAAGTAGTGGTGACCGGCCAGCAGGCGGTGTCCAAGGGGCGGCAGGGCAGCCAGGCGCTGAACAAAGTGCAGGTGGGGGGCGGGATGTGGAGTGGCATGGCTTGAGCAGGGTGTGGAAGGCAGGCCGGGATGGGAAGAGGATGAGGAAAGGAGCACCTTCACTGAGCTTTCGGTGCTCCCAAGCTGCACGTGCACCCTTTGTCTGCTGGTCGAGCTGTGCACGCTTTCGCTGCTGCAGCAGGCCAGGCTGCAGGCCTAAGGACACGCGCCTGGTTGCCCATTGCATTTTTCTGCAGCTCATTCTGTGCGTCATTCTGCTGCCGCAGCAAGCCAGCCTGCTTTCATACTTCGATGCTCCCCTTCCCATGTCCCCAGGTCATGCTGTGCGTGATTCGGCTACCGCAGCACGGCAGCGACGTGCTGATCACCCTCAACTCGCCAATCTACATCAGCGAGCACAGCGCGGCAGCGGAGCACGCGGGTGAGTGCTGCTGGTTTGAGTGTGAGCAAGCTGGAGTGTGAGGAAGCTGCATTGCTGCTTCTCATGCTGCTTTGACAAGCTGCCAGACTCTCCTCTCCAACTGCCGCATCGCTCCATGTCTCCCGTGCCCTCTGATGTTGCTGCAGGCGCCGGCTTCAAGGGCGCGCACCTCACCGCCCCTGCCCTCTTCCGCTCCATCCTTGCCACGTTTGCCATCAACGACTGGGCGCTGTTTGGCGGCGGCAGTGGCCAGGCATAAGCAGCAGCCTGATGCCAGACGCAATGCTGAGGCAGGGTCAGCAGTGCTAATTGCTTACACAGAACCAACGTAATGCATCAACTGTGAGCATAATGCAAAGCCCAAAGCAGGTCGCAAGCAGTGTATAGCAGGGTCACTCAGAGCGCTTGTTGGCGGTGTCAGCAGTTTGCACGAAAATCTCTGCCTCAGCAGCATGCACATCTGGGCAGCCCAGCGTGTCCCTGAAGTGTAGGGCCCGCAGCAGCGGCAGGCGCAGCACAGGTCCCCAGCGCTGGCAGACCGCCAGAGTGATGCACCACCACGCAGCGGCCAGGCTGCTTCCCAGGGCCAGCCCTGCTGCCACCTGGGCCGGGGTGTGGTATCCCAGGTGCACCCGCCCGTAAGCCACGGCTGCAGTGAGCACCCACAGCAGCAGCACCTCCAAAAGAGGCAGCGCCTGTGCCAACCGCTCCACAGCCGCTGCCACAAAGTCGCCGCCGCCGCTGCTGCCTTTGGACGCTGCTGCTGCCGCGCCGCTGCGCCGCGCTGTGCGTGCTGCTCCAGCCCCCCTGATGCCGGCGCTGCAAATGCCGTTGCTGCTGCCGCTGCTGCTGCTGGCGCGGCGGCGGTGCAGGTAGAGCAGCAGGGCGGTTGTGGCAGCAAAAGCCATGACGGCGGAGTGGCTGCTGGGCATGCCGTGCTTGTGGCAGTTGCCCAGCAGGGTGCACGTGGCGGCGGGGCGCGGCTGCTTCAGCACCTTCTTGACGACCGTGCACAGCGCTGCAGTTGGAAGGGGATGAAGGCAAGGCAGGTCAGCACTGGGGGCATGCAGGCAGCGCTGCATGCGAAGGCAGACCAGGCCGTGACACAACCACATGCACGCGCTGATGAGTCACATTGTCCTGCTGCTGCTGCAGTGCCGCTGCTTGCAGAATCCCACAGCTCACCTGAGGTGAGCAGCAGGCCCATGAACACCAAGACCATGTGCAGCTCCCTGCAGCAGGGGCAGAAGCAGCAGCACAGGTGCACAGCTCAATCGGCAAGATGTCGGCATGTACAAGTGAACGGCAAGCTGCTTGCTCCAGCCAGGGGTCTAGCCAATTTGCATGCAACCAGCAGCCAGGCAGGCCACACCCAACAGTCCCCAAGCAACCACCGCTGCTGATGCCCCCCGAATTGCTTCACCTGCGGGCGTGCAGCAGGACCGCGGCATGGTAGATGGCGAAATATGGGGCGGTTGCTGCCACTGCAAGCACCTCGCCTAGCGCATCGCCTTCCTGAAACTTGGCGCAGGCGATGCAAAAGGCCTTGAGGCCCCACTGCGCTCCGCTCATGGCGGCGGCGGCGGCGGTGAATGGGCCGCGGTGGGGAGCGGGCGGCCGGTCAAGCCGGAAAAGATAATCGGGCGCTGCTGAGTGCTGTGCGATTGGCAGACGGCCCGGNCAGGCCGAGCAGGCGGTGGCGATGAAACAGCGGTGCTCGCTTCAAGGCGGCCGCCGATCGCAAACTTTTCCAGTTGCGGGGTATGATAATAAGATCTAGCTCGATGTGCGGTTGGAGCAGCAGCCGTCCAGGCACTGCCGGCCCAGCGGCGGCGGCGACGCTGTGCTGCGCAGCCAGCGACATGCAAGCGGGCCGCCCAGCCCCATTGCTCCCTCATAACATTTACAGTGCGCTGCGCTCATACAATATGCCAGGCTGTCGAATTCGACGGCAGAATGGAAAGAATCAGGGCTGCACCACTCTGCTGCCAAAACAGGTTCGAAACCGCTGCTGCTCCACGGGCCCGCTCGCTGCTCCGCTCGTTTGGTGTACCATCAGCATCAGCAGAGCTGCGGCAGCCAGCGGTCGACCTCAGACGCACTCTTCCACCCAATGTAGGTGTGAAAATTCAGGGCCGCTCATGCGGTGGTGACCTTGTGGATAGCCTCAGCCAGGCGGGCAACGTTGTTGGTGTTGACGCCCGCCATGCTGCGTGCGCAAACAGAAACAGAGAGGATCACAAGGAGAGCAGCGCGTTGGGTTGATGTGCTGCAGGCACGCAATGCAGTGTCACAGCAGCTTTGCAATGAAACATGGACCCTGTCTTGCCAGCTGACCGCTGTAGCATGCTGTGGCCATAAAAGCCGCCCACCTGATGCGGCCGTTGCGAGTCAGGTAGATCGAGTGCTCCGCCGTCAGCTTGTCGACCTGAGGGGGAGAGCCATGATGGCAGGCCGGGTGCCGGGTTGGTTTCAAAACACATCATCGTCCATGCCCATCCCAGCCTGCTGGGTAGAGCACGGCTGCTGTACGCAGCAACCCGCGAGTGCTTGCGCCATGCAGCTCGGGAAGATCCGTGTTGCAAGCCGCCTCCCCCTCCCCACCTGCTCGGGCGACAGGCCGGTGTAGCAGAACATGCCGATCTGGTCGGTGATGTGGTTCCAGCTGCGGGTATGCATTGGTAGGTAGACTGTGTGAGTGGCAGTGTGGGGGGCAGGTACATGGCTGGCGAGCGGTCTTCAGCTATTTGCTGGCCACCGGCAATTCCGCAAGCCCCAGCAGCGGTGGGCGACCAACCGGCAGAGCAGCTGTAGCAATACGGCCGACTGGCTGTCGTTGCACGCTACAAGTCTAACACCACGCACCTGAGGAGGCTGCCCAGGGCCTCGAGGTTCTGGCGCAGATCCCAACTCAAGTCAGAGAGCGCGCACCAGCAGGGGCAGAGACCAACCGCAGTGCAGCTAGCGCAGCGCAAATGTTCAACTGAGGTACGACCTCACCTGAGCGGGCTGCCCAGCGCCTCCTGGTCCTGGCGCAAGTTTCCAGCTCAAGTCGGAGCACACCACCAGGGGCAGCTGGGGCAGAAGTTAAAATGTGGTACGGCCGCACCTGAGCGGGCTGCCCAGGGCCTCAAGGTTCTGGCGCAGCAGCGTGCGCATGGAGATGATGCGCTCCGCCATGTCCTTCACCTCTCCCAGCCTGTGAAGAGGTGGATCACTAAGAAACATGTGAGGGAGCAAAGCATCGAGGTGATGAGCAAGAATGGTGTCCACCATACTGCTGCCGACATTCAATCAATAACAATGCGGTTCAAGTTGCAAACACACACGCACCACTGCTTCTTGAGCTCGGGGTCGGCGAGGATGGTGTGCACCAGCAGCGCGCCGTGGACCGGAGGGTTACTGTACATGGGCCGCGCCAGCGCCTGCACGGTGCATGGAAGGGGGTTTGCAGAGTGGTGACCGAACGGCAGGGGGCGCCGGCCAAAGGGCAACAGTGCCGGGCAGCAGCTTGCCAGCTGCCCTGCTCTCCCTGCACACCCTTCCTGACCGCATCCTATAGACTGTGCGTGGCAGAGGTGGTCCGTCATGTTTAGGCGTGGAGTCAAGAGGGTGCGACAACAGAAAAGCAGCAGCGGCTTTTTCCTTGACACACCTTCATCTGCGACTCGACCGCCTTGGCTCCCTTCTCATCCTCCTTCCCACCTCCCCGCCTGTTTCATCTACCCCTCTGCTGTCAATCTCATGTTGACCCACCTTCATCTGCGCCTGCACCGCCTTGGCCTCCTTCTCGTCCTCCCAACCACCTCAATCCTCTCCAAACACACATCCTCGCAGATTTTTATACCGCTTTTCTGCACCGCTTTTGCCCACCTTCATCTGCGACTCGACCGCCTTGACCTCCTTCTCGTCATCGCACACGATGGACCAGCAGCCCACGCGCTGGCCGTACAGGCCCATGTTCTTGGCAAACGACTGCAAAATGGGTACGCAGTTGCCAGACAAGGGGGTTGAGCGACACGGCGGCATAGCAAGGCCTGGGTGTGGGCAAACGATGGTGGGCGAGCGGTCCAGCATCACCACTGGCGCGGCCACCACCCACAAACCAGCTCAGGCGTACAAACTGTGGCAGGCAGCCACCATGTGGCAACCCTGCTGACCTGGCACAGCATCATGCGGTGGCCGTCGTCGGCAAAGTTGAACGAATGCATACACTCAAACAGAATGCAGCAAAGCAGCAGCCCAACAGACCTGGCACAGCATCATGCGGTGGCCGTCCTCGGCAAAGATGCGGATGGCCTGTGCATCGCGGTCGCAGTCGCCCGAGGCAAAGCCCTGCATGATTAAGAGGGTGACAGGATAGTGCAAGAGTCGAGTATAAAGATATCAGTGCAGTGCAGAGAGGCCGACGTCGCCGGAGGCAAAGCCCTGCAGGGGTGCCATGCAATGGTAGTTGTAAGTGGCAATGCGTTGCGAATGCATGGGGCAAAGGGCTGGGCGCAAAGCGCTTGGTGCAGAGAGTCACGCTCGCGGTCGCCCGAAGCAAAGCCCTGCATGGGTGGTTGGTGCGCAGGCGATGCTTTGGCAAAGGGCAAATGGAATAAAGAGGTTGGTGCAGTGCAGCGCCGTCGCAGTCGCCCGAGGCCAAGCCCTGCAGAGGTGGTTGGTGCACAGTGATGGTGTGAACAAAACAATGCTAGAAACATGCGTCGTGTGTTGCAGGAAAGGCCGGGCGGCAAAAGGCTGGCTGGGCACATCAGGGCAATGCCGTGCGGCTGCTGCTGACACCCAGACAGGGACGTTCCCTAGAACTCCAGCAGAGGCAGCATGCCGTCATGGCAAAAGTGCACAACTTTGCACCTGGTACGCGCAGTCCAGGATGGGCAGCAGCGCCTTCTGCTTGAGCAGCTGGGACAGCTCGCGCCACTGCTCCGTGCTGGGGTCCACGCCTGCATGTATTGGGCAGTTCAGAGAGGCATTCATGTGGGCTGATGACGTTCCTTTGATCAACAGCGCGCAGTGCCACTTGATGGCAGCTCGCGCCACTGCTCCGTGCTGGAGTCATCAGTTTGCCGCAGAACGAATGCATCAGCTTGCGCCATCAGCAAACCAGCTTGCATTGCAGCTTGAGAACAGGATGCGCCACAAAAACTCTGCCATACTGCATCGCAGCAAATGACGGCAGCCTCTGCCGCCGGCCCTCACCGGTAGGGTTGTGTGCGCAGGCGTGCAGCAGCACCGCGCTGCCGGCGGGTGCCTTGCTGAGGAAGTCGCACCTGCAGATGACTTGGAGTGAGGCAGCAGTGCGTTGAGACATTCGCAGTCACTGGCGGTCACAAACGCTGGTGCATGGGCCGTGACGCCCAGACACATGGTTCCGGCATGCAGGGCTGTGCACCCGCAACATGAGGAGGAGTATGAATCGTATCCACATGAGCCCTCGCATGCTCAAAGTCAAGGCCCCGTGTCTTTCCAAGTGTTTCAGACAAGCGATGCGGGCGGAGGCAAGCCCCACAGAGTGTGAAGCACCAGTAGAGAGGCGGCAAAACTAGCCAACGTCTCACATGCGCTCAAAGTCGAGGCCGCGCGTCTCCGGCTTGTAGTACTGCGAACAGGTGCAGGGCACAGCTGAGTGAGAGCAGGATGCAACATGCAGCACGCATGCCGACCAAACAGCGGCAGCAGCGGCGGCAGCAGCAGCAGCAGTTTAGTTTGTATTAATGGTAGAAATTCAATTGGAGCTGCTAAATCGTCCTGTTTTAAGTTCAGTGAAGTTTGTATCAACCCCTCGAACATAAGTAATGAGGCAGGCGGCGGCAGCAGAGGCCCCGCCTCACTGGGTACTGCTCAATGGCCACGTGAGCGTCGCGCCAGATGTTGAGGTGGTTGGCCCTGCAGGCAGCAGGAGAGGGGTCACAGACAGGTGTGCAAGGCCCGGGCAGATTGCGGCAGAGAGGCAGCAGCAGCACGGCAGCAACATGGCAGCAAGCCCACCAGAAAATTTGGCAGCAGCAGCAGCTAGGGAGGCGGCAGCAGCGGCAGCAGAGTGTAGGCGGCAGCAGCAGCGGCAGCAGCTCATGCAGCCTACCAGGTGGGGGTGGGGATGTAGATGGTCGAGCCGGGCATCCAGTGTCCCTGGAACTCAGCCGACAGCCTGTGGCAGGGTGGGGAAACGAGCATCAGCATGGACACAGCAGGGCCGCAGCACGCCCCTCACATGCAGAGCAACAGCGAGGGTGCAGCTGCCTGACGGGAACCCCAGCCTGACGCCATGGGCGCGGCAAGCAGGCAGCTCTGATGGGCGCATGCCCGGCTGCCCTGCGCTTGTGCAAACTCATCAGATAATACTCGTTATTCACGAACAGTGTTTAATTTTCTGGAGGACACACCTGCAGCTGCCGGTGCCGCTCAGACTCTGTAGCATGGCGACCTGCAGGCACAGCGAAAGAAAGTACAAGGTTTCAGGCTGCAGCACTCTGCACCAGTCACGCCACACCGGTGCCGCAACACGGCGCACAACAGCATGGCCACCTGCAGGCAGAACAGCAGCAGCCGGGCGCGAGGCTATTGGGTTGCAGCAGTCTGCGCTAACCCTGCCACGCCGATGCCACGGCACAGCACGCAGCACCGACTGCAAATTGTTGCTGAGCAGCATGCCGCTTGGCGGTACACTGCGCAAGACCAACCAACATTGCAACTCCAAACCCAGTCCCAACCTGCTTGTTCTTCAGCACCGGGGAGTCCTCGCCATAGGCCAGCTTGACCGAGTCCTCGCAAAACTGGCGGTGGCCCGCGATGGGCAGGTACTCTGCAGCAGGAGTTGGATTTCCCACAAAATCGCCATCAATAAAAAGTGCGTCTGGGTGGCATCAGGCCATCTGAGACTGGCGGTGGCCCGCGATGGGCAGGTACTCTGCAGCAGGCATTTTTGGAGCGGGCCAACGACAAAACTCAGGCTATCGCTGCGTCGGCTTGCACTGCAATGCATGATCACTTGCGAGTGGCCAATCGAAAATGCTGAACTCGTGAAAATGCTGAACTCACCCATGAAGTGAGACCCCGCCACGCGCCGCTCCGCCTCGCGAACCGACTTGAGCACCACCGGCTGCCCGCTGTCATCGCGGTACGCGCCCACACCTGCACAAGGTGCGTGCCTCCCACAGGGTAAGAAGACACACAGACTGGGCATTTTGATGTATTATTAGTGACTGCCCGCTATCGTCGCGGTACGCGCCCACACCTGCACGGGTGCACAGACTGGGTGTGTTGATGCGTTAAGCTGTTTTCAACTCGGTACGTCATGCCTGACCCCCTGGCATACTGCCTCGCGAGCGAATGCTGGCCGCTGGCATCGCTCTGCACAGTCAGACTCCCCACAGTCCCCACAGACAGCTGGCGGCGGCAGCACGCACCCAGGTTGATCTTCTGAGGATTGGTGTCCGCCAGGAACTTCTGCAGCACCAGAAAAGGACAGCCTCACAGAGATTGCTTAGTTCAGGGCCAGGAGGAGCAAGCCGCAGCCCCAGCAGCCCATCAGCCAAGCGCCCAAACCACAGGCGGCCAGGTTGCCAGCCCAGCATTCTGTTTCACCCAGCTGTGCTGAGCGGGCTGGGCGCTAAAAAACAGGCTGCCGCACCTCTGTCACACCCAGGATTGGGTCCCGAGGCGCCTCAGGAACATGGGAGAACCAGCTGCTGTTCCAGAAGCCTGCGCAATGGGCACCACAAGGGGCAAGCCCAGTCGAGCAGCGGCGGCGGCAGCGGCGGCGGCGGCGGGGCACCTGTTGCGGCGCGATGGCGCCGCATGCAATGTGGCTGGTGTGCGCACGGGTTTGTGTGTCTAACAATTGCAGTGCCGGCTGGAACAGACGTCACGCGAGCGCGATGGCCAACTGCCCCGCCAAACCCGGGCCGCGCAGCGGCTACGAGCGTAAATTTCCGCTTGCACACACAWACCAAGGCTAGCAGCAACGCCACGTGCGACCCACCTGCGGCGCGGCTGGCAAAGCCCCGGGCCTGCTGCTGCAGCAGCGGCACCGCTGCCTGGCGGATGAGACCCTCCATGGCGCCTAGATAGAACTGTTCGCAGGCTTGCGGAGCGCCTGGAGGCAGGCACAGTGCAGCGGCACAGCGCCGGAGACGCAGCAGGGCGGCACCAACCAGCAGCAGCTTTGCAAGTAGTTTCCATCATGTCTGTTTGCTGAGTCGTGCTGCCAACGACAGGTTAGTGTCGCAGTTTAGAACAAAGTTAAGTAATTCAGACAGAATCACAGCTCAGCTCTCCTGCAGCTGCTGCCGCCGCCGCTCCTTCTCCGCCGCCCGCGCCGCGGCCAGCGCCTTGCACACGCGGCGGTGCCCCGCCCGCCAGTCAGCGTGCGAGCAGGCGGTGCCGCAGTACCACACGGCACGGCAGGCACTGCAGCACATGGCAAGCAGATCAATGCCATTAGCACATGCACGTGTCATACAATGGCAGTGTTTGCTGCAGTCCAGATCAACACACCCTTGCTTGGACATTGCTCTTCTGGCCCAACACCTCACCTGCACCGCATGCTGCCAACGCCCTCGCCCGCCGCGGGCCCGCCCTCGCCGCCCAGGTTGGCACAACCCAGATAGGCGCAGGAGCGGCGGGCSGCCGCCTGCGCCGCCGCCAGCTGCAGCTCTGCCKGCTGCTCATGCAGCTGCCACCAGGCCTGCAGCGCCACAGCCAGCTCGTGGCACAGCGGCAGCACAAGGTCTTGCAGTAAGGCAGCTGCCTCCTCCACTTCCACCGCGCCCAGCTGCAGCGCGGTGCTCAGCTGGGTCTGGGCTGCCTTGAGGGCAGCCAGGGGGCTGTCAGCGGGCGGCTCGTCTGCGGCAACGCCTTGAGAGGCCAGCGCCGAGTCAGCCGCGCTGTGCAGCCCATGTGCAATGTTGTACACCCCCTTCAGCAGCTCAGGCACCTGCGAGTTGATAGCCATGCTCAACTGGACATCATCTGTAGGAGTGGGCCTCATTTGTTTGGAGCAGCGGCCAGCAGCTCGACATGGCAAGCACCTTGCCGAGTTGGCAGCTCCGCCCTCCCCCGGCTGCCGCTGCTGCCGCCGCTCCTGCTGCTGCTGCTGCTGCACACCCGGCCGCCTGCCAACGCACACTGACACTAAGCAGACCATTACCTAGCTCACACAGCAGTGGCACGCTCACAAGTGCCATACTGGCTCAGCGTGCCCACGCCACAGCAACCTCCCTCCCCTGCTGGACGACAGCACACGAGCGCGCACCTTGTCATCCATCAGTCCCGTGGAATCCAGCTCTAACACGGTATCCAGCATCCGTTCCAGTCGGCCGCTGAGCAGCAGGTACACCGCCAGCGGCGGGCCACGCCAGGCGGCCACCAGGRTGCTGCGAGCCACAGGCAGCATGGCCTCCTGCAAGGCCGACGAATGAGGGCAGTGAGATGTCACTTCTTCTGCAAACCGTGGAAGTGCATGGTGTTCCAGTGCTTTTCCTGTGCGGTCGCCGCCAGCAGAGAGCCACTTGCAATGGCGCAAACATGTGCTGGGCATTGCTTGCAGATGCGGCTGTGCCTGCTGCAAAACATCTTTTGGGCGCCGTGGACAGCTGGCCAAGCTGCCCCGTCGGCTCAACCACGCAGCAGCAATGGCGAGCTCATAGCGCTGTCAGCAGCAGGACACACACCTGGGGCACCCTGCTCAGCATTTCATTGAACAGCTGGTGCAGCTCTGGATTCAAACCCAGCAAGGTGGGGCCCCTGGCAATGCAGGCAGCCAGGCTCATTGAGAGGTTGTGCAGCTGCCCTGGCGGTACGCCTGAGCCGCCAGCCAGGGACGGCACCAGCGTACGCACCGCTGACCAATGCGCCAGTGCCATGGCCTGCAGGTCACAGGTGCTGTGGGGCACAAGAACGGACAGGTGCAGGGGTTTAGCTGCCACTGCACTGTGCACAGTTGGATGGCAGAGGCCAGCATGCATTCAGTTCATGCAAAAGCAAGTTCTCAGTCGGCAGCTGCCAGCCATGCGCACACCCATTTAACAACCTGGGCGGGGAAGCGGCGGGAGGCGACCGTGCACCCTCGGACTCCTCATTAAGCTGCAGCTGCATTGCAGCTAGCAAAGCATCCGCCATGGCCGCCAGATGCAGATGCATATCGCCCATATCCAGCGGCAGCTGGTCGCCCTGCCGGTTGGCATTGCACCAGGCAACTAGGCGGCAGCCTGTGGTGTGGAGCTGGAAGAGTGCCTGCTGCATGGTGGCTGGATGGGCCAGCTTGCTTCCCTGAGGGGATAGGGTAACAATGAGCCGCAGGCTGACCTGCGCCGCAATGCACTGCATTGTGTCCAGGTGCCGCAACATGCGCGCCACGGCCAGCTGTGTCCAGTCGTCTGCACCGCTGCTCTGCACCTGCTGCTGCGCCTGCACCAGCAGCGGCACAGCCGCCAGCGCGGCAGCGGCTGAAGTGCACCACGCCACGGCATCTTGCTCTGTGGGCGGCAGTGCCAGAGGCGGGCTGCCGCCTGGGGCCTGGCTGCCGTCAGTCGGGCTGTCACATGCAAACAGCTGGACCAGCAGCTGAGCTGGCGCCAACAGTGAGAAGCAGTGCTGCGCGACCTCCCGCCAGTTGCATTCTGAGGGCGGCTGACCAGCTCTGAAGCGCAGGTGGCTGGGCAGCTTGGCCGTACAGGCCAGCAGCTGCCGCACTAGCTGGCATGCATCTGCAGCGTCTGATCGGGCCAGAAAGGTTGGAGCCAATTGGGTGCTCACCGCCGCAACGCCGCCAGGTCCTGGGGGCTACCCTCGAGTGAGGGCAGCCCCTCCACTTCCTTGGTCAGCGCATCGCAGGCGTTCCGCATCTCGTCCGCTGCTGCCATATCCAGGCTCGTTGATCCCAGGAGGTGCAGAAGGCTGCTGAGCCGGCGGTGCAGGCGCTCACACTGGCCGGCCGCCGCCGCCATTGCCGCAAAGACCGCCGCCGCCGCTGCTGCTGCTGTGTGCCGCTGGTGCTGCCGCTGCTGCTGTGCAGCCTTTCCCTGAAATGGCGCTGCGAGGTATGACAACGGCCCGAGGGGTTGCGAGAGCGCAGACGAACTCGTGGGGAAGTCTCGCTTGCAAGACGGGGTCAAAGCAAAGGAGAAATGCGGGGTTTCAGCCACTCGCCACTGACTCTTGCGTCGGCAGCCGTGCACGGCACTCCATGAAGCAGCATTTGCCGCCGCCGCCGCCGCCGCCTCCGCCGCTGCCGCTGCCGCTGCCACCCAGATGTGTGTCAAGGGAAAAATGTGCTTACCAGCAGGGGCAGACGCCCGATACAGCACTTGCTCTGCTTCTTGCCATCAGCCTTCCATCTTGCCATCCGCCAAGGCATCGTTTCCCCACCCTCTCGCCAGCCTCACTTGCGCCGCATGGCTCAATCAGCTGTGGTCTCGTTATTTGTATCTTTTCATCACTTGGCTTGCCACTCCCTGTGCCCCGCCCCGTTTCAGCCTTCCTTGCCAGTCCAAACGGCCTGGCACGCGCACGAGCACCTTGTGCTTTTGCGGCGCAATGTGGCGGCGGCAGCACGCATACATCGGATGGCAGGCAGGAGCAGCAGAGCGCCCTCCAAAGCCCTTCAAGTCAAGGGCAGAGTTCACAACAGCGCAGGTGTCTGGGGAATGCACAGTATCTATGGACCTGCTCGGGCGGGTCGCACCTGGGCAGCCGGCGGCCGGCGGCAGTGGCCACTTCATCCGGTCGAATCTCGCTGCTTGCTCGATCGTCAGTCCGACGTCTCATCGCGTGCTTTGGCCGTTTCTGCAGCTCATCGCCGCTAGCAAGGGGGTCCCGCTTGCAGGGGTCCCCACGTGCTGGCCCTCCTGCCCTGATGGGGCAGGGCTTCAAACAGCGGGCGGCCGGCGTGCTGCAGACTCTGACAGACGCGCCCGAGCGCCCGCACCACTTGGAGGAGCGACTGGCAGGTGGCCGCCATCTCCCGCTGCCGCCGCCGCCGCCTTGCGCCACTTCTCTCTGCCCTTGCGCTTGTTTGCATCGTCATCTGCTCACTGAGCCCGCCCTAGTACTCGGGAGCACAACAGCAATCATGTATACACAATACAGATAGCTGCCTGCTTACTGCTGCCGCCGCCAACTGTGGACCCGCCCCGGCCCCACCCCCCCCTGCTCGATGCCTCGCATCCCATGCAGGCAAAGATGGCAGCAGCTTCAAGGTGGCGCGCACTGCGCACCCCACGCTGCTGCGCCCCTTCGACGCTGAAGACAGCGGCTTCGCCTTTGGCAGCCACGCGACAGAGGCCATGGCGGCGCTGCGGCGCCAGGTGGCAGAGCAGCGCAAGCCGCCCTACATGCTTGCACCAGACAGCTTGTTCCGCAAGCTGTGGGACACGATAGCTGTGCTGCTGATCCTCTTCCTTTCCATCAGCGTGCCCCTGTCCATGGGTGAGTTCCACAAGGTGCTTATGAGGGAGATGGGCATAGTGCGATGTGGGTTGAGTGCGGAGCGGGGCTGCTGGCGGGCGGCAGGGGTGTCTGCGGCCACCCCTGCACTTCAAGGCAGTGTGCGGCGCACTCCAGCCACGCAGAGCCTCACAGTTGCCACCTCATGCCCACTCGTTCGCTGCCCTTGTTTTTCTGCAGCATTCTACGCACAGACGACGTGCAGCGGACGGGTGCTGCAGGGCCTGCCTGAGGAAGCATACGAGGGAGTCTCACTGTCCACACGTGGCACGTTTGTGGTGCGCCGCCGCCCGTTGATCTCAGCCAGCGGCCTTGCGGGAAGCACGCCTCTGTCGGCGATCCTGCGGCATGCCCTGCCTACTCTTCTGTGCCACGCAGCAGCTCCTCTGCCCCATGCAAACGAGGCACCTGCCATGATACTCTGTTACTTGTATACTTCTCTCCGGTTGCAGATCTCGTGCGTGACGGCCATCTTCTTTGCGGTGGACATCGCCCTCAACTTCTTCACAGGTGGCCGGCAGGCGTGGAGGTTGCAGTTGCAAACCGAACTGGAAGCTTGACTGAACTGGAAGCATGAAATGCAGCGTGTGGCCCTCGTCTGAAAGTGCGCGCCTGTTTCGAGCCTGCTGCAGGCTACTACCGCGATGCGCAGCAGCGGCTAGTGGAGTACCGCCTCGATCGCATCGCGTGAGCGGTTGAATGGTTGCCCAGGGTGCATTCCATGAGCTTGGTCAGGGCGCTGTGCCTGTTGTCAGCGGTTGAGTGGCTGGCCCGTGGCCATGGGCAGGGCGCTGCGCCCGCTGTACAGCTGTGTTGCAATTATGGCGCCTGCAGCCCGCCCATCCGAACTGCCGCAGTGCCACGCAGCCCCGCCCAGCTGGGCAAACCCCTCTCTCCACCCCTCTCCTGTCTCGCTCCGGCCGTCCACGACCCTGGCCGCCACCTGCCCCTACCGCTCCACCCGCAGCAAGCGCTACGCGTGCAGCTACCTGCTGACGGATGTTCTGGCCTGCATCCCCTTCAACTGCATCATGGTGGGTGGGTTTTTGGGCTGGTTTGCATGGAGTGGGTGGGCTGACTGCATGGCGACGGACCTGCAGTCAGCCCACCCACTCATCCACCCACCCACGCATGCACATGCGCCATGCATGCGCATGTGCATTGCACGCTTCCATGCTTTAGTGCACATCCGTATCCACCGGGTGGCGTGTCCTCTCATCTCCCCTCCCTCTGCCTGCCCCGCACGCAGGTCTCCTGCAACCCAAGCCTTAATTACTATAACACTGGGGAGCTCTTCAAGCTGCTGCGCATTTACGGCATTGGACGGCGGGAATTCGGCAGCCCATTTTCCTGGATCGACCGCATTTCGGGTGCGGCGCCATAGGGCCAGGGCGTCAGCACGCAGCAGCAGCAGCAGCAGCAGCAGCTTTGCGGCCGTGGCGTCAAAGCTTCGCTCGAAGCATCCTTTGGGGCTGGGGCGGCGTTGTCTAATATTTACTGATACTGGCTTTGATGCCTGGCCTGCCCAATTCCTTTCTAACACCATCATGGCATGATGCTGCCGCCACTCCGTCACAGTCTGGCCTCACTCCGCTCCCCCTTCTGCCCGTGCTCTTTCCCCGCAGAAGTGCGCAAGGACTTCCTTGTGACGCCATGCTCTCTGTGCTCCGTCACAGTGTGAGCGAATGTGGGCTCACTCCGTCCCCCCTTCATTCCGTGCTCTGTCCCCGCAGAGGTGCGCAAGGATTTCAGCTTCCAGGCGCGCCGCATCGTCACGCTGTTCTACATCTTCCTGGCAGGGATCCACTGGTTTGCCTGCATCCTGTGGATCGTCCTGCGCGCGCAGCACTTCCCGGAAGGTGAGGGGCGCGGGTGGCGGCCCTAAGAGTGCAATAGAACGCACGGGAAATGCAGCTGCCTGCGTACGGCAGTAGGAGGGCCGGGGCCTGCCGACGGTGTACAGGCGTGGAGCCGGCGCCTGCAGGTGCAGCCTGTTTTGAAACGTGCTCGCTTGCCTGCCAGCGCCCCCATACGCATCTTGCCCCTCCCGGCATCCCCCCATGCCCCAGGGACGTTCCCTGTGGACCTAGGCATTGTGGATGGCACGGTGGCGGTGCAGTGGCTGTGGAGCTTCTACAACACCTTTTCAGACGCCGCCACCCTCGGCGCATACACTCCTGGTGAGTGCTAGGCAAGGCAGCTGCAGGGCGGGGTGCTTCGGCTGAGGACAGCCGCTGCTGAGGCGTGCGTTCCAGCCGCCTCTCATTGGCGGGGCTGCCAGCAAAGGCTTGCAGGTGCAGCGTGTGCGCGGGGGATGCTTGGTGAGTACTCGCCACTCTGCTCAGCGTGGGGACCGCCATGCTGCCGCCTGCCCAGTCTGGTCTAGTCTGGTCTACGTGTTACTTCTGCCCAGCCCCTTAAGGCCTCATCAAGGCGGTCAGCTTGACCCGGGTGTCCCAGCTGCCGCCCACCCCATCCACTCTCCCACCCGCCCTCTGCTGCCTGCAGTCACATGGCCCGAGGCACTGCTCTACATTTTCTCCATGACCACCCTGAACATGCTGTGAGAGCCTTGCTGCTGCTGTGAGAGCCTTGTTTCTGCTGCCACATGGGGCCGGAGCGGCTGTTTGTGATCAGCTGCCGTGCCGCTTGACAGGGATTGTCTTGTCAAAGCGGGAAGCCTGGTCCGTTGCCGCCACCTGCTGCCAGTCGCCTGCCACCGACAAAACCATACCGCCTGCCACCGGTCTGCAGGTATATTGTCCTTACCGGCTTCATTTTCGCGTACATCCTGGCTGTGTCGGCCGTCAAGCAGGAGGTGCGGAAAGGGCACGCTGATTGTGAAAGGCGGCGTGTGCACGGCAGTGCACGTGGCCAAGCCCGCTTGGTTGCAATGCAGCAGTGCTGTGCACCGTTGTGCCGACTGTTTGCGCCATAAATACTCAACGCCCGTCTGCATGCGCACTGCAGTACATGCACAAGATGGACCAGATGATGTTCACGCTGAAAGAGCGCGGCGTGCCTGGCCAGCTGCGGGACCAGATCGCAGACTACATGCAGGTAGGTGCGTTGGCGGCTGGAGCAGCAAGGGGTTGTAGTCAGCACTGTCGAGGTTGTAGCTGGCGCGTTGGCATACCTCATCGTGCAGCGCTTGCAGGGCTGCAGGCTCGGGCTGTGCAGGAAGCCGCCACAATGCACCCAGCCCTCCTCCCAGCCGCCCTCCTGCCCCAAGCGTGACCCTGCTGTGGGGCCTGCTGTGGAAATGGGAGTCACGGTACCTGTTGAGCGTACGAGTTGACAAACTCGGATGCATGTATGTATTCTACTGTCTGTATATACCCTGCCGCCTGCTGCAGTCCAAGTACGTGGGTCGGCGTGTGGCGCACGACGAGGACTCCCTCCGAGACCTGCCGCCCGCCATCCGCGCTCAGGTAATGCCCGCCCTGCTCCCTCAACTGAGGCGAAAAGATGCCGTTTCCCTCTC
Source organism: Chlorella ohadii (assembly GCA_025026875.1). Taxonomy (NCBI): domain Eukaryota; kingdom Viridiplantae; phylum Chlorophyta; class Trebouxiophyceae; order Chlorellales; family Chlorellaceae; genus Chlorella; species Chlorella ohadii. The sequence continues at coordinate 298,433 of JADXDR010000035.1, forward strand.
TTCTTCCTCTATCTAGAAACTTGTGCGCTTCAACTCATCCACCAAGGGGTCAATTCAATGGAAGTTTCGTTCTTCCGCTCCCAGGTGGCGCTGCTGTCGGCAGGGCGCATGCTGAGCCGCGTGCCGCTGCTGGCGCGCCACCCCGCACTGCTGGAGGAGGTGGCACCACTGTTACAGCGCACCGTGGCCCTCCCAGGTGGGCTGATTCGATATTTGAAGCTGCCGCAGCCGCCGCTGCTGCTGCCTGCCTGCTGCCTGCCTGCCGCTGTGAGTCACAATCACAGTCTTTGTGCGTGCAGCGGCCACAACTCCCCCACCCCTCGTTGCCACCAGTACCGTGGGCCAGGTCATCCCGCAGCAGGACCACATCATGCACAGCGTCATGTCCGGAATCTGTCCATTTCTGCCGCAGGCCAGGTCATCCTGCAGCAGGACCACCTGCTGCAGTCGGTCTACTTTATCGTGCGCGGCTTTGTGGACCTCACAGCCACCCTGCCCTTAACTGGCTCCGCCTCTGGAGAGGGGCTTGCGGGCGCCAAAGCGGCTGGCTTCACTGCAGAGTCGGATCCGGATGCCGAGCCTGCAGGCAGCACAGTGGTACTGGTTGACATGCTGGGGCCTGGAGACCGCTTTCCAGAGCGCGCGCTGCTGCCGGTGCCTGCGGGAGCCAAGCAGGCACGGGGATGGGGCGGGGGCTGTATGCCAGGCTGGGGGGATGTTGGTTGATGGATGGATGATGGCAGCGCTCTGACCCTGTCGAGGTGGCCATCCCACCGGCCAACTCAACAGCACCCCATGTGTCGCTGCGCCGCCATGCCCACCCACAGCATCCTTCCCAACTCTCACGCCGCCCATGTACGCCCACCCACCTGCCCACCCGGCCCCTCGCAATTGCCGCAGCTGGGGTGCGGCCTACGGGAGCAGCTGGTTGCCGGCGGCGGCTGGCGTGCGCCCTTCACAGCCACGGCGCTCGACCATTGCGAGCTGTTGGAGCTGCCGGTGGCGGCGTGGCAGGGAGTGGTGGCCAACCACGCTGACGTGGCGGATGAGCTGGCGGCGGAGGCGGACAGGTGAGGCTGCATACGCGAAGCAGAGTCGCCTGCACTTAGGAAGTGTTGCAGGGTACAGCGGTGTCGCACAGCAGCCGATGAGCTGGCGGCGGAGGCCGACAGGTGAGGTGGCAGGGGCTGGAGAGAGTCACCTTGGCACTTTTAGCAGGCGATGAGCTGGTGGCAGAGGCGGACAGGTGAGGTGGCAGGGACAGGACGTAATTTATCGAGGGAAGTTGTGCACGATGTGCCTGTTGCTGCTGGGGCTGCTGCCGTTTGCCAGCTGCCGCTGCCTGCTGCTGCTGTGGTTGGTGACATAGCAGCTGCTGCCACTGCTAGCGCTTTGCGCTGGTACGGCTTTTGCTGCTGGGGCGGACTCAGTCCAACGGTGTTGCAAGTTTGGGGATGGCAGCGCATGGTCCTTTTTTGTCGCTCCATCAACTGCCCTGCCGTGCCCCCTNCCCAACCTCCCAGGTTCCTCTCTCGCGTGGCAGCAGCTGCCGGCGAAGGCGGGACGGCGCCAGCGGGCAAGCCAGTTGAGGAGCTGCTGCCCGTGCTCTCTCTGGCAGAAGCTGCAGGGGGCTGGCGGGCCAGCTCCACTCGATCTGCTCGGCTGCGCCTGGGACACATCGAACACAGCATGACGCAGCCGCGAGGCGAGGAGCGGCAGCAGCGGGGGCAGGGCGGCGACAGCCTGCACCGAGTATTCATCAAGTCGGACTGAGGGGCAGGCTGATGAGGCTGAGGGGGCTTTCATCCCGGCCACCAGCCCCCATGTTACATCGTGGCATGCACCCGATGCGCAGTCTTCAGTCTGCACTGCGGGCTGCCCCAACCTGCCGCAGCAAAGCCTTGGTCCTGTCGCTGGCTGTGCCCCTGCTGCTTGCTGTTGGCAGCAGCAGCTTTATTTGATTTTTCAGCATGCCTTATCTGTGTTTTCAGCATTGTCAGCAATTTCAGTGTATCAACTGCTGGTAAACAATCAAGCAGTGCTTCAAAGGAAAGACATAATTTTTCAGCGTGCAACATGCAGCGCGTGACCTTTAGCGTTCCTCGGCCCCTGCTCCGCCTGTTGCTGCTGCCGCCTGCTGCCGCCGCCGCGCCTTCCTCTCCTGCCGCTCAGCGCCCAGCGCAGCGCACACGTGGCGGTGCCCCGCCCGCCAGCCGGCGTGCGAGCAGGCGGTGCCGCAGTACCACACCGCACGGCAGGCACTGCGGTGGGTTAGAGTGGCAAGCAAAGCTACCGTCTTCAGCACATGAACATTCACGTTCCAGCCTCGAGTTTGACCAACAGCCCTGTCCATCAGTCCCTTCCCTGAACATTGCTGCCCTCCCGTACAATCTCACCTGCACCGCTTGCTGCCCACGCCCTCGCCTGCCGCCGGCCCGCCCTCGCCGCCCAGGTTGGCGCAGCGTAGGTAGGCGCAGGAGCGGCGGGCGGCCGCCTTTGCCATCTCGAGCTGCGCCACTTCTTGCGCCACAGGGCAGCACCAGTGGTCCAGCAGCAGGGGTGCCACGCTCCTGGCAGCTGCGACCGCATGTGGCACACGCGCCAGCACTCGGGACCAGTGCGATCGATTTCCAGTCCCGCGCTCCAGCGTTCGCACATCTTGCAGCACTGACTGCAGCTGCGTCAGTGAAAAGCTGGGGTCCCCACCACTGGCCGCCTCCTTCAACGAATCGACTGCATCCTTTACCAAGCGCCGTACCATGTCCACCAGGGCGTCAAAGAGAGTGGTACCCACCTGCACACAGCCGGGAGGTGCAAGCACTGGCACTGTGAGGTTGTCAGGTTAAGCCAAGTCAAGCAGTTGGCAGAGGGCCCGCTCGCAGGGATGCCAGTGGCAGTGGCAGCATGCGGCACTCAGCCGTGCACAGTGTAGTTAGCACCACCGTGATCCAGACATCCATGCAACCCACTGCATCAGAGCAACACACGGGCGCACGCCTTTCCATCTGCAGCCCCCACCTGCAAGTCAGCTGAGCCGACCAGCCGGCTGCCCCCAAGCGCCTCCCACACGCTGGTTCCCAGCAGCAGTGCTGCCAGGAGCAGGGACGGCGCTGAGCTGGCTTTCAGCATCGACAGTTGCAGAATGTAGCTGGGGGCGCGGGCGTCCTGCAGAGCAGCAGGGCCCAGGCATGCAAGCTGGCGTGGGCACTGGTCCAGAGAGGGCGCAGCGCTGGCAACATATTCATGCAGTGAACAGAGGCGAAACGCCGTGAGGCTCAGCCGGATGGTCAGCTGAGTGCTGCGTGGCTGGCTTGACAGCAGCTTCTAGGCAACAACAGGCTATTTGCACAGGTCGGAACGGGACCTCAAAGGCGCCTCCAAGTTCCAAAGAACAAGCCAAGCCAAAGTCTGCGCTTGGCGGCGAAGGACCGCTGCACAACCGCAATCCCACCTGAGCGGCGGCGGCCATGCAGCTGACGAACAGCGGCTTCAAGCGAGGGTGGGCCGCCAGTGAGACGGGGCCGGACGCCACCAAGAAGACAAGGCTTTCGGCGGCCGAGTATACAGGTGTTGGGCGCACAGGGCTGCCTGCATCTGCGCTGGCGTCCACCATTGCGCAGAGCGCGTCAAGGTGTGCGAGAACCGGTGAGTCTGCTTGCCTGCAGCAGCGGTGGATGAAGCATGGGACCGGCGGATCACGCATGGAACAACTGCGACAGGATTTGCATTCATCGCCGTTCTCACGCCAGGCAATCTTGCTCTGCAAATCAATTGCCATGCTGCAGCTGTGACAGGGGCCCATTCGTAGCAGCGCTGGCACTGCATAAAAAAAACNGCCAACTGAGCCCAGGCCCACCTGCGCGCCCTCTTTGGCAAGGTGCCCGCATGGTGGTTAAAAGCGCGTCTGGGCACCAGGCTGCAGACTGCAATCGCAGGCTGGGCAATAGCTGAATGAAAGTCCATGTGGACGGTCTCGGTCGCGCTAGACAGCAGCTGCTGCACACCACGGGTGCTTGCCCAGGCTGCAGAGCGGCATGCAGTGGAGTGCAGCTGCCACAGCTCTGCAATGGCAGCGCTGACATCTGGGCTGTCGAGCACAAGCGCGGTGTTCTGCGCTCCAACAAGCCGTACGCACTGCCCCCCAATGCCGTTCACCAGCACCCCAGCTGAGAGCACAAGTTGGCTTAGCCTGTGCTGCTGCGCCGACTGCGCACCAGCTGCAGCCAGCTGCTCATCCACACAATCTGCCGCCTCTGCCGTCGCCGGCTGCACAACTACCTGCGATGCTGCATCAGCTGCCGGTGGCTGCTGCTCCACCTGCTGCGCTGCATCAGCTGCCGCTGGCTGCTGCTCCACCTGCGGTGCTGCATCAGCTGCCGCTGGCTGCTGCTGCGCCTGCTGTGCCGCCTCTGCTGCCGCTGGCTGCTCCTGCGCCTGCTGCGCTGCCTCTGCCGCTGCGGGCAGCATGCGCAGCGCTGTGCTGGCGGCTGCACACCAGTCCGGAATTTCAGTCAGGTCCCGCACTAGGCAGCACTCTGGTTCATTGCACCGGATGGCCAGCAAGCCGACAAACTGCACCAGCCAGGCAGCTGCGGTGCACAGCTCTGATAGCGGCGGCATGCTGCGGCCAGCCTGCGCCATCAGGCTCGCCTGCGTGCTAGCAGAGGCAGCATCTGACGTGCCTGCTGCAGCTGCGCTGCAGCCGTGTTGGTGCCACTGATAGCGTCCGGTTGATGCTGCAGCGCCAGGCTGAGCAGGGCCAGCAGCTGGTCTGCACCCTGCAAATCGCCTGCCCCGCTGGCTGGCATGTGCAGCGCGAGCGTGGCAGCCGCCTGCAGCAGCCGCATGAGCCTGGCTGCCTCTGGGCCATCCCAGTTGCTCCTGGCTGCCTCTCCAAGCTCTTCGATGGCTGGCTGGATGAGGCCGCAGGTAGCGACAGCTGCACACTGCGCTGCATGACCCCACGTGCACCAGGGCCGGCGCTGCTCCGCTGGCAAGCTGAGCCCCGCCGCCGCCGCCGTCAGCTGCGGCAGAAGGACGTCGAGCACTGCTCCGCACAGGGCTGTGTGCTGCTGCCCCTGCTGCACCAGCTCCGAATCCCGCTGGCTGTCTGGCAAGGCGTCGAGCAGCAGCAGCAGCTCAAGCACACGGCTGAGGCAGACCGCTTGAATCGCCCGTTTGCTGCGCTCCAACACAGGCCCGGCGGCTTGCCACAAGGCTGCCACTGCTGGAGCCGACTCGTTGGGGCAGGTCGCTGCCAGCGCGGCGCAGCCATGCAGCAGCTTGACAGCGATGGACTGCCACTGCGGCGCGCTGCCCTGCTGCTGCGCTGCCCGTGATTCCAGGTGGGTTAGCGCTACTGCAGCGCCCGGCAAGGCACTGCATAGGGGCACAGAAGGGTGTGTGGGCTGGGCAGCCCGAGCAGCGGCGGCGAGCTGCAGCGGTGGCGCAGGTGTGGTGGTGGTGGGCAGCGCTGCTGAGCATGCATGCATGTAACGACTGATTATTGCGACCAGAAATGGGGCGCCCAGCCTACCTGCACATCGCCTCGGCCTGCGAGCCATCCAAGCTCCCTGCCTGCTCTGCCGCGCCCAGTGCGGCGTCCCGCCACGCCTTTGCACGCGCTTGCAGAGAGCTTTCAGGCCGGCCATCGCCTGCCGAGGGCGCCGCCAGCGCCGCTAGAAGGGCTGCAAGCTCGCCCAGCACCTGAGACAGCGTCTGATCCATTGTTTTCGAATGCAAGATGCAGTTTCAATCGAACAGAGGTGCGGGAGCCACCGCAGGCAATGGACATGCCGCCGCGCAGCGGCGGCAGCGGGCGGCAGCTGGCGGATGCGTCTGCGGCAGAGCATGGTGCTAAGTGACTTGTGATAATATCTGACACGTCCCTCCAAGTTGAGGTGTGGGTTCTGCAGTGGCATTTTCAGCCTGGGGGCAGACGCCATGACGGCAAATGTAACATGATTACACGACTGGCTTGGCGTTCGCTCCACCGTTGGCCATCGCAACAACCCTCATGCCTCAGCATCACGCGAGCGACAAACAGCAGATCACTGAACTGGGTCTCTGCTGGGCAATGCCGAATGACTCAAATTACTCTCAGCTATCCCAAGCCCTGCGCTGTGCAATGTGTCTCACCGGGAAGCTCACGCTCGAACCAGCACCAACCAACCGCCGTGCTTTACTAACGGTTAGTATCCATCATGCCTGCTCCACACACCTTCAATTGTTACCCGTTACGCAGGGCAAGGTGGATGCAAGGAGCAGAGGGAGGCTCGCCACAGGTATAGGCGGGCATGCAGGCGTAAAGGGGAGAGCGGCAGCCAAGCGAGCGGTAGGGAGGGACAGTAGCCAAGCGAATCGTAGTGAGGACAAAAACCAACTGTCCAGCGATCAAAAAGGAGGGTTGCCAAAGGCCGCAGAGCCAGATGCGTGAGGGGGCGACATGATCATGAGGGGCGCTGGAGCAGCAGCGAGCGGCAGGTCGACTCAGCGAGCGGCAGTGGGCGGCACTGGGCGCTTGATGCCTCTGCAGCCTCTGAGGTGCCGTGCGACATTTTGATCACACGTATTGTTCCTGCAAGTTTAGGTTTCGGCGCCTGCAGCCCCGTCAGATGGCGCGCGAGAGCCTGTCACTCTCTTTCCTGCCCTTCCCCGCCCGGCTCCTGCTCCTGCTTGCGTGGCTGCTGGCGGGAGGCCTGGCGAGGGGGCTGGCCCGCCGGCGGCCAGCCGGCTGGGCTCGAGCGGTGGCGGCGCTGCCGCTGGTGGCGCTCAACCAGCTCGCCGCCGCCGGCTTCTTTGATGGTGATGCCGAGCTCATCAACAACTGCGCCCACTTCAGCACGGCCTGCATCACCAATATGAAGGTGCGAGGCATGGGCCGAGTGGGGTTTCCTGGGAGCACCGGCAAGGCGAGGGCGCCGCCGGCCGGGTAGGCGGAGGTGATCGGGTAGGCGGAGGCAGCAGAAGCGGACCGCGCAAGTGCGCTTGCTTACCGCTGATCCTTCCAACCCAGTGCTTCTCCCTGTGCACCAGTTGCTGGCGTGGGCGATGGGCCGTGGCAGCCTCACCCACCCGCTCACATTCGCCCAGTGGCTGGCTGTCTATGCGCTGCCCATCATACCGGCAGACGGTGAGCCTCACCAGCTGGCGGCTTGGATGTGTCGATAGGAATCCCGTTGGGTTTGATCGTGCTTGGTCTCCGCGGATGACGCAGGGGCGAACAGAACCAGCCGAATGTGCCACGTGTTGCCAATCTTGACACAGCCTGACGCACCTGTGTTCCTAGTCTGCCGGCACAGAGCAAGCCGGCCCTCCTGATGCTGGAGGAAAGCAGCAGGAGGACGAGCAGGAGGAGCCCGAGGACAGCCAGGCCAAGCGCAAGGGCGCTCGGAGGCCGGGCCCCACTGCGCAGGCGCGCTCAGGTGGGCACCGAGGATGCAGAACGGGCATATGCCAGCAGTGGCCTTTGTTTGCATTGCAGCGCGAGGGGCATACATTACATACGCCTGGCACGGTGCATGCAGCACTGGCCTGCTTGCATGCGTCGCCGCCAGCTGTTTGCCCGCCTAATCAGAACGCATTGCGCTGCACCTGCTGCCTGGCAGCATTCACCTACTTCCGCATTTTCGTGCGCAAGCTGCTGGCGCTGGCCGTCACTGTGTGGGCCTTCCAGCGATTTGCTGCTACCATGCCCCGCCCACTCCTGCTTTTTTTGGAAGGCGAGTGCGAGCTGAGTCAGAAAGATTCAGCAGATTTAGCTGGCTCAGCTTCCTGCGACGTGAATGCATGCAATGCTCGGCAAAGCCGGCCCCACCTCTGCTGCCGCCGCCGCCGTTGGAGGCTCGTGCTGTGGGAGGTGTCCGTGCAGCCTCCCACACTTGCTGCTGATCTCCGGTCAACTCTTCGCTAATCACCAAGCTAGCAGTTCCCTTCTGCGCTCACTTTCTGCAGGCTTCAGCCAGTACTTGGGTCTCAGCCTGGGCGCAGACGCCATGGCGGCAGCTGTGACCAGCACGACCGGCCTGGCCATCGCTCCGCCTTTCAACAACCCCTATGCCTCGACATCACGTGAGCAAACAGGAGGGCCCTGTGAACTGGATGTCAGCCGGGCATGACACAAGCCCATGTGCCTCAGTCCTCCACCGGCTGTGTGCTGCTCAGCCCTGTGCCTGGGCCCCAATGCTGGGTCCAGTGCTGCACAGCAGCTGCCCTGCGAGCCTGCTGCCTAACCCAGCATGCATGCATGCTCTTGCTCTAAAGCAGTCAAACTTTGTACAATGCAGTGGCCGACTTTTGGAACCGGCGCTGGAACATGACCGTCTCCGCTGTGCTGCGGGCTGCTGTGTACGATGTGATCATGGACGGTGAGCAGCGCCTGCTTTGCATGCTGGGCTGCGGGGCATGCTGGGCATGCTGGGATGCTGTGCCACGGGCCGCTGTGTGCGATTCGATCGTGGAATGGTGAGCAGCGCCTGCAGGGCAGCGAGTTGCCTTGCAGCCAGCAGCAGCCTGTGTGGGCGGCATTCGGTCTGGCTGCCGCCATTTGGCACACCAGCCAACCTGCAGCGCCCGGCCTGCCTACTTTGCGTCCCCTTGCAGGTCGCTTCGTGCGCCGGGCTGGTGTGGCGGCACCCTTCAGCCGTGCCCGCCGCCTGGTCGCCGTGCTGGCTGTCTTCTTCTGCAGTGGCGTTATGCACGAGCTGCTGTTTTGGTGGGTTGCTGCACTGTTTGTATGTACATCCTTTGCAAGCCACCTGCCTGGTGTGCTGTGCATGCCTATCAGCCCCAGTGCCGCTGCTGCGGCAGCAATCCGCATGGCAGCTGGGGACCGCCCCGGCTTGCAGGCAGCGCTGACCGCTGCGCTGCGCGCCACAGCATGCATGGCCTGCTAGGATGGCTACTCATGACAAATGGTGCGCTTGCGGCCCTGCTTTGCAGGAACTTTTCGGGGCACTTTTCGCCCAGGCTCGTCTGGCTGGTTTATTTCACCCTCTGGGGAGTGCTGGTGGTCACTGAGAACGTTGCAAAGCGCATGCTCAGGTGGGGAGTGATGCTGTACAGTACATGAATTTTGCGCTTTACACTGTTGTCAAATGAGCTGTGCCGCATCTGGCTTGAGGGCCTGCTCAGGTGGGTGGGCCCGCGGGAGAGCTTGCAAGCCACCCGACTGCTTGGCATTGCTAAGACATTTAAGCGCTGTGCCAGGTTGGAGTGGCGAGTGGCCCGCTCATTCGACATTGCCGCTGCATGCCTTCACATAAACGCAGGCGCGCAGGGCTGTCGGTGCCGACCCCGCTGTCCCGCCTGCTCACCCTGGTCACAAGTGAGGCATATAATTTAGCTTTGCAGCTGCTTGCACATCGCCTGCCTGGCCATTTAAATGCCCTGGACAAGCTGCCAGCCGTGTTTTTGGCACCCATGCCTGCTCAGGCATGTRSTNGCNTGCGSYWGSSSRGCRKMWGSCAYKSYGCCGGCAGATCCTGCTTCNACAAAAAAATGCTGCACGCTGCCCAATTCTGTGCAGTACAAGTGATGGGCGGGTACCTGTGGTGGCCCCCAATGGAGCAGCTGGGCCTTCCGGAAAAGGCCACTGCACACACGCTTCAGACCTGGCGGGCCCTGCAAAAGACGCTGCTGGGGGCACGCACCAACTGACGGCCCTGCACATAGCAAGGCTGGCCATGGGGCACATGGCGCATGCCTGCTGCTGCACATTCATCATGATAGCGTTGACCGCAAGGGCTGCGCCGCGTGCAGTTAACCGTACCTCTTGATCATTTCAACCTGCTGATGCCCCCCTGACTGACCAACAAAACGACCGTTGCATAGCTGCACCGAACCATCCTGCACATGAGCAATTGCGCATGTTACCAATCTCAAGGTCATTGGAGGTTCATGCAACAAGAAAGAAAGCCAGCGGCAAGTCTGGGAGCGGCTCATGCTAACACAGTGGCATGCGCACAAGACAGTTAGCCCCACAGCATTGACAAAAATGCAGTTGCACGGTCGGAGTGTTGCTGCGGAGGCCCCAGCTAGTATCCGCTGCGGCTGCTGCGTCATGTGGCAGTCAGCTTGTCCAGTCCGGAGACCACTTTTGCTGCCACGATTCGGTCCCCGCTCTCCAGCTTGCTGACCGCATCCAGGCCCTGCAACAGAAGATAGGCAGCAGCTGGTTCAAAGCCTTGCAAGCCGAACAGCTGGGACAGAGTGTACAGGCGCAGCGGGTTCTGCTCAACAGCTTGCTCCCTATGTTGGCGGTGCAACCGCCCTCCGGCCAGTTAGCTCGTGTGCGACGAAACGCAACCTGCTGCCGCTGCCTTTTACACTGATGCCGAACACACTACACCTGCCCTCCTCGCAACAAGACAGCACAGCTGCCTGCATCCCGCAGTGCATCTCAGCTCGCCACAGCACACACCTGCACAATGTAGCCGCACACGCCAAACTCGCCCTCGTCGAAGCTGAGCCCCGCCAGGCCCGCCTGCATAAGAAAACAGCCAGGCGGCCAGTTCAGAAGGGGCAGCGCCGACTGGTTGGAGGTAGCGTGCGAGTGTGTTTGGAGGTGCGCAGTGCACTGTAGCTGGAGGAGACAACCCGCGAGCAAATGTCAGCAAAACAGCTCTGCCTGCAGCTGCATGCAGACAGAACGATCTGTTCTTCAACCCACAGGGACACACACTTGCTGCCGGTCGAATTTGTAGATGAAGAAGTTCAGGCCGCTCACGTAGCCAGCGGAGCTGTCCGGCAGGTGCGCCATCGCCACTGCACGCATGAGTGGGAGCAGGGCAGGGTTGTGTGATGTAACGTGATTTAAATGCAGAGCTGTCCAGCAGGTGTGCCTTGGCCACCGCATGCATGTGTTGATAAGCACAGCAATGGCACAATCAGGCACACCCAGTGCTCCAGAAGCATAAACAGAGAGTGCGCATGAAGGCACCCCGCACGAGCGTTTCACCCCACAAATTCTCACCCTCCCACTTGCCCACCCACCCACCTGCGCCATAAATGCTGAGCGGCAGCACCGGCAGCTCTCCGCTGCGCACGTCCAGAGTGGAGCGATACAGCGGCTCGAATTCTCCCTGTGCCAAAATCTCGAGCGGCAGTGCAGCGGGCGCCGCTCTCTGCCTGCCACCGCCGCCGCCGCTGCTGCCGCCGACTGCTAGCATTTCACCGCTGGAAGCTGCTTCGTCTGCTGCGTCAGACTCTGCTGCCTGCGCCGCCCCAGCCGCCGTGGCTGCTGCTGCGCTGCTGGTGCCAGCTGGCACGTCAACAAGCACGGCATTGCCGCTCACAGACAGCGGGGCACCATTATAGAGGCCGGACTTGGCATTCAACAGCAGGTTGGCAGTGGTGATGGGGGCTGCAGGGGCAGGGTGAGGGGAGGAAGGGTGAGGCACCATGGTTGGCTGGCGAGCAGCCGGAGCCGAGCTTCAAAAGTGTCGTCGACTGGTCAAATACGCCAGCAACCTTTGCCCCAAACAAAACCGCCAATCCACCCGAGTAGCCGTCGAGCACAAGATACCGCACTCCACTGCAGCCTTATTAATCTGTGCCGCAACTCAGCACTTCCTTACAGCAGCAAAGCTCACTTCAACCACCGCCCACCCACCCGAGTAGCCNGTCGAGCACCAGGCGCAGCGTGGCGCGCCGCTGCGGCCCATCCCCACTGTTCTGGTCGATGAACACCTGCCGATGAATGTGGGGGGTACACACGATTGGATGCCATGCAGACACGCACTTCTCGTTGTGCGGCAACCAGGCCAGGGATGCGCCTCTGCACTGCCGCATGCAACGTGTTGCTTCATGCGCATTCTGGGCAGCCGGGATAACTTGAGTAACAGCTTCACAAATGGACAATGGATGACACAAGCCACCCTTGCACACAGCCAGCGACTGCATGCAAAACGAGACATGAACGTACACAGCCCACCTTCGCGCCGCTGGCTTTTTCGACCGTCAGCTCAACAATGGCTCGCCCGCTGAGAGCTGGGTATCCCGCCAGTTGGCGCGGCAGCTGGTACGGCAGGCCGGGTGCCTGGAGAGCACCAGAAAAGGGGCAAGTGAAGTGTCGGTAGGCCAGTGCGGCAGCGCAGGAAGGACAGCAGGGCTTGGACACACTAAGCAGCACAATTTCAGTGGCCACAGCGCCACCCGTGTGCAATTGGAAAGGCCATCCACCAGCAGCAGGTCCAGCGCATGAGAAGCTTGCACATCAGACTAAGCAGATCAGCAGACAGCCGCAGTGTAGCTTGCTCTAACCTGCAGCAGCTCCAGCGCAGCCACTTGCTCCAGCGCATTGGACACCCGGATCGAGGTCCGCTCAGTATCCTTCACCTCAATGGCACGTGTCAACCTGCAGCAGCGAGTGGGAGCACATTCAGTGCTAACTCGGGCCTTGCAGCCCAGCCTGCGGGCCTTTGCCTGGATGACCGGCGGTTGGCTGCCGACTGCCACTGAGATGTCGTACACACCCCGCCTCCCGCATGCCGTTGCACATCTACCCACTGCTTAGCCTACCAGCCTCAATCAAACTCAACCGCCTTTGCACCTGTCCAGCGTGACTTGGATGTCGCCCACAAGCAAGGCTGGGCAATACACTGCTAACTCGTCCAGCACGTGCCTCAACCCACTTCACACACCTGTCCAGAGTGACCTGGATGTCTCCCACAAGCTGCTCCGCCTCCGGCCCGTCAGCTGGGAGCACTCCAGCCAGCATGAGCGGCTGCTGCGCCGCCAGCTCAGCCGCGCTTGCCACGTCATCGGCCATCGACTTCCACGGCTTGCGCTGCGGCAGGAAAGCGTGAATCCAGCTCAGGTCAACAGATGAGGCTGGCTGTGGGGGCAGCCGCCTCTGCCGCGTCGTCGGCCATCGACTTCCACGCCTTGCGCTGCAGCAGGGCAGCAGCAGGGTGGCTGCTAGAAACAAGGTGGCCAGACCTCAGCAGTTGCAGGCACAGGCACAGCGGCAGCGCGACTGACTGCAGGTTTCCAACCCATGATGTCTATCCCAGCCTACCCACATAGTCTGAAAGACCCAGCACCCAGCTCCACTCAGCACCCAGCCTACAAAGCAACACTTCGCGATGCCTGAAGCCAAACCAACTAGCCCAGCCACCCACATCCGCACCTGGGGAATGCGCAGCTTGAAGGCCACCGCCTCAAGCCGCTCCTGGACTTCTGCCACATCAGCGTTGAATGCAGGGATGGACCGCCGCAGCGCCACGTCAGCACTCCGTGCCACCGGCGCACGGGGATTTGCCAGCACTGCCTCTGCGGGCGGCGGCAGAGCACCCAGTGCCAGCACAGCCGCTGCCGCCACACCGGCGGCGGCCCTGGCAGCCTGCTGCAGCAGGTTGAGGGCGGGCGGGGCCGCCGCATGCGGCTGCGCATCCATACACTGCGGCTGCTCCACCACTGCCTGCCGGCCATCGCTGGCCGCAGTCTGAGCGCTGCGGCTGGTGCACGTCGGACGCCGGCCCAACCGCTGCTGCTGCTGCTGCTGCTGCCGCTGCAGGCAGCGGCCTGAGCTGCCGCTGCTCAGCCGCTGAGGGCCTGGTGTTGCACACCTAGGCATTGGAACAGCCATGCTGCTTGCTGGCGCTGGCCGCCTTGGAAAAACTAGGAAAAGAGAAGGGGGTTGGCACCTACACAGTCGCCAGAGTGGCGCCTTGTGAGCAGCCAACTAAGCGCAGCTCCTGCTGCGTGCTAACNAGTTGCTAAGGCGCTGGCCGGCTGNTGTGGCACTGCACCGCTTNGAGTCGCTGCTGCTGCTGCTGCTGCTGCTGCTGCTGCTGCCGCTGCTGCCGCCGCTCACTTGCTGGGGTGCAGCGGGGCGTTTCCTACGATAGGGTCCTTGCGATACTTGTGGAAGTCTGGGTCAATGCCCACGTCCTGCGAAGAACATCAACAGGTCAAAGCAGAGTGTGAGCCATAGGCACCAAGTGCAGGGCACGAGTGCCAAGACAAACGCTTGCAGCAGCACGGTTGGCATTTCGGCAGCGGGTGGTGCTCACATGCAGCTCCTGCCTGGCGCACCTTGCTGGCGGTGTTGATGTATGCGCCACGGATGGTGGCCTGTGGCGCGAGCGGGCCTTCCTTGTAGGTCAGCTGTGACGGGAGAGAGGGGAGAGCAGGAATGAGCGACATGATGGGCAGGCAGCGGCAGCAAGCGGCGGCGGATGGCGGCAGGAGCGGCGATGGCGGCTCGAGCGGCGACGGCGCAGCTGCCCAGATGTCGATGAGCTCTACCGATCACAATGCCAGCCTCGAGCATGGCTGCAAGGCTGGGTGTGGTGAGGTTTGCACGGCAGCGTCCCACCCACGGCCATCCAGCCCCTGCCTCACTTGCGGGGCAGCCTTCGTGGTGTACCAGAGGGGGAACAGGGCCATGCCAGTGCCGAACACAATAAGGCCCGCGGCAAGTGGCAGGTTGGAGCGCTTTGCAGCCTGGGGCCTCATCGCGACATGTTGAGGGGGATGGCCGCGTCGTTATTGTTGAGCGCGGAGCGCCAAAGCCTGCTCTTCCTGTCGGCATTTGCCAGGTGGGGCTTGGTCCTCTCGTGTGGCCCCTTGCAGGCCCGATCGACTTCAGCAGCAGTGATCACAAGCAGCTATGTACTCACTGATCACTCCGCAGGCAATGTGCTGCCGGCCGGCCGCCGCCGCCGCTGCCACCGCCGCCCAAGCTCCCAGGCCCAGCAGCTGCAGTTTGCACCAGGCCCATGATGGCAGGCTCGACCGCTGTGCCACGTGTGCCAGGTGCGGCTACTGCACCTGATCAGACCAGTAGTGCTGCTCTGATTGTTTGATCATCCCGTGATCGCAGGCGGGTGAGTGTTCCTATTTCAGCATCAGCTGTTGCGACAGTGCCACCACTGGGCTCTGCGCTGCAGTTCGCTTTCTGTGTTTGATCTGATTAGGTACCCAATGGCCAGCTGCTGCGCACAACCTTCCGCCAAATGCGCGGCGCGTGCCAGTTATTAACAGTTGGACATAAACAACATAGGCGAGAGCTGGGGGCGGCAGCAGGCACGGATGCATGCCGCTGACATACATCTGACTGTGACTGGGTGGGGCGCCCCGCAGAAAACGCAGAGGCCTCAGGGAGGGACCTGATTTTGGTGCCGCCAGGGACCCCCCACCCAGTCACAGTCAGACTACAGCACAAGGGCTGTATGAATGAATAAGAGAACGCGTGGCGCACACGGAGTAAAGGTTTGAACCGGCCAGAGTCTGTAATAGCTAGGACAGGTAGAGGGAATCGAGTTGACGCATGATAGAGTGCCAGAGTAAGACATACGAAATAGCAAGATGCAAGGAGTGAGCATGAGTGGGTGGCGGATCAGGTGGGCAGGGGGGGCGGTCAACGAGCGGAAGTGTGGTCAACATGCAAATGGCTGGCTGATCAACTCAGCAGGCGCCACAAAAACAGGCGCGTGGCTCAGCTCAGCAGGCAGCAGACCGTCCAAAGGACCATCAGCAGCAGGTACCACCGAAGCAGCAGGACCTTGGGGGCTGGTGGCCCCATGAAGTCATCATCCCCTGCTGCTGCATTGTCCTGCCGGTGGTCCCTACCCTCACGGTCCTGCCTGCTGCGCGTGCCCCGCAGCGTGGGCCACATCAGTGGGCGCAGGCAGGCCTCTATGCATCCATCCGCCCTGTCGCGCCAGCCGCGCACACGGGGGCCACGGGCTCGGCTGCCGCCGCCGCCGCCTCGCTCCACCTGCCGCAGCGGCACCAGCAGCATCAACGGCAGCAGCACGCCAAAAATGCAGTCGTAGAAGGCGAGCAGCGCGGTGCAGCGCTGATAGGGGGTGGGTGGACAGAGCGCGCCCATGACTCGGTGCCCCGCACTGGACGCTGAGTAGCTCAGGCTCAGCAGCATGTGCGCCAGCTCTGCGGCAGAGGAGAGGCGGCAGGTGGGAGGGGCCGCATATGGGGCAAGGTTCAGTATCATGACAAAGCATGCCGGACATGGCTGATGAGAAGACACCACATTGCACAACAGCATGCAGGCGACGCGTGTCAGCAGCACGCAGCGGAAGCCACATCGGCGGACTGCTTGCCTGTCCGCTCCACCATCACCGGGTGCTGCAGCACTGGCGCGGCACAGAACCCAGCCGCGGTGATGCGCCACAGCCCAAACAGCTGCATCGGGAGCGCGATGTGCAGCGGCGGGCGGCAGCCCAGCAATGCCCAGGCCAGGAAGGCGTTCCGGGAGGACAGCCAGAGCGAATAAGTGTCCACCAGGGCTCCCACAAAAGGGATCTGCGTGCAAGAGGGCAGCAGCACAGCGAAGTGGGGCTGCAGCTGAATGAATTGTGCATGGGGCAGCCACAGCAATTACGATCCATCACGGCTCCCGCACAAGGATCTGCAAGCGGGCGGCGAACAACCGCCGGTGCTGAGTGGCCTCTGCTGTGCAGACGCGACGGGGGCCTGCATGCAGCAGCCAGCATGTGCACAGCGCCTGCTCCAGCCAACACACGAACCGGCGCCGCCACCCAAAAAATGTTCACCAACTGAACTTTGGCGCACCTGGGATGGTGCGGGGGTGAAAGCATCCATGACTGGCACGGAGGTCAGCACCGGCATGCAATAACCGTAGACCAATAGGAGCAGCCGGAGAGCGGGACCGTGCCGCCAGTATGTGGCCGGCCGCAGCCTGCAGGGAGTGTTGGGGCACAGTTGGAGAGATGTGGCATTCGCAATGCACAACCACAGCAAGCCAGCAAAGCATGGAGCCCGAATTGCATGTGAGCAGTGTGGAAGTGCTTGGAATGCTGCTGCTCATACATGCATGCACCTGCATGCATGCGTGCCGCAGTGTGGCTGATGCACTCACGTGCTCAACAGCGCCATGCCAATCAGGCTGACACCCATCCCCAAGTTCTGCGCGTTGTCAGCCCAGCGCAGCAGCGGCAGCAGCTTGGCGGCGTACGTCCACCACACTAAGCACGCCAGGGTCCAGTAGAGGCTGGGGAGAGGAAGGAAAGGGAGTGAAGGCTGGGTCGAGGCACGTTCAGCGGCGGCAGCAGGCCTGCGCGAGCAGCTGGGTCCTTACGCCTGGCAAAGACACATGCTGCAACTCTGTTCACCTGTCATAGTTTGCATCCACGTGCCAGCCCGCCGTGGGCAGCAGGGTGCGGCGCTGGTGTTGCTGCATGCCGCCAGGCTGCCCGCCAGAGCCGAGGGGCGGCGGCGGCAGGGGCGGCGGCGGCAGGGGCGGCTCATGTGCTGCAGCCGAGAGCGCGCTGCCCTGTGATCTTGCGGGCGCCGACTGTACTGCAGCGGCAGCTAGCACAGCGCTAGCAGCCTCTGAGGCGTCGGTCATTCCAGCCGCGAGCAAGTGCCGGCATGTAGAGTGCCGCCGTACCCCACGACAAGCTGGTCCCGATACTGTGAGTCGTTTGACCGCTCCACAGCGTGCCAACGCCCCTCAGCAGCGGAGGCTATCTGCCCGCCAGCCCAAACGGCAGCAAGAGGGCTTTCTTTACTTCGCATCAAACAGATAAGACCCCCATGTAGTGACGCAAACAGCACAGGGCGCGCCTGCGCTGCGAGCTGTGTGCCGCCAGCGGCGGAAGTCGTGCCTTGCAGACGGGCGCACTCCCACAGATTGCCAGTGGCAGGCTGATGACGCCCAGGTCGTCAATGTAAATCCATATTTGTGGTGAAACACATGTGGTTGTGAGCCTGCCCTGGCTGCCCGCGTCCTCACCTGCTGCAAATGTGCACAGTCCCGGCAAAACAGCGCCTCTGCACGCAACTAGGTTGCACACCTTGTCGTCTGCCATGCACTGCCTGCACGCCACACCCCATTGTTGAGACAATGCATAGAGGCCAGGTATGCGGCGCGGCGGCTGAACACACACAAGGGGGTGGCTAAGGCCGGTATGATGGTTCATTTGGCACCAGCAGGGGCTGGCAGTCTTGAATCATCTCGGGCAGGATCCTCAGGCACTGTGCGGCTGCCGCTCGCTGGGCGCACGTGCACCCGCAATGCACGACTTGCGCTGCCCCTTGCGTCGATGCCCAGCTGCTCAGCGTGTGCGTTTGGCCCACGCCTTGTAACTGCTGCTGCCATCCATGCCTTTGGGCACCCCGACCACACTAGTGCTGCTGGCTCAAGCGATTGAGCCACATAAGAGCGATCACCAGCAAGGCCTGTGCCAAACTGGATGGAGCCGTGTTGCTGCTGTCGGGCACGGAGCACTGTTTGGGCCGACCCGCAGAAATTTGTGGTGCTCAAGGCCGGGCACAATGACTGGCGGCGGGAAAAGGTGTGCGGCAGCAGCTGCTGTGCTAGCCACAGGCTGCCGAAACCTGCGCTGCAAAGTATGGCGCACGTGTGCGTTATTGTTTGCAGCCTCCCAAACCATTCCATGCAGTACTTGCTACAAATGTCTGTCGATCCAGGCAGTTCTGGCAACCGCGCCCCATCATCCCCCTCGCGCCTAGCGCCCGCGCTGAGCCCGCTGCGGCGGGGCCTGAGGTGCGCCGCGGGGAGCCTGCCGGGCGCTCTGCCGAGTCGCGCGGCAGATCGGCAACCATGGGCGCGTGCGGGTCCAAGGAGCAGCTCAAGGAGACGGCGAGCAAGCTGCAGGTGGCAGCGGGAGGGTACTGGGGCGACTTTCAGGAGCTCGCAACAGCCTATAATCCGCTGGAAGCCAAAGGAGACCCGAACAGCCGGTGCGATCGCGCTGCGGAAGCTCGCCGCCGCCGCCGCCCGCCGTAGTGCACTTGCCCCTGTCACCCGCACCTGACCTTCTGAACTCTGTGGTGCGCTGTTTGGCAGCCGCCTGGTGCACTGCGACTGCTGCGGGTTACGACACTCGCTGTAGGTCGTGATGCGCGCCTGCCAGCCGCCGTTGGGCCGCCGCTGCACAGCCGCCGCCTCCTGCCGCCCACCGCCTCTTTGCCCCCCTTGGCACCACGCTGCCCCTCACCGCCTTTTTTCGGCCCTCCAGAGCATGCTTTGCCCCCTGTACAACTCGCTGCACTCACACAGCTATCGAGTCCTCTGGCACATGCTTCCCTGGAGCACAGGGCTGATGCTGTGCAGCCGTTAACCGCCCTCCCCCACACCCTGCTGCCGCAGGTGCTGCCTGATGCTCAAGCAGGCGGTGGAGCTGACCGCCAAAGTGAAGAAGACGCAGAAGGAGTGGAAGGTGCGGAACGCCTTGACCTGTGCACGGTCGTGGCCACCACCATGGCCATGGGCTGCTGTGCGCAGCTTTTGCATGCGGGCCAGCAACACGGCCGTACCCACATTTGCACCCCTGCCTTCTGCGTGCCAGGGTGCATCCCATATGGCAGCATGGCGGCCGGCTTCCCAAAACATTCCAGCTCGCTTGCCCTGCAGGATTTCTCCGCTAAGGCGCGAGGGCGCCCTCCCCTCAAGAGCTCCCTGCCCGGCTCCCTACCCAGCCCGCTCGGCCCACCGCTTCCAATTCCCGTGCAGGAGTTCTCTGCAGAGGCTAAGGGCGCGCTCGACTCGAGCCGCGCCGCCCTGGAGTCGCCCATGCCCACGGTAAGCCTGGCTGTGCTTGTTCGAATTATTCACACTGCACAGCCGCGCAGCTTTCAAGTTGCGCACATGTGCTGCACAGATGAGCAGCTGGCGCCCTGCACGCACGCAGTCTTGTTGTCTGGCTGTACGGCTTCTCCCTTGCTTTCCACTTGCAGGTGTTCACTGTCTCCCTGCGCGAGGGCGAGCAGCCCGCCATCAACTCGGAGCTGCTGGGCGGGGCTGGCTTCAAGGGCGAGGCCATTGAGGCGGTGAGGCAGAATCGCTTGTTTGCACTCAGTGTTCTAACATGTCGTCTTCAAGCTGCTGGGCGGGGCTGGCTTTAAAGGAGAGGCCATTGAGGCGGTGAGCAAGAGTCAGAGGGCGCTCATGGTGCGTCCGCTTGGGTCATGGGTTTTGCCAAGTGGTGACGTTGGGAGCTGCCTGGGGCGGGCTGCAGACCCCGTCTAGCGTCTCCCAGGCGACATGCATATGCAGCAACATGGCCACACTGAGTTACATTGCACCTGAGTGGCCGGCCCTCCCTCTACAGGCCAAGGCCAAGCTGGAGTCGGACCTGCAGGCCGGTGTGCCTGTCTCACACAGGACCAAACATTTTTTTACTGCAAAGTCAGCTCTGCTCCTCCCTGGCTGCTGTATTTGCAGGCCAAGGCCAAGCTGGAGTCGGACCTGCAGGCCGGGGTCTATGACAAGATGGACGAGTGGGTGGCCAACCTCAAGGACCTGGCGGTAAGTTGTTGATATCCCTTACTGACATTCTGTGTAATCTGACCTGCGCCATGCGACGGCTGGGTGGGTGGCCAACCTGAAAAAACTGGCGGTGAGTTCACCAAGTTGTTGGAATTTTCTGCGTGTACTGTGCTACGAGCGTGTGCACGTGGGTACTTAGTGTGGAAGCTGTCGGGGCTGAGTCGGGCTGCAGCAGGCACAGCGCGCAGCACTCCTGCTACCCTTACTGCCCTGCCCTCACACCTTCCCATGCAGCAAAAGCAGCGCGCCCTGAACAAGCTGTGGGCGGACGTGGAGGCCAAGCGCAAGGCGCTGGCTGCGCAGCAGCAGGTGCGCTAACATGAGGGAGGGCTGCAGGCTGCTGGTGTCTGGCCGCCGCCGGCCACCACAGTGCCTGGCGTGCGATGTCCTTGTCTATCTTTTAATTAACCGCAGGAGGTGGAGAAGCTGCGGGCGGCGGCGGCCGCCGGCGACCACAAGGCTGCTGGCAAGGTGCCGGAGGCGGAGCGCGCTCTGGCTGAGAAGGACGCCGCCCTCAAGGGTGGGTGGATGTAGGGAGCAATAGATTTAGTTTGGTTGTCTGACTTTGATCAGCGAAGCACCCAGACTTGCGGCCTGGGGCTTGCTGTTATGGTAGGACACTCGCCAGGTGCCCTGCAAGACATACGGGCGACCTCCGCTGCTCCTTGCCTCACCCCATTGGTGTGCAGCCGCCACCGCTGCGCACGACGGCGAGGAGGCGCCCCAGTTTGAGCGGCTGAAGGCAACCCTGGAGCAGGCCCCCTCGCTCCGCACCCACAGTGAGTGCCTCGGTCTGGAGCAGCGGGCGTGCCTAGTGGCTGCAGCTGCAAGCAGGCGGTGCCTTGGGTGCGCCGTGGGCTTGCTTCGAACAGGACGCTGGTGGAACCTGCCCAGAATAGCTTCCCCTCTGAGCCTTTCCCAGCCCCTCCCTCTCCGCCCCTCCCCCACGTCTCGCTCGTGCAGTCACAACCGCCCTGGATGCCGTGGCAGCCGCCATGAACGCCACCAAGGCAGCAATGACCGCCCCCGCCGCCGCCAGCTTCAAGGTGCCGGCAGCCCTGCCGGTCGCTGTGGCCGCTGTGCCAGCCGCCGTGGCCGCTGCGCCGGCGGCTGCGCCTGGCAGCTTCAAGGTGCCAGAGGCGGCGGTGCCGCTGTCTACGCCTGCCCCCGCTGCCAATGAGCTGTGAGGAGGGGGCAAGGGCAGCCTGAAGCAAAGCCTGAGTCCAGCTTCCACAGCAGCCAGCGCACAGCAGCATTGGCTATCGCCACCTGGCCGGGACAGCTTTGGACGCAGGTTGGCAGCCGCAAGCCTGGAGTGACACTCGCTCGAATCTGCATATCAAAACCCAAGAAACCCAACACCTGACAAAATATGGGCCCCAATTGGTCGTGCCCTTCTGCTGACATGCACTAAGTGAACTTCGGAGACCTCCTTGATTTCTGTGCCCCTCCCACCGGCCCACCAATCCGGCTGGCCCACTCCCATAAATCTCGCCGTCCCGCCCCATTTCTCGAGACTCAGCGCACCCCCACTCCCTTCCAAAATCCACAGCTAGTGCGTCTCTTGCCACGGCATGACTGCACTCAATGGGACACTGCCCTGGCTTCTGGCATGTGAGTTACCGATGTGGAGCAGAAACAAAGCAGAGATGGTCGGAAAGGGAACTCGGAAGGAAAACTGCAGACGCAGGGTGGCTGCCGCAGGCACGCGGTATGCGAAGAGCAGGCTGATTAGCTGTCACAGGCACAGAAGTAAATGGAACAAACCTGGTGTGGGTGCTGAAATCATGAAAGGTAGGTTGGGGGTCACATTTCCAGCTCGTCCATTGACAGGTAGCCGGCCCGCACGCGGTTGCGCGACATGCAGTCTGCAGGCAGCGGTTGGGAGCGGTTGCGCAGTCTCGAGGGCCAGCGGCAAGTGAAGCAGGAGCGGCAGCAGAGCCAGCAGCAGCCCGCACACAGCGGCGGCCAGGGCACAGGCTTCGCAGCTCCCTTCCACGCCATCCCGAGCAAATCACACGGCAGAACGGCTGCACACAACCAGGCGCCCACCTCGGTCGCCCTTGGCACAGACTTCGCAGTCGCCGCAAGCCGCCCGGCACGCGCCTAGCGAGCTCATGTCGCCGCGCATGTAGGCCTTGTTTTTCTCACACTCCCCTGCAGGGTAGGACAGTTGCAATTATGTATGACCAGCTGTTGGCAACCAAAGCATCAGTGTACAGTGTCTGTGACTATGAGCAGATTCAACCAAAGTCTGTGACTATGAGCAGATTGAACCAAAAGCAACGGGCGGCGCGGTCCCCACACGCAGGCTGCCCTGCACTCGACGAACTGCCACCAGCATACTGCTATGGCAAAAAGCAAGAGAGGGCCGCACCTGAAGCCGCCCAGTCTGCGCACTCTGGCCGCGAATCCTTGCACTCCTCTGGGTACACAATCTGCAGCAGTAGAGCGAAATGTAGTGAGAATTCTGCGGCAACAGGGCACAGTTCTGTCGACACGCAACTGCTTGCCCAGTCTAGCTGCCCATTTCCAGCTGCCAATAGCGGCAGCTGTGCGGGCCCCCGNCCTGGCCTGGCATGGCCCCACCGCCCGCTCTTTCCCGAGCCGGCACAGCGAGGCTGTCCAGCTGCCCTGACGCGGCCCGATGCTGGCCCGCCCTTGCCTGCTCGGCCGCCTCCTTCCCCATCAGGGCTGGCCGGAAGGGCAGCGTGTGGATCCACTTGGTGGCTGCGGTGAGCGCAAAGGACAGCGGTGCAGGTAAAGGGGGGCACATGAGCAGAGCAGCACTCGGATTCCACGTCACATCTAGCACCATCAAGCGCAGGCAGTGCACACCTGTCCATTTAACACCCTTCACAACCGGGCAGCCGGTGTGCAGAGATGCAGCATCCAGCTTGCCGTCCGGTTTGAGGCTGAAGAAGAGCAGTGCATCGCCCTTCTTGGCTTTGGCTGCAGGGGAAGGGCAGAGACACCAGCCCGCATATCAGTTGGCTGTGCAGGTCGGCAGTGCTTCTAAGCAAGTCATGGGCAGGGCTAGTGGCCTGTTTGCACCAGGTTGTGGGCACCTTCCATGCAGCACCCAGCACACCCTGCAGAAAGCTGCCCACCTGCCACGTGGCCGGCCGCGCACTCGCTGAACGGCTCAAACCGCTGCTGCACGCTGCTGTCGACCCACTCGGAGCCCTGTGCAGGGTAGAGCCACGGCAGCAGGGCGGCTTTCATCTTGAAATGGTCAGGGAGCAGGGCGACTTGTAAGCCTGAGAGCCAAACCCAGCACAGCAGGCTGGGATTGCCACAACTACCAAGCAAGACGGGCAACCAAACAGCACCTGCCAGAATTGCAACAACACAGCAAGCTGRGCAACCAGACAGCACCTGCCAGAATTGCAACAACACAGCAAGCTGGGCAACCAGACAGCACCTGCCAGAATTGCAACAACACAGCAAGCTGGGCAACCAGACAGCACCTGCTGAAATGGCGTTTCGCCGCCCCTCCAAGCCGCAGAAGCACAGCAAGCAATGATGGGCAGAGAAGAGGTAGACAAGGGGCAGCAGAGCACCTGTGGGAACGCAGTCTCCCCTCCTTCCTCCACATCTGACAGGTACAGCAGCACGGTTGCCACCCGAGGGCTGTCGTTGTCCAGCGAGTCGTAATGGGCTCCGTACTTCTGGCCAATGCCGTACCTGCAACGCCAGGGGAATTGCACCGCTGGTCATCACCTATGTTGGTCGGCGCGGCAAGACTGCGGCTGGAGCTGGCCCACTGCTCGTTGGCCGTCAGGGGTGACTGCAGCAGATCATCAACACGTGCTGTGCATTGCAGGCACTGCGTGCACGGTTTGTCGTGAACAACTCCAGCGGGAGCTCGTCCCAGCACCCAGGCAGCGCACCGCAGGATCTGCATGTCTTCCTGGTGCGTGATGTTCAGCTGCGTCCAAGCTGCAAGGCGGGGCCAGCCACAGATTTGGGCACATGGCAGTCACTGATGTTGTTGCAGCAGGCAGCCGCTAGCCAAAAGGGCGGTGCACTGCCCAGCTGCGGCCTGCATTGCTGGATGCTCATGCCTTGAGTGGCAGCATTGCGGGACCCATGGCTTGGAGGAGCAACACGGCAAACAACACAAAGTTGCGATTCGCCCAGCACTCACTGGCCACACGCTTCTCCACTTCAGCAATCACGGGGTCCTGCAGCCGCTTCAGAAACGTGCCGTAGCTGCGAGGCAGCGGGTGCGGCGCGGCAGAGCGGCGTAACCGCCGGCAACAGAGCCGACCAAGGGGGAGCCCAGCTGGGATGCCATGGGCTGCATGCGGCGACTTTGTTGGCGCAGCAGCTGCTGCCCACATGCCAGCTCAGCCTCACTACCAAAAGCAGCAGCAGAACCAAAGTGCGGCCTATCTGCCAGTCACCTGGTCCGGATGCTGTCCTCCACACTTCCGATACCAAGTGCAGCAGCAGAAGCAGGGCTAGCATTTGTGCAGCAGCACAGTCACACTGCCACACAGCAGCAGCCACCTGGTTCGGATGCTATCCTCCACGCTGGCTCCCCCAGGCCCCACCACAGTGCTGCGCTTCATCTGCACGGTGTAAGAGACGCGGCGCGGACAAAGATGCGCTCACGGCAAAGAACACGGTGCCTTCAACTGCTGTTGAGGCAGACATGGGATGCAGGCACACCTGATCAAGCTGCTGCCCGCCGTCCAGGTGGCCACAGCTGCACAGCCAGCTGCATGCATGCCGATATAAACGCTGTGCACTTCCGAAACAAGCGCTCTGCAACTCACAAACGGCTTGGCCTGTGCCACAATGTGGTCAGCTTCGGCCTCGGTAAGGAAGTTGTGGAACACAAAGGCACGCGGCCGCCACGACACCGGCTCCACCCTGTGTTCAGTCAGCCAGAGTGGTGTACCAGCGTAGCTGACTTATCCAGGTGTGCTTTCAGGCTGCGGACAGAGGCTAGACTGCGATGAAATCTGCATGCTAGACACAGCACACACGGATGCGGCATGCAAGCCAACCTCTGCAGCACCCACCAGGGCGCCTTGCTGTCGCCGCTGGCGGACAGCGATGCGGCGCGCTTCTGCACCGCCTGCAGCACCCGCCTCGCTACCTCGTCTGCAGAGGGGTGAACGACACAGCTATTTGGCGCAGCGCTCCCCAGGGAGCGGGCATTGCAAGGCGTGGCGGCGGCGGCGGCATCGGCGTACCGTCGGCGGTGGCCAGTGCCGCTCCTGTCAGCAGCAGCGCCGCCAGCAGGGCTGCCAATAGATGCGATGCACGTGGCATGATAGTCAGGCCCGCTTGAGGCCGGCAGGAGGCAGCGGAAGCCCTGGCGCCCGCAGGTTGTGCAGCGAAGCGGCCTGACCGGCTGGCGCTCTCGAATGATTCAGGGATGCTGGGATCTCGTCAACAAACTGCAGGGAGGGCTGAAAGGCGCACCCAAAGCCCCATGCCGCAACATGATGTCCACCAGAGGGGCGTCTTAGCGGCGTTTGCAGCCTGATCACGCATCCCATACGCAGCTGCAATCGCCAGAAACTCGCGAGCAGCGGCCCTGTAGCCCCAGCCCACTCGAACGGTGATGGTCGCTCCCTCCCGCTCGCTGCCTGGCCAGCTGCTCCCCGCCGCTCGATGCGGCCATGCCACATGCGTTTGCATAGAGCCGGGATCGTCCTGCTTGCAAACCCAGCCGCTCTGCCGACTTCTCCGCCTCTGCAGGCCGCTAGTGCCCTGTCACCTGCTCCAGGCGCCAATACAAACGTCTAGGTAAGCAGTGCTGGGTGGGTGGAGCCGCTGCCAGCCCGCCACTCTCCGGCGCCGCTCTCTTGTGCCGCCGCCTCTGCCCAGCCCTGGCGTTGCATTTGTTTTCGCAGCCAAGCTTACTGACACCCACTCTCCCCCGCTCCCATGCAGACTAGCAGCAGCCCAGTGCAGCAGAAGCAGCAGCAGCGGCAGCAGCAGCAGCGATGGAGGAGGCCGGCGGCGAGAACCAGGTGAAGCGCGAGGGCGGCGGCGGCGGCGAGGCCATGTCGGTCAAGGTCAAGGACCAGAACGGCGGCGAGGTGAGGAGAGGAACGTAGACGTTGCAAGCTGTCATGTGGATGCCGGGTTGAACAGCAGTCTAGCGGCGGCAGGAAGGCTGGTCAGCAAGGGGTCCATTGCGGAAGGCGGCCGGCGCCGCCTGCTGCCGGTTTGGTGCGTTTCCTGGAGGGAATGCGGCAGGTCTGGGCTGGTGTGATGCCAGCCAATACAGCAAAGTCCTCGGCCCCTTGCCTTCCATTTCAGGTGGTGTTCCGGGTAAAGCCCCACACCAAGGTGAGCGCGGCTTTGGCAGGGGCTCCTGCTTGTGAGACCGCGGCTGAAACAGCGTCCCTGCAAAGCGCTCGAGTGCGCCGATTGATGCTCCTGCCACACTTGGCGCCCGCACCACCCCAGCGTGTCAGGTTGCTGCACTCCTTAAGCGCGCCGTCTGCAAGAGCTTCTCGTACCGCCCCTGCCAACCCCCGGTTCGCTTTCGAACTGCAGTTTGACAAGATCCTCAACGCCTTTTGCTCTAAGAAGAGCGTGGACCCTGCCCAAGGTGCGCTGGGGCGCCCTGCGGCGTGTCCGGGTGATCAGTCTCCATATCTACCGTCGCACACAGACGCAGCTCTGCCTCTTGCCACCCTAGCATGCTGCCCTCTCGCCACCGTGCATCACTTGTTAAGCACAACACATTTGGAATGGCATGCCTGTTCTCCATGCCGCGGTCTGTGTGTGCACCTGCTTCTGTTGCAGTGCGTTTGTGCCTGTGGGCTCGGAGCAGGGCGCGTTGCAACGCTGTATCTTGTCGCTTGTCCGCCCCCTCCTCTGCCCCACAGTGCGGTTTGTGTGTGAGGGGGAGCGCTCCACCGCTCTCACACTCACAACCATCACATAAACATGCCGTTGTGCCCCCCTTCTGCCCCGCAGTGCGGTTTGTGTTTGAGGGCGAGCGCGTGAACCCCCAGAGCTCGCCACAGGACCTGGGCATGGAGGACGGCGGTGAGTCCTGCTCAGTATCAAGTGCACTGGCACCTTGGGTTGCATGGCGCTTGACCGGCCCCGAGGCTGTTGCTTCCATGTGTTGTTTTGTGCACAGGCATGCTGCTCAACGTCTTGCTTGGCCGCCGGGACTGCTGCTTGTTATGCCCAGGCATTCTGCCCAGTTGCAAGCCTATCCCCCGTGGTCTCACTGCCGCTCCTGCTGCTGGTGCTGCACTGCAGACACAATTGATGCGTTCCTGGAGCAGATTGGCGGCTGCTGAAGCAATGGCAGCACTGCACAGCATACCCAGCATGCGCAGGCGGCAGCATGAGCAGCAGCGTTGCGCTCTGGCAGCGCTGGTGGCGGCCAGGCTGTGCCCTTTGAAGCACAGCAGTCGCCACACTCATCTGCAGTTGTTGTGCATGTGCCGAACCCAAATGTGTGGCTGCTGCTGCAACAGCAGTCTGCCCCTTGTGACAATGCATTCGTGTGCACGGCTGGCTACACTCAGATGAGGGCATAGTAATCGGGGCTCGACTGCATAAGACTATGGATAATGAAGATCAATGCACTCTACAGTTGTGCATGCAGCACACGCCACTGAGCAGCATTCATTCAGCACACCAGAGAATGGCTTGCATCGTTCAGGCAGGCTACTGCTCCTGCTGCGCCGCGCCAGCCAATCAGGACACAGGCTGCTGCTCCTGCTGCCGCCGCTCCTTCCTCTCCTGCCGCTCGGCGCCCAGCGCAGCGCACACGTGGCGGTGCCCCGCCCGCCAGCCGGCGTGCGAGCAGGCGGTGCCGCAGTACCACACGGCGCGGCAGGCGCTGCAGGTGGGGGGTGAGATGGGAGGGCGAATTTGTCAGAAGAATGTCAGGCACCGCCACCTGTGACATCGGCGCATGCTGCCCCTTTCGCTGGCGCCAAACCAGCCCCACGCACCTGCACCGCTTGCTGCCGGCGCCCTCTCCCGCCGCCGGCCCGCCCTCGCCGCCCAGGTTGGCGCAGCCCAGGTAGGCGCAGGAGCGTGCGGCGGCAGCTTTTGCAAGCTCAAGCTGATCTGCCTGCTGCTGCGTGGGCCGCCCCCAATACGGCTGCAGGGCTGTGGCCAGCTGGCGTGCGATCGGCATGCAATCCTTCAGGCCTTGGACCGTCTGTGCAAGCCGAGCAGCGGGAGAGCCCTGCTGTGCTGAATACCCGCTTTGCATGCTGCACATCGCTTGGGCAAGCTGGGAGTTGGCAGCCTGTACGGCCTCAAACAGTGCCAGCTCCTCTTCTGCCTCGCTATCGCTTTGCCCAACACTCATCAGCAGGCAGGCGAGCAGCTCGAGAAGCGCGGCCGNCATGCTTGAAATCCTGCGGCGGAGTGGGAAGCAGAAGGGTACTAAGGGAGGGGGTGGGCAAGAGGCTGGAAGGTGCTTGCTGGTGGGCCAGGCAGCTGTGCTGGCTGCATCCTTGTACCTGTGGCAGCCGGAATGGGCGGGCATTGCGGGTAAGCAGGCGTATTTCTGCTGTGGGCCTCGACGCATCCCACACACCCCACACTTTGCAGCGCTGCACTCTGGCTCAGAGACGGATTGCACAGACCAGCACGCAGCGGGCGTGGCACTTGCCTTGCGCAGCAGTTGATCCACTTCATCTGCACCCAACAGGCCTGGCGTGGTCAGCAGAAGCACTGCTGTGCGAGCGTGCCTCTGCGCTATGTGCAGCAGGCTGATTTTGTCGGGCAATTGCTGGCTCGAGGCGCCCGTGGGCCCGAGGCCAGGCCATATGTGCTCAAGTACATGCGTCTGCATGCATGGCACAGGTGCTGTAGGGGCGTTCAGGCACACCGTTGCACAGTACAGGGCCGGCAAAGCACAGTGTACGCTCCAGGAAGCTTGCACGACCCATCAAGTGCTTCAAAAGAGCATTACAAGCTGAGCAGGGCGGCCGCCCTCCTTTCAGAGCACGCACCTGAGCAGGCGCCAGCCAGCGGAACATGTGCAACAGGCGGGGATCGTCCCGCAGGCAGGCAGGGCCCACATCCAGCGCAAGCACTAGTGTGGCGGCTGCCTGCGCACAGAAGGCTGGGTGGGAGCATGAGCCTGGTGGTCACATGGCTCGTGCTGCAGGCCGCCAATCTAGTGCATGCCTCAAATCGCAGCAAATGGCTCGATCTGGGTGTGCAGCCGGGTTACTGCACACGGCACAGCGTGGTGCACAGCAGCGCCTTGCAGGTGCAAAAAATTCACAGCCTGGTCATGCCTGCTAAGAGGTTGTGGGCTCGATGTGCAGCAGCTGGCAATGTGCCAGTAGCGGGCATAGAGCCAACTCACCATGTCGCAGGCGGCCGTGCTGGCTGCACCAATCCAGCCGTCTTGCTGCAGCGCGCTCAGAAGCGCATACACCGCCTCAAAGTGTGCGGCAGCCATGGCTGACAGGGCCCGCCTGTTAGCAGCGAACAACACGAGCAGGCAGGTGACTGAGCACAAAACCAAGTTGCAAAGCGTGGCACCAGTGCCCCGTGTCCTGAGCCACCGCTGAGGCTCATACACGCACGATGATTGTAACAGAGATTGGTGCAGGCACAAACAAGGCCTGGACGCAGGCTGGGCCATGACACCGTGGTCCCATCGCACACACCCAAAGTCCCTCACCTGGTGCGTTTCAGCTGCGCCGGGGTCATGGCTGCTCCACACATGTCGAGCATTGAGACAGCGCCCAGCAGAGGCATGGCAGCCGCTGACAGCAGGTGCGGCGAGCGGGGGCGCAGGCTGGGCAGCTGCTGCAGCCCGCTAGCCGCGAGCCAGTGGCACAGCCGGGTGGTGGTGGTGTGCAGCTGCCACAGGGAGCGCTGGGCGGCACCCGTTGTAGTTGAAGCACCGCTGCGGGCCGTCAGCATAAATGCGAACGTGGCTGCATCCTTGGCAAACGCACAGATCTCCCCAGCCAGGCCGCCGACCGCGTCGACATCAGCACCCGCCAACAGCGGTGCCACCGCCACAAGCGTGGGCAGCGCTTGCATGGCTATGCAGGCTACCTCGCACCACACCTCAACGCTGGTCTCACTGCCGCTGTCTGCGTCACTGCCGCTGTCTGTGCCGCTGCCGAGTTCGTTGCACAGCGTGGCAAGCTGCAGGTGGTGCAGCAGTCCGTCGAACGCATTTGCGAGGCGGGCCGCCTCGCTATTGATAGCGCTGCTGTCCGCTGTGCTGCTTGAGTCTGCCCCTGCTGCCCCTGCTACGCTGTGCTGCATTGCCTGCTGCCCCTGCTGCCCCTGCTGCCTTGCCTGCTGCGCTGGCTGCCTCGTCGTGTGCGGCCTCCAGCAGCCGCGCCATCCTCGGCACCAGCGGCAGAAGGAAGCGGGCCTGCTGCAGCTCCTGACGCCCATCTGGTTGAAGGTTGGGTAGCCGGGCTGCCTGCTGCCGCAGGCGCACAGCCAGGCAGGAGCGCCAGGCAGCGTGGCCCAACTGCTCAGCGAGGTGCAACTGAGCGGCACCCAGCTCGTCTGCTGTGCCTGCTGTGGTCGCCAGCTGCAGCAGCTGTGCCGACACCTCAAGCTGGCGATCCAAACTGGCCGTTGCATCGCTGTCGCCGCCTGCTGCTGCACAGGCTAGCGCTTGGGCTGCCGGGCGCAGCGGCTCCGAGTCCAGCGCAAGAGCCAGCTCCACTACTACAGGCCACTCCAGCTCTGCGCCCTCACTGGCCATCTTCTGTGACTGCCGTGCAACAGCTGCGTAGGCGTCGATCAGCAGCCGCACCAGGCCGTCGCACAGTGCCGCATCCTGCTGCAGCTGTGCCGCGTGTTGCTCAAAGGCGGGGTGGTTGCACAGCCGATTCGCGACTGTTGACAGCTGCACCAGGGCTGCTGCACCTGAGGGCAAGGAAGGGCGGGCGGCGGGGGAATGAACTGACGCAGTGAAGCAACAGGGCAGAGGTGCAAGCCAGCAGCACAGCAGGGACGGGCGGAGGCAGTGCAGCGTTGCATGCGCAGCCCCCTGGCATGCAAGGAGGATACTCCTCAGTCAACCAGCCCCCCANGCATGCTACGCACCCATGCCATTCCATACGCCTTGGGGTGCTTCGACTGCCTCAACCAGAGCGGCAAGCCAGCCCACCAGCAGCGCTGGGGGTGCGGCAGTTGCAGACAGGCTGTCAACGCAGCCGGGCCAGTAGGAGTGCACCGCAGCAACCACGTCGTTCACAGCCCCCGTCATGGCCGACATAGTGTCTGCTGGGTCGGCTCCAAACTTGCGGGCTGCAGACCGCGGCCCGCTGCGCAGCCACGCTGTGCCGCTGCCGAGCAGCAGCTGCAGGCTGCGCAGCATGCGCAGCACGCTCTCATTTGGAACTAGCGACCTCAGGTGCTCCGCGNATTATGATATAGCCCTGCACTGCGACACCCNACGGCCGCCATGTGANGGGTATCGCCCGCCCGCCAGGCTGTCGAGAGCTGCCAGCCGCTCGCCTGCCAAGCAAAGCACCCTGCAAAGCATCGGGCAGTGCAATGGCATCAGGCAGGATGAACCGGCGGAACCGAAGACACTCCATGGCTGTCGGGCTGGCAGAATGCATGCCACAAGGTGGTGGGTTGGCAGCACTCACTCTATGGTTGCATCCGCGTCGAAGGCCGTAACGTGAGTCTCACTGGTCACC
Source organism: Chlorella ohadii (assembly GCA_025026875.1). Classification (NCBI taxonomy): domain Eukaryota; kingdom Viridiplantae; phylum Chlorophyta; class Trebouxiophyceae; order Chlorellales; family Chlorellaceae; genus Chlorella; species Chlorella ohadii. The sequence goes on from JADXDR010000035.1 coordinate 330,359, forward strand.
AGCGTAGTTGCCAGTTGCTGAAAGTCGGTTGCCGCTTTCAGGAGGCGCCTGCCGGCCAAGGGGTCGCCTCTGCAGGACTCAAACTGGTCCAGCAGGAGGGTCAGCCGAGAGCGCACCTCGCCCAACTGCTGCACACTTTCGGACGCCATGGGCTGCGCAGGGGGAGCGGCGGGAGGGCGGCGGTGGAGTGGTGGTGTAATTGGGCGGGCAAGGCGGCCTTCAGAGGCAATCGAATCACATCTCCTGCAATAATACAATGCGCCAGGCGAGCTGCACGTCCAGGATTTCAAGAGCGGTGCTCGCTTGCCTGCGACAGCGCATGTAGTGGCCCTTGCCACCTTTCACAAGTTGCGATGTATCGTCAACAAGCAATTAGGGGCCGCTGCAAGGGTGACAGACTTGTGAGCGCGAAACCCTCCCCAGCATGTGGCACAGCAGGGCCATTTCTGCACCTGGCGTTGCTCAGGGCGCTTCGCAGCTCCTCGGCAGACGATCAATATCGCTCAACAAGCGGCAGCGATGCTGCTGTGCGCGGTGCCTAGCGCCGAGGTGCGTGGCCGGCGCCCCGGCGCCTGCGATCACAAGCAAACCGATGGAATGTTGCGATGTGTATGCTTGCTGTCACCCCGTTCGAAACGCCTGTCGCCAGCCTGCGCCCGCTGACCCGCCCCTCCCTGCCGCACAGGTGCTCGCCTTGACCATGGAGCTGCAGCAGCTGGGCGGCGGGGACGTTGCCGTGGGCAGCGCCTGGACTGGCATCACCACCGCCGCCTCTGCCACCGCCGCCGCCGGGCACCTTGATGCCGCCGCCCCCGACTGGGCCAGTCTCAGCGAGGCGCTGGATGCTGAGCTGCGCCCATGGCTGAGGAGAGGCTTTGGGTCGGCCGTGCTGCTGCTGGGCGGGCCCACCAGCAGCGTGACGAGCATCGCCACGGCGGCATGTGCCGATGCGCTAGGCTCAGCTGGCCGTGTGGGCGTCTCCTGGCAGCTGCTCAGCGGCGGCGTGGTGCGTGACCCCGTGGGCCGGAGGCAGCAGCTGGCTGGCACTGCTGGCAGTCGGCGGCCCAGCGCTGCGCCGCGCCCAGCCAGCAGATTGGGGACGCAGCATGCAGCGGCGGCGGCAGCAGGCGGCGAGGACGCAGCGGAGCCTTGCACCATCCTGGCCTGCACTCCAGCTGATCTGAGCCAGCTTCTGGAGATCGCCCAAGCACAGCTGCAAGCCGCAGCTGCGCCGGCGGCGGCAGCGGCTCCGGGCGCTGATCTGCAAGCGCCACCGGCGCTCTTGCTGCACTTGTCGCTGGCAGCTGCTGACGGGCGGCCCTCTGCGGCTCTGCACCTGCTGCACCTGCCTGCCCCGCAAGGGGTGGCCGCAGAGGCGCAACAGGAGGCGCTGCTGCGCATGCTGAGGGAGGCAGCTGATCTGCACCAGCGCCGGAGAGAAGGTGAGCACGCACATGATACGTTGCTGATACTAATGTTGGTGCTGGCATGCCAGTGTGCAGTGTGCTCAGACTTGCACAACCTAGTCTTGGTTTGCATTTTGCAGACTGTACCTGTACGTAATAAGGTTGTTGCTTCCCTCCCCTCCTGCCTGCAGGCGAGCACTTGCTTGCCTCTGCCAAGCTGTCGCCGCTCAACCAGCTGGCGGCACCGCTAGTGGCAGGCAATGCACGCCTGTTTGTTGCTGCCGCGCTGCAAGGCGGAGGCGGCAGCGGCAGCAGCAGCAGCGGGGACCAACAGGGGCTGCTGCCGCTGCTGGCAGCCATGCGCCACATGCAAGCGGCCTGCACCAAGGGCCGTGGTGCATGGCTGTCCGGCAAGGCAGGCGGCACAGCTGCTGCACCAGACAGCTGGCTGCCTGCGCAGCAGTTTTTGGACGAGCTGCAGCAGCGGCGGCTGGCAGAGCAGCAGCGGAGGGCTGAGTCAGCAGCGCTGGCGGCAGCTGAGGCAGACCGGCGAGACCGCCTGCAGCAGGCAGCCAAGGAGCTGCAGCAGGCGGCTCAGGCGCAGCCAATGCCAGGTTTCGTNCAGCAGCAGCAGCAGCAGCAGCAGCAGCAGCAGCAGCAGCAGCAGCAGCAGCAGCAGCAGCAGCAGCAGCAGCAGCAGCAGCAGCAGCAGCAGCAGTCTATCGCACACGTCGGCGTGGAGGCAGTGCAGCGGGGCACTGCAGGATACCGGGCGTCCCCATATGGCAGCCCTGCCCGGCCGCCTGCCCCTGCAGCCCCGCAGCCCCAGCAAGCCAACATGCCAGCTGGACAGGAGGCAGTGCCGCCTGCCGCCCAGCAGGAGGCAGCGGTGGGGCAGGCTGCATGTGTGAACAATCCTCCCGAGGCTGCTCAGCCAACCAGCGCAACGCTGGCCAGCTCTTCCGGCAGCTTGCAGCAGCTGCGCCAGCAGTTTCAGAGCCTGTACACGCTTGCCCTTGGCCAGGGCGCTGCCAGCCCTCCCCAGCAGCCTGCGGCCTCAGTTGCTGCCCCCGCCGCCCAGCCAGCCCAGCCGCCTGCAGCTGACCACCACACCATTGCTGCTGGTGTGGCAGCGGCTGATGATATTGCTGTCCATGTGGCGGCCCTGCGCATGCAAGCTGCAGCTGAGGCGCGACAGGCGCTGCAGGCGGAGCAGCAGCTGCTAGGGGCCTGGCCAGCAACAGGTGGTGACGTGGCAACAGCTTTCGAGCCGGCAGGATACACTTGCGCTGGGCGGTACGGCGGTCTCCCCAGCAGCAGCAGTGAGGGCGGCAGCGCTGGAGGCGGCAGCAGGTCCAGCAGCGGCGGCGGCTTGGCGCAGCAGCTGCAAGATGAGTTGCTGCTGCTGCAGCACCAGGCAGCACAGGCCGCAGATGCTGCATGGGCAGAGGAGCAGACAGCCGGTGTTACAGGGCCAGGCGCCTCCCCTCAGGTGGGTGCTGGCAGCGGAATGGGCTGGTGTACCTGCCTTGACTGCTGGTAAGCTTGGTGCTTCGTGAGCTGAGCAAGGCTATGCGTTGTTTGGATCGCTCTTCACTGCACTTGCAGGCTGGAAGCTTGGCCGACTTTAGCACTGCTGACCTGGCCAGCCTGGGGGACCTGGAGGGCCCAGCCCCCTCGCTGGGCGCTCTGTACGGCCGGTCAGCCAGCCGCATAGGAGGGCTGCAGCGCATGCGAAGGTCAGAGCCCGGCAGCATTGACGATGAGCAGCAGCAGCAGCAGCCAGCGGCAGCAGACCATGCAGCTGAGCAGCAAGGCCTGCGGCAGCGGTTGGCTGGTGTGGGCGCCACGCCACAGAGCTGGCCTGCGGCACATGCAGTATCGCCGTTGCTGTGCCTATCGCCCTCAGCTGCAGCGGCAGCCCAGTCGGACGTATTCAAGTCAGCCAACCTACGGCTGTGGTCTCCCACACAGCCTGCTGCCATGGAGAGCAGCGGCGCTGACCAGCCACCTGCGGCTGGCATCAGCAGCAGCCACAGCAGCTGGCGTGACGACCCCAGCAGCCTTGCCGGTGCCAGCCAGCCTCGCAGCCGCCCTCAGTCAGCAGGCAGTTTGAGGCGGCAGCGGCAGTCGCAGGAGGCGGGCGGGCCTGCTGGCTCGTATTCCGCCGCTTTGCGGCCGCCATCTTCCTCCCCTCCCCCCCATTCTGCCGCCTCGCCCGCCAGCATCGCGTGCAGCACCCACAAGGCACCCAGCCTGCAGGCCGAGCGGTCCTTGCAGCCAGCAGCTGCCGGCAGCGAGCTGGCTGCCATGCCCTCGACCAGCGCTGCCGGCAGCCTGCAGCAGTCGTTTGCGGAGGAGCAGTCTGATTTGGCGCCTGCTGAGCTGGCATCTGCTCAGGTGGCAGCCCTGCTAGAGGAGCTGCAGCGTGAGCAGCGCATCAGCTCCACCCTGCTGCAGCAGCTGCACGATGTGCAGCGGCAGCTGGAAGAGGCAGCAGCCATGGCCGCGGCGGCAGCCGCAGTGCAGCAGCCGCCTGCCCCGGGCGTTCAGCACCCGGCTGACTTTAATGGCCTGCTGGCAGGTGAGGCAGAAGTTGGGAGGCATGTGCTCCTGTTGCCTCTAATTGTGGTATCATTGTGCTGTGATAAGCAGTCAAGGGCATGCGGCTTTGATTTGCTTGATGAGCCTGACGGCCTTGCGATGAAGGTGCCTCCTCCGCGCCCGCTCCCTTCTCACCTGGCAGCCCTGCAGCTGGAGCGGCAGCAGTGCGCGGCTCTGCGGCAGCAGCTGCAACTGCAAGCGCAGCAGACGGAGGAGGCTCAGCTTGTGCTGGAGGCGCGCCTGCACACGCAGCAGCTCCAGTTGCTGGTGGCGGCTGCCAGGCAAGCAGGGCTGTTGGATTGGCCTATGTGCTTGGCCCTCATGCTGTATCTTCGATTGGCTGGCAAGCCTGAGTGTTGGAGCGTGTGCACTGCATGCGAGTTGCCAGCTCATCACGACCTGCCCCGCTGTGCCCCACCGCAGGTGCCGCGCCTGGGAGCAGGGCACGCCCCTGGCCTCTCTGTTCCGGCGGTATGAGGAGGACCTGCTGCGCCTGGCCGCCGAGCGAGGTCAGCTGGAAGAGGAGAACTGCCGGCTGGCACGGCTGCTGGCGGCGTCTGACTTGGAGCGGCTGGCAGGTGGGCAGGCCTGGCGGTGTGTGGTGGGGTTGTACTGTCCTGGGGAGGTGGAACTGGAACAGTACCTTGCAGCTGGAGCGAGCGAGGCATATCCCGCCTGGCTTTGATGCGACTTTCGCAAGCGAAATGCCTGCACTGCAAAGCTGCATATCCGCCATCCAAGGCTGCGCCTGCTCTCCTTTCTGCCCGGCTATTTTCTGTTGTGCAGTTGGGGCGCAGCGGCTGCCAGAGGAGCCTGCCGCGGTCTGCAGGGAGCACCAGCGCAAGCTGGCCCAAACGCAGGCGCAGGTAGGTGGCCATTTTTTGTTTGGAGTCGCTGCAGGCCATTGAGTCGGAGGCTGAGCTTGGTGCGGCTGAGTTGTGTATTGCAGCAGCAGTGACACAGCATCTATGCAAGCAGTTGCATGGCTTAACTGGTCAGTTCGTCTTCTTTACTCGCACAGGTGCGCAAGCTTCAGGATGAGCGGGCAGCGCTGGCCAAGCGGTTGCAGGGCGCAGAGCGGCGGGACCGCCTCGCAGAGCTGTGCCGGCGGCAGGCCGAGTCGGGCGCCAAGGCGGCCGCTGAGCTGCGGCAGCAGCTGGCTGGCCGGGAGCGGCAGCTGGAGGCGCAGAGCTTGGCGGCGGCGGCAGCAGCAGGGGAGGCAGAGCGGCTGCGGCAGCAGTTGGAGGAGCGGGAGTTGGAGTTGGGCAGGACGCTAGCTGACCGCGCTGAGCTGGAGGATGCAGGTGCGGTGGACTGGGAGAGCAGCTGGTTGGAGTGTCCGTCGACCTAAAGTGTGTGCAGTAGCCTGCGTGGGGCCATTACTTGTGCACGGGTTGCATTCAGCGGGGGGCAGTTGCTCAGCGCCATGCAATGCACAGAATTCTCAGAGCTCTTGCACTTCTTCGATTGGTCCTCCTGCAGTGGACAGCCTGCGCAAGCAGGTGGCGGTGCTCAAGGGCCAGCTGAGCCGGGACCGAGTGCTGCGCAGCATGCAGGCATAAGCCACGGCTGGTCCGGCGCATCGGTGGCTGTGAAGCAGGGCTCAGGGTGCATCGCTTGAGTTTTCCGACACATGCAAAGTAAAATTGCTGTAATAGCCGGCAGCAGCAAGGGAGTCTTATGTGTCGCTGGTTGAGCAAGGCGCAGGGCGGCCACGGAATGGGCGGCGGCGGCAGCATGACTTGCCGAACGGCGATCGGGCATGGACTGCGCGTCTGTGCACAACGTAGATCACCATGTGGAGGCGCTGGGCGCTCCTGCTCGCGCTGCTAGCGGCGGCCTCGCCAGCGGTCGCCGAGGAGCGGCCCAGGTGCGCTTGGCGGTCTTTCTACAGCGCCCCAGTCGCAGCCGCGCCCTGTGAAGCTGCATGGGGGCGCCGCAAGCCCTCACCAAGCCGCCCGCTTGCACTCCCGCCGCTCTGCAGGCTGCTGGAGCTCTCCGGCGCGGGATGTGAGAACACGGCGTCGGGCAGGTGCGCTAGACCGGGCCGCAGCTCAAGAAACTTGCAGTTCTGCCGCTGCACCCACCTGCCGCTGCCGATCGCCGCCGTTGCCGCTCGATCGCCGCTGGTGCCACCCTTTGCAGGTGGTACATCGCGGATGACAAGGGCTATGTGTGCCCTCGGGACACATTCAACTACGAAACCGGCTGCTGCACCACGGGAGCACTGCACTCGTGCGACACGTGAGCCAGCTGGGAATGGCCGCTGCTGGTCCTTCTCTGGTGCTGTGGCTGTTTCTCTGCTGCCTGTTGTTGGCTGCTGTCTGATTCTATCTGGCAGCTGCTTGAAGTTTGGCATGTGTCGTGCTGATCAGTGCTGCTGCTCAGTGGCGCCCTAGCCGCCTCTCCCACCCCACCCACCTGCAGCTGCGGCGCCGACGACCAGTGCTGCAGTCAATACGAGAACTGCGTGTCCTGCTGCCTCAAGCCGGAGCACGAGCCGGAGAAGCTCATGCACTCGGTGTACCGCGGCCGCAACAAGTGGGTGCTGGGATCGGACACTGCGCTGCAGTGGGCTGCAAATGCTGCTGCATTGCTGTTGGATCTGCGTGGCTGCCACAGACAGGGCTGGAACGCTGGCCACGTTGCTGCGAGGCGGTTTGCCAAAGCAGTGCAATGTCGATGCACCTGGCCGCAGGCCGGAGACGGGCCACTGGTCCACCCCCTTCCAGTACTGCCAAGCAGTGTGCCGCACCACAGCGCGCAGCACGCAGCATGAGAACGCGTTCATCCTGGACCGCAAGCACTGCTTCTCCAAGGTGGGTGCTGAGTGGTGTATTGTGCCATGCCGCTGCAGGGGCATTGGCTGCTCTTTGATGCCCTCTCAGGCTCATCATGCTTGCGATTTGCTCGAAAGCAATGGAGAGCAGTCCTGCACTGTGCAGTGTCCTACAATTTCCTGCTCCCACACAAAGCTCCTTCCACTCTTCTTCCACTCCTGCAGCTGGGCCGCCCCAACGTGCCCGTCCCGCCAGCGCCCCCGCTGCCGGCCGGCGTCAGCCTGGTCACCGGCGGCCCTGGGCAGTCGTGTGACGCGGCATGTGTGGGCAAGCAGATGGCGTGCGTGGCGACGGCCTTTGCCTCGCTGAACGACTGCAACAGCCTGCGCAGCAAGTTCATGTGTGAAGCAGGTGCGATGCTGCGGACTGCGGACTGTCCAATTATCTGCATCTGTGGCTCCCCCAGGATGAGCGTGAGCGTGCTGCAGGCGGGCCACCAATGTCGTGCTGTTGTCGCGCACCACGCTCCTCGATTGGTTCGCCGGTCCATCTTGACCCTGCTCACATTCACGGACATTCTGCCGCAGGCTGCGGGCTCAGTGCCCCCGACCAAACCGAGTTCCCCGGCTATGTGGAGGGCAGCGCTCCCAAGAGCCAGCGCCCTGCCTACTGCGCAACGCTCAAGGGAGCGGGCGGCACGGCGCCGGCGTTTGATTGCGCCCGCTCGGCTGGCGGCGTGCGGCGGCTGTGCCCATGCCAGCCGGTGCCCGGCACGCGACAGTCGGGGCAGGTGGATGCGTTGAGCGGCAGCGGCGGCAGTAACCGCGGCAGTGGTGCAGCGCAGGCGACGGAGGGCGGCTCTGCACTGCAGATGGGGCAGCAAGACGCGGCGGGTGGCACGCAGCGGTAGTGGAACCCCCGCGGTTGCATTTGACTGCCTCTTTCATGACTTGACTTGCCGAGAGCTGTGAGAAACGAGTACTGCACCAATGTGGAGATCAGTCGGATTGAATGTGTTGCGGCGGCGGCAACAGCAGAGAGACCCTTGGACGATAGACAGCAAGCCCCTGGAGCCCCTGGACGACTGATGCACACAGCCCCGGCCTTTTGCACTCTCTTGCCACCAATTTTCTCGCGCCGGGAGCGCTCACGGCCGCACCGCCGGGCCTCCCGAGGCAATCGCTTTGTGGCAGCCGCGGGCGTCCAGGGCGCCGCGGAGCGGCAGTCCAGCAACACTAGCGCGATGGGAAACCCTGCATCCCCGTTCGGCCCCAACTCGCCGAGGGCGCCACGGCGCCGACCGCCTGCGGCGCCGCTGCTGCTCCTGGTCCCCCTCGTGCTGCTGGCCCTTGCCGCCACCAAACGGCTGGCACCAGAGAGCCTGCGCCAGCCCTTGGCTGTGCAGCAGCTGCTTCAAGCTGCTAACTGCATCAATGGGACGCTGGCGGACGCTGCGGCTGGTGTGCCCGTTCCTGCCGCCGGCGGCGCCGCTCCCACTGGCAGCACCCAGCGGCGCCTGCGTATCCTGATGCTCAGCCACGACCTGACACTGACAGGCGCGCCCCAGGTGCTGTACGAAGCGGCACTTCACCTGCAGGCCCAAGGGCACAGCATCCGGTGAGGTAGCCACGGGAGGACACTTTGTGCCAGGCCAGCCAGCCAGCTGCCCACTCGACTCCCTCTGCCACCGCTGGTCACTGCCCAATGCCTCCTGTCCTGCAGCTTCATGGCTATGCGGGGCGGAGAAATGGCGCATCTGCTGAAACGCAACGGCATTTCCTATACGTTAGACACTGATGTACAGGCAGGCTTCGATATGGATAATGCTGGGCTGGGTTGCAATTGCAAGCTCGC
>JADXDR010000035.1:348023-376792 GCA_025026875.1 Chlorella ohadii
CCAGCGCGTCCTGCGTAGAAAACGATCAGGCAGGCAATGCKGCCAATGTTGAGTTTTGGTGTGGCGTGCAGAGGACAACCAATGTGCCATCTTGAGCGACATGTCCGGCGCGTCCTGTGGGTAAGAGACGGCGCAAGAAAACGATCCAGGTTGCAGCTACAGATTGAACCAAGCCAAAGCAAACTTGTTGAGCGACATGTCCAGCGCGTCCTGCGGAAAGAGAAGGTGGAAGTGCCATGTGTTCAACTAGAGGCTTGAGCGCGCGTCCACTGCTCAAAAAGCGACCACAAGCACACCAGCGATGGAAGCCAACCGCGCGCCATGTCTAGCATCGATGCAGCACGCCTCACCTTCAGTGCCGGATCTCCATAGAGCTCAAACACGCCAAAGTTGACGTAGTTGCCGCCCAGCGCGCGCGTCAGGATGGCCAGGCAGTTCCAAATGCCCTTGTACTTCTGTGCAGGGGCAGGTAAAGTAAACAATGCTGAGGAGTGTTGCTGTGCAGTTCGGGGCACCTCTTCAGACATCGGAGGCAGTTCCAGATGCCCTTGTACATCTGCAGAGGGATGGTAGAAGGGATTGGTTAATGATGATGCTGTTTGAAAGATCAGAGGAGTGCCCAGATGCCCTTGTACTTCTGCAGAAGTAAACGAGGCAACCGAAGACCAGACTTGAAACCGGCATTTTCAGAAATGATTCAGGTGCGGTGCTTCTGACACCAGAACAGCAAATGTCGACATCGGCAAACCGTCCACTGGCACCGGCAGTGCGTCAGCAGGTCATGTTGCATGTGCTGGCTGAACCCGTGGTCTGAGCTTCAAAAACAACAACCGGCCATTGCACCAACCTGGCCGTATGGGTCGCCAGTTGGCCCCAGCTGCAGCGCACGGTTGCCGTACGTCACTATGACCTGCAGCAGGACAGACATGGGCGAGTGGTCTCAAACGCATGCAGCTCGGTTGCGTGTTGCACAGGGCTGCCTGGATTTGCAGTTGAGCAACCCAACCACCAACAGGCGCATGCCTACAATACCTCTAGACTCACAGTTGAGACATTCTGGAACTACAAGGTTACTGGCTAAATAGCTTAACACAATCACCTAATAGTAACCCACGAAACCTCCCGGAACAGCAGGATGCCAACCACACATGCATTGGCTAACAGCTAGATGAAGCATGTATCTTTTTAAGATGCAACCCACCTTTGAGACCTCGCGGAACAGCAGGATGCCGTTGGGGCTGGAGGAGTCAAAGGTGAGGCGCTGCAAATGGGCAGAGAACAAGGCACAAGCCATGATGTTGCAAGGGGCAGGAGAGTCAAAAGGTGGCACTGCAGGCCAGGGGGAGGTGCAGTGTTGAGCTGGAGACGCGGCTGGACAGCCCTGTCCATTCTGCCGATGCCCCACCTGCGTCTTGTTCAGCACAAACTCAGCCATGAACTTGAGCAGCGCGGTGGTGACCTCGGGCGTGTCTGCGTTCAGTTCAGTATTTGAGAAGGTTTGGCCAAACAAGCGGCGAGCGACCAGCTTGCAACCAGCACCAAAGGTGGTGACCTCGGGCGCGTCCGGCGTGCACATTGCGTCTTGCGAGCAATCTAGCAGCAAGCAAACAGGTTGCAAGCAGCACTGGAGGCCACCCAGTGCGCATCGGCCGTGCCTCCCGGCGGCAGAAGCCAGCAGCAGCAAACCATGCAGTGGACGCTGCACATAGTTCCACCCACAGCCAGGACGCACCCGCCCAGGCCTCTAAGCAGCAGATAATGGTGGGGAAGTGCGCGGGGTACAGCCAGTCAAACAGCATGCCTGCAAAAACAAGGCCAGGAGCAACACAGCGGGTTGGGCATGGCATGTGCGAACACCACCCACCCTTCACAGCAGTGCTGCACAGCAGCCCTCGCCGCATTGGCGCCTAGCCAACCCAGCCGGCTCATGGTGCCCGCATCTGCAGCCGCCCACACAGCCAGCCCCGCCATTACTCACCATACGTGCGCCGGCTGTTGGTGGCTAGCGCAATGCCGCGCAGATCCCTGAACAGCCCGATCACCGTTTCCCGTGGCACCTGCAAGCGACCAATTGCGGTTAAGAAATGCAGGGTGAGCTAGGAGAACACACACCGGGTGAATACGCACATCCTTGCAGCCCGGCCGGACTGCAATCATTGTGCACGGAAATCGCAAGGCCAGCAGCTCACCGCTGTTCGGAGGGCTGCTGCGTTGGTGGCGCCATTGCTGGCTGACGCTAGCCCTACAAGCACCTGTGTAGAGCGAGGGGCAGGGCAAGACAGGTGGGGCGGTGAACAGGTGGCCCATGCATTATGGCTGCAGGCGTGCACCATGCGGCAACACACAGCTCTTGACTTGGCCAGTGTGTCCCATATCAACACAAGGAAATTGGGCATAAAGAGCTGCGCCTGGGGCTCACCTGCTGCAGCGGCGCCACAAAGCTCTTGAACTTGGCAGGCGTGTCAGCAGGCAAACAAATTCAGGGGCAAACAACCTCAGGAATGCAACACAAACCGCCCCGCCCCNACCTGCTGCAGCGGCGCCACAAAGCTCTTGAACTTGGCGGGTGTGTCCTCCATGAAAAGCAGGCGGGCGAGGGTGTGGTAGAAGGTGGTGCGGTTGCGCAGGTTGGCGGGGTCGGTGAGGAAGGGGAAGTAGTCTGCACCGGATCAAGTAAGAGAATGGAGTTGTTCGGATGGTATATGAGTAAACGGCGGTGCGGTTGCGCAGGTTGGCGGGGTCGGTGAGGAAGGGGAAGTAGTCTGCACAGGATCAAGGCAGAAAAATGAGAGCAGGGAGGGGCACAAGTGGGCGCAGACAAGTGACACAAACCGACACCTTATGAGGCTGGCAACCCCAGGTGCCGAAACTGGGCAACCCAGAAGCCTGCCGGTTAAGCTGCCCAAAGCTGCCCACCTGACGTGTGGTGCGTGAGCAGGAAGCCTATCGCATCCAGCTTCAGCAGCAGCTTGCCGCTCATGTAGCCGGCCGCAAGGTCCTGCGTGCAGTGTGCAGCAAATATGCTGATTGCTCAACGACTTTTGCAAGTAGCAAGCAGTTTGCTGCTCATGCAGGTCCTGCAAAGGCAGGGGTCCCAGCTGGCATGCCCTTTGTCAGCAGCAGCACCGCCCGCCATGGAGCTGCGCACTGCAAGTGCTGACACGCAGCATGCCGCTCTGTGGTGTCCCTGGAAGCAGGGGCTGGGTGCTGGGAGCTTGCGGCGGCAAAAGCTGGGCAAGGGCCCCTCCGGGAGGTTGCTCCTGGTTATCGTCACCCACACAATAAAAGCAAAACTTGCCTGGAAGAGCGTGAGCGTCTGCTCCACCACGTCCTCGCAGCTGCCAAACACCTTGAGGTTGGTGGCGATCTTGCTGCAGGGAGGAAACAGGAACAGCAGCGAAACATGAGCGGACTGAGGCAGGTTGCTCGATCAAACACCTTCAGATTGGTGGCGATCTTGCTGCGGCACATAGACGGCAACAGTAGGCACAGCACAGGTGAGCTGGTGGGGCTGAACACATGGCAAGAGGCTGTGGCAGGCACCTCTACGGCAGACTGCGCAGGCAGGAGCATGCCTCGTTTGCCGTTGCGAGCATGGCATGCAGAAGGCATGGCACGCTGCAACACGTGCATTTGCAGGCGGCCTCTGCCGCTCCGCTCACCTAAGCATGACGTTGAGCACTGTGGAGTGGTCGCTCAGCCCCAGCCTCTCATTCAGCTTCAGGTACACCTTGCTGCTGTGCATGACCTGCCGATGAGAGGGATGGATGGGTGGATAGTGGAAGCAGGAACAGTAAGCGCGGGTTGCACTACATCAACAACTGCACCGTCCTTCCATTCACTGCGCGGGCCCAAATTCGAAAACTTCCTCCCAACCCTCCACCCCGCACCTGCTCCCCCACGTAGACCTTGCGGAAGTTCTGGAAGAAGGAGAGCAGCGCGAGGTCCAGCCGCTGCCGCGAGTGCTCGCCGTACCTGCAGGCAGCAGGGATGGGCCGGGTCAGTCAGCATTGCATGCACGCAGCGCACTGACATGCATGGGAGCCTAGTGCAGGGAATTATTGGACTGCTGGGGGGTTTGCATCCCCTGTCCAAATCAGCAGGCTGAACGCTGGCAAGTGTGGCACAACCCCACTTATCCGCTCAGCGAGTGGTGTGGTACCCAGTGTGTCCACCAGCCGCAGCAGGCCAAGCACCAACACTCGACGACTTTTCCCACGTGGCAGTTCCCTTCTAGTTGCGTGTGCTCACCGCGTTGTGTGATACCCGGTATCCACCAGCCGCAGCAGGCCAAACACTCGCGCCGCCAGGTCTCCGTCCATCGTTTCTTGCGCATCTGCGCCTGAACAACGGGGTTGCACAGTCAGGCGGAGCTCGGGATGGCAAGCTGGAGCTGTGATGCGATTGTGCAATAAGGCGCAGGCGCGCAGCACACTGAGCCATGGTGAGGTGCCGGTGCAGCCTCACAAACCGAACTGCGCAAACAAACACAAACATCAGCACGCCCCCCATGCACAAACCTGCGGTGTTCATGCGGCCGCGCACCACAGCGCCGATGATGTGCACCAGCCACGTCAGCTGCCCCTCCAGCATCTCTAGCTGCTTCAAATCCTGTAGGACAGTTGGAACGACACCGTTTGCATCAGCAGCCAGGTCCAGGGGTTTGGATCATTAGGAACACACCAGCTGCAGTTGGCAGTTATTGGTGTGCACATTGTAGTGCAAGAGGCAGCACCCAACCATCTCCGCACCNTGCCCCGCTGCGTTGCCACCAAGCCAAAGCAGTCGAGACCGCAGCGACAGCGCCGCACACACCTGGCCCACCGCACCTGCCCCGCCGCGCAGCCGCCAAAGCCCTGGTTCGACATTGCAATGCTGCCACTACTGGGAGTATCATGCAACGATTTCGCACCTGCCCCGCCGCAGAATCCGACTGCTCAACATTGGAGCAGGCAGCAGGCATGAGAAGGGAGCCACCAGAACCGCACCTGCCCTGCTGCGCTGCCGCCAAAGCCCTGGTACGCTGCTATGAGCGGGTCGGTCAGGCTGGTCAGGTATTCGGCTGTCTCGGCGTACTGGAAGCGGCAGAGGTAGGGCAGCGAGTCCATCTGGTCCTGCAAGCAACAATGGACCAAAACAAGACAACAATGGATCCGTACAAAAAAGGGCATCAGTTGCTGCCTGAACGACAACCTGCTGCACATATCAATGCATTCGCATTGCATCTGCCTCACAGTCAGTGGCAGTCACTCCGCTTCGTAGCTGCGTGTCGCTGCGTTCGCAACTGGCCGTTCCACACACCATTACAAACACACCGACAACCGACCGACCTGCAGCTGCTCATCGTTGTCTAGAGGGTCCTCGCTTGCGCCCTGCAGCACCACCGCTTGCACTGCAGCAGGCAGCAGGTGTATGCATGCATGGTTGGGCGGGCACGGTTGGGGCGGGCACCCGAGCAGGGCAGAATGTCACACTGCGCAACACTGAAAGCATTATCGCAGCAGCGCCCAGCCGACTGTGCCAAACAGTGTATGAACTACACAGGATGCCCCGCGAAGCTGTTGCCGGCCAGAAGCGCACAAACAGCAGAATGCCGAACAGCAGAATGCCGGCCGCTGCTGATACCGTGGCATGGACTGCCAGGACAGCCCACACAGCCCAACATGCGCGCACCCGACTCCAGGCGGCTGGTGATGTAGGCCCGCGTGATTTTGGGGACGTACACATCTAGCTGCGAGGGGGCGTCGCCTTTGAGGTAGGGCATGGAAGACACCAGCCGCGACCTGGAGCCAAAAAAGGACGGTTGCAGTGAGTAATGCTTGCAAATCAGCTTGCAACCCGGCTTGCTCCTTGCTCCCTGCCACTGCCACCGTCAAACGATGCATCGAAAGGCCTCTGCCACGCGCTCAACATGCCAAGCAGCGCGCGCCACAGGGCCAGTAGCAGTGAATGCGGAAACAAAATGTGGTAACGCAACGCATGTTTCAGCAGCGCGCACCACAGGCCCAGCAGGTAGTACACGGAGCCCGAGGCCCACTGCCACGAGTTGAGGCTGGAGATGGTGAAGTCGGCCACCAGCTGGATCCACTCCTTGTACGACTCCAGCCCAACCTGCCAAGCAGAGCATGGAATGGAGCAAATCCAGTCAGCGAGCAATTGCTGCTGGAGGCGGTGAAGTCGGCAACCAGCTGGGCCCAGAATCCAGCCCAACCTGCAACTGTTCACCAGCCAGGTGTTGCTTGGAGGCACGTCCAAGTAGCCATATGAAGCAGTGCATACCCCCAAGTACCAAGCGCACTGGTAGTTGACTCGCTGAGCTGATAATTAGCCTTCAGCCGGCCCAGCAGGCGGCAGAACTCGTGGTAGTTTGCAAAAAACAGAGGCAGCAAGAAAAACCACCGCCGAGCAAGCTTACCAGCTCGCTGAGCTGATAATTAGCCTTCAGCCGGCCCAGCAGGCGGCAGAACTCGTGGTAGTTGGCGTGGTGCGCCAGCCCGCTCTGCTGCCGCAGCAGGTCGCGCGTGCCGTTCACCAGCCTGCGCAATGCACAGCAGCAGCAAGATTGAGTAACGACTGGCAGCATGGAGATGCACAGCAGCAGCAAGATGGAGTGCAGATGTTAATGTTCAAAGAGGGCCCCCAGGCATGCCCAGCCGCCATCTGTCTGGCCACAAAACGTCAACCAAGCGCGCAGGCAGGCCGCCCCACACGGGCGGCGGCAGCTTGCCTGCTGAGGAAGTTGGTTCGCTCCGTCTCGCTGCTGAACAGCGAGCGCCGCACCGAGGCCAGCCGCACCTGCAGCGGGCAAAGAGAAGTTCCTGCTGGCTCGGTAGCTGCTGAATGAGCGCCTTGACAGATTTTGCGGCCTCGAAGCATGATCGTCGTTGTGTACAACACACATCACAGCGCACTGCTCAGCCCACCAGCCTTGTTGCCAACAAAAAAAACAGCACAGCCGCTCGACCTACCAAGCACTCGAGCGCCATGTTGCTGAGGGGCGGCTGCGTGGCGATGTAGAAATCTATGAACAGCTGCAGCGTGCCCGGCTCCTCAATGGACGGCCGCCAGGCTGCAAAGAGGAAGCGAGGCAGGCGAGATCGGATGAGAACCGAAGTACACACAGCTGCAGCTTGCCGTCAAACAGGCATGCAGCACACATGGCAGCATTGCAATGCAGCATTGCACGTCATGATGGAAGCAGCCGCACCCGAGGGCACTTGGATGGTGCCCAGGTCTTCGCTCGACTCGTCCAGGCACGTGCCCACAAAGTCAAAGGACAGGCACTGCAGCGCCAGCTGGACCGCCTGCAACGGTCGGTTAGGGTTTGGGGGCAAGGCAGTCAGGTGGGCAGGGATCGCAGACCCCAAGTGAACCACCGGTGCCTAAGATCAACACGGGCAGTCAGCCAACGCTGCNAAAAAAAAAAACATCCAAGCCACAACATCAAACACGCAAAACGAGCGTCGCTCGCCTGCTCCTTCAGCTTCTCTTGTGCGGCGATGCCAGCAAAGCCTAACACTAACAGCAGGCTCAGCACATGCCGCTAACCAACAGCAACAGCGACAGCAACAGCAAAAAGCTCTGCTCGCCTGCTCCTTCAGCTTCTCCTCCGTGGCGGGGCCGCATTGTGCGGCTCGGCACAGCCTGCAACCCATCAAACTAAACATCAACCCAGTCACATCACCTGCTCCTTCAGCTTCTCCTCCGTGGTGGTGCCAGCCAAGCCTTACACCAACGGCATGCTAAGCACGTGCCGCAAAACTATCNAAGTTAAAAAACACTCTGCTCACCTGCTCCTTCAGCTTGTCTTCTGTGGCGGTGCAGTATCGGCACTCAGCACAGCCTACAACCCATCAAACTAAACATCAAGCCAACCACATCACCTGCTCCTTCAGTTTCTCCTCCGTGGCGGTGCGCATAATTGTGAGCAACAAATACAAAGTAACTCCACAACAATCACCTGCTCCTTCAGCTTCTCTTCCGTGGCGGTGCCGTGCAGGTGGCGCAGCGCGGTCAGCGCCAGCTGGAACACCTTGTACAGCGACTGGTCCCTGCACAGCAGCATGGAATGTTCTTTTGATTTAGGGGAAGCAGCCCGCAGCACATGGTGGATACAAAAGCGCGCCAGCTGCAACACCTTGCACAGCGACTGGTCCCTGCAGTCCAATGTGACATGTGGAGCCCGAACTGAGACACAGGGACAGAAACCTGCAAGCGGAGCAGCATTACAGTCAGCAATGTCTGCAAGACCACAGACTCGTCACCCATGCCCCGACCCAAACAGCGCACCTGAAGTTGACGGCAATTTTGCGGTGCTGCGTGAGCGAGCGGCCGGCTGTGGGCGCGTTCATTTCGCTGACCAGCATGTTGAGGATGCGCAGGCCCAGCAGGTAGTGCGCCTGGGAGCCGCCCTGCAGGAGGGGACAGCCAAGAATGCACGCTTGAGTCAGCGTGAAGAGGGCGCTCATCTGGCCAGCATGTTCAACATACGCAGCGCCAGCAACAAGTGCGCCTGTGAGCCGCCCTGCAGGCAGCATTCTGGGGAAGCAACACGCATCAGCCGGAGCGCAGTGAGACATGAGCCGGTGCACTCAAGTGCCGCGGGCCAAGGACAGAAGGCGCGTTTTCACGCCAGTCCAGCAGCACATGAGCAGAGCAACACCCAGAGCTGCCGCACCGCTGTGCCCTTCTCTAGGAAATTCCTGGCTTCGTCCGCCAGCCCCCGATACGCGTCGTCCTCAAACCAGCCCAGCTTGGTCATGCGGCACAGCAGCTGGATGAGGGAGGTGGCCACAAAGGGCTCGAGGCCGGGGCCGCGGCTGCAGGGGAAAGGGATCAGCAACAGGAGAAAATCATGCGTGTAGGGCACATGATGCGGCACAGGGTGCGCACATGAAGGCCGCGCATTCCAGGTCAGATGGCAGCAGCGTGGAGTCAGCATGGAGCCTCCGAAGCTAGGAAACATTCGCCTTGTTATCAGCCGCAGCGGGCAGCAATTGGCACGCCAGCTGCAGCCGAAACAGCAAAGCGGCGCGCCCAACACCCAGACAATATCATCCCCAGGTTGCAAGCGTCACCTGTCCAGGTAGTTCAGGAAGTAGCTCCGCATCTCCAGCTTGACCTGGCAGGCGTAATAAATTTAGGGAGGCAGGGGCAATAATCGGCTCGGCAGGGGTAGGTGGAGCACGTGGCAGGCATGCCACACACAGCTGCACTGCCCTGCCGTCTTGCACTGCAGAGCAGACAGCTGCATGTCCGGCTTGCCTGGCAGTGCAGCGGCTGCACCTGCCCCGCCATGATGTCCCCTGTCACAGCCGCCCGGCATGTCGTGCAAGCCAAGCACAGGCCAAGCACCAAGCACAGCAAGCAGCCAGCCATGCACCTGCGTGGCCATGCTCTGCTCCGTCACGATTTGCTGTCGCAGCCACGCAGAATATCATGGAATCCAAAAAGTGATTAAAAAAAGCCACCGGCTGTGCACCTGCGTGGCCATGCTGTGCTCCGTCACGATTTTGATGAGGCTGCTGGTGGCCAGCAGCTGGGCATAGGGCGAGGAGGAGCTGTCCAGGATGGCCTGCATTGCGTAAGAAAAGAGGCACACAGGGTGTGCACGAAACATTGCCATACATCGGCAGCAGATAGGGCCAGGAGGAGCTGTCCAGGTGGCCTGCAACGATTGAAAAAGTGGCAGAGTGCTTGCACGGTGTCAATGCCACTGCCACCTCGACAGCTTGGCTGCAGCTGCCTCTTGGCTGAGCTTCAGCTGTCCACAGGCAACCAAGAGCTGTTGCAACATTGGCAGTGCACGCCGGGCTGAGGCCCACGGCTGACCAGCTGTCCACGGCCACCCAGCGGCGATTGCTCAGCAGCGTGCCAGAGCAAACGCATATGGCGGGTCGATCTTCCACAGCAGCAACAGTTGCGAGCATTCTCTGCTGCTGCGCATCAACTGCGGGCCGCCTCACTTGCCCCCAAGCCCCACCATCCAAGGCCCACCATCCAAGCCGGTGCTTGGTTGCCTGCCGCACCTTGCAGTGCGGCACATACTCGGTTGAGGTGGCAAAGACCCGCAGCATCTGCTCCGCCTGCGCCCGCTCCTGGGGCACCTGCTTGAGGGCATGTCCAGATGAGGTTGTGCTTAATGAAATGCCGTGTGCGAAGCATTGGCAAATAGCAGTGTGGCAAATGGCCACGCACAGCTGCTGCAATGGTGCACGCTGGGCGGGTGGACGGCACACACCACGTGCAGGATGCAGCACCACCCAGCACCCACCCACCTGGCTGTTGTACAGCACCGAGGCCATGGCCTCCAGCTGTGGCAGCTGCGCCACAATGTCGGCCGCCATGGCTGCAGGTCTTGGCTGCTACGGCGCTGCACGGATGGGCGCGGAACGGCACGGCGGGTGGGGCGGCGGCAACTGAGAGCCGCGCAGGAGGCTGGCGAGCAATGCAGGCCGCCTGCAGCAGCACCTGGGCCCACCTGTCGCGCCCAGAGCGCCCAAAACGCCCGCTAGACGGCGAGCGATCGGTGAAATTTGCTCGACAGCGCGTCCCAGCCCGCGAGCAGCCTGGGTTGGGGCTGTGATCGCGGATTCCACGCTTTCAGGGGTGCTCGAAGGCCGTCAGGCCTCGGCTGCCATTTTGCGACGCCCTTCCCCTGCGCTGACCGATGCCTGCCGGGACTGTTTGGCCTGTGTCGTGCGCACTGCGATCAGCCGGCAGCCCGATGGCGACCCTCCTTGTGCCTCATGCCGGGACGAGCGCGCATTGGAACCCCTGGCACAGCCATTTCGCTTGCAAACGCTGCTGGACTGTTGTAAGTTCACCTATTGTTGCTTGGGCACTCACCCGGCTGCCTCCACTCCCCCGTCCCTCCCTACCGTCTGCTATCTTCCTCCCATGGCGCTCTCCGCCTCGCTACAGCCTTGCAGCGCACCTGCAGCATTGCTGCGTGGGCCATGGGTGCGCCTCAGGCCCGCAGCAGCAACCCGGCTGGCCGCGGCGCCGCGCCGCCAGCGGCAGCAGGCGCTGCCTCCCACCGCCCAGCAGCAGCAGCAGGAGCAGCAGCAGCAGGACCCGCAGCAGCAGGCCTCGGCCAATGGCAGCGATTCCCCTGACATGCCTTCCAGCAGCAGCAGGCCGCTGCTTGTGGCGGCAGCGGGGGTAGCCGCGGCTGCTGCCTTCACCGTCGTCGGCTCACCAGTGGCGGGTGCACAGCTAGCTCTTGAGCTGCATGCTGAGCCTGCAAACGCGCTCAGCCTGCCCACCTGGATGGTGCACGTCTCATCTGTTGTGGAGTGGATCGTGGCCATGGGCCTCATGTGAGTGCAAGGATGTTGCTTGGTGGTGCCGGGCTCTGCAACCGCGCATGGCTGCTGTCGCCGCCGCTGCTACCTTGTGCTGGGCTGCAATGCAGGGCTGCGGCTGCTGGCTACATGTGTGCAAGCAAGCCGCCTGCCCTGCCATGCCTCTCCCCCACAGCTGGCGGTACGGCGAGGTGAGCGGCAACCCGCGGTGGAAGGGGCTGAGCTGGGGCATGCTGCCCTGCCTGGGCTCCGCCATGTGCGCCTGCACCTGGCACTTCTTCTACAACAGCCCCGAGCTGCAGGTGAGGCTTGGGTGTTGTTTGAGGCTGGTTGACGCACGTGCATGTGTGATGTGAGGACCGTGGCAGTCCGCAGCCATGTGCACATGGCTTCGAGGCCCTGTGCACTCGTTCGTCTCAGCTGAGGTTGAAATGTCCACTCGCTGGACTGCATGTCGCTTGACTGATTGCTCATCAACCCAGCTGCTTGCCGCCTCCTTTTGATCCCCCCGCTGCAGTTCCTAGTGGCGCTGCAAGCGGCGCTCACAGTGGTGGGCAACTGCACCTGCTGGTGGGCCGCGTATCGCATCTACCAATGGGCGGAGCAGGAGGGCGGCACAGCGTGAGCGGCACGATGCAGCATGCACAGCATGGCACAGCATGACCAATGCAGTGTGGCAGAGCGTGAGTAGCACGACGTAGCATGAGCAGCCTGGCGCAGCGTGGCATGGGCACAGCACACGTGCAGCCCATGGCGGTTGAGTGACCGACATGCTTGAGGCGTCCGTCTGCCAGCGTCAGTGTGCGGGCAGTGATGCCTATTCCTTAGATGAACTAGTTTGACTTGTAAAGCATCAGGTGCCTCGACATGTGGCGTACTCACGCAGTTTGTGTGAGCCAGGCGCAGAGCCAGGCCTGCCGCAGGGATGCGGGTGCAAAGCAGGGCGAAGGCAAACGCCGAGGCTGAACTCAGGTCCTGCGCTCGGCGCCCGAACCGCCCAGCTCCAATCGCAACTCGAGAGCTTACCACACTTCGTTCCATCACCCTGGCAGCGGCAGGCGAGCGCCTGACAGCAAGGGGGGTTTCCGCTGCTCGCACAGGGGGCAACGCGGCCGCTCTGTTAGGCTCCCAACGCTTCGCAATAAGTTGCCATGCAGCCGGGGCGTCGCTGTCGGTGTCCTGGGCGCCGCCGCCGCCACTGCTGCCGCCACGCAAGCTTGCACCCTGTGGCGCTCCAGGCCCATGACTGCACTGCTCCATTTCCCTGCAATGCGCAGCATGGTATGCATGCCAAGGAACCTCTTGGCAGCTGTGTGCGCCGCTCTTCTGGCTGGCATGGCCACTGGTTACGTGCCCGCCATCTGCCAGGACCAGTGCGGCAGCAAGCGCCAGTTCAGTGACCCAAACAACTTGCCAGGCGAAATGTGCTTCGACAATGGGCCCTGTGGTGCCCTGATGTTCCCGGGCAGGCAAGTGCTGCGCTGAGTGCGCTTGTAGGGGGATGAAGTAGCCTGGCGCCTTTTGCAGCGGCAGGCCAAGAGCAGTCAGAACTCATGCATGCTGTCTGGGCTTGGGCCTCCCAGCCCACCTGCCAAAACAACCTGCCCTACTCTCTGCTCTCCCTCCCACAGCGACCCCACGCGCAACACCACCCGCTGTCTGGAAGATTTCGAGCTGACGTGTGACAAGCAGCGTGGCTGCTCCGGCTGTGCACTGTGGGGCGTTGTTGAGCGATGTGGCACCCCTCAGCAAACTGATGAGTGTCTGGACCGGCCCGCCCATGTGATGATTCGGTCCGTGGAGAGCGATGCAGATACGGGGCTGCCCTGCCGGACGCAAAACCATTGGATGCTGCTGCCCAAGATTCCCTGCACCGGAGTCGAGAGCCCAGACCCAGCATGTGAGGCCAGGCACCACCATGGTTCATTGCCTCAGCCAGCACGCCTGCTTGCATGATTGCTGTATCGCAGTAACTAGCGTGCCGTGTTCCCTGCTCCCTCCCATCCCCTGCTCGGCTGCATTGTGTGCCTGCCCTGTGCAGGCACGGGGCTGCAGGGCGAGCTGTGGTGGGCCCTCGCATTTGCCGAGGCCACGCAGCAGCTCAACTTCCCCCTGGCTGCCAATGCAACACCGTGGGCAGGTGAGCGTGCTACCAACTGTATGTCGGTGTGAATTCAGCCGGGCCACGTGTTCACTACAGGCAACATCCCCCTGCTGCCAGCACGCCAACACACCGCCCCGCCCCTTCCCTCTTGGATACAGTCATGGTGGGTAGTGCTGTGCGCCGCTCCCAGCACCAGATGCACATTCGTATCGATGACCTGGCAATTGACCTGGACACAGTGCAGGCAAGACGCGGGGGCTGCTTATGGAGGAGGCAACTGAGTAGGCCGGGCGTATAGCTAGTGGATGGGCTGCGTCGCGGCTGCTNGGGCGAGCGGTATGCAGTGTAATCCCCGCAGGCAATAAGTGGTGGTGAACAGTGTCCATCGAGAACACGACCATGCCGCGCCTTAACTGCTCGGCCGTGTGCGTCCTCAAAATCCGTAGGAACTAGAGCGATTGGCGGCTGCAGGACTGCTGAGCACCAATGCCAGGTGGGCCATTTGGTCAATTTATCAGAAGGGCAGCAGCTAAGCATGGAGTGCCATACGCCATGCAGGCAGGGATTGGTTGCTCCCACACCTATGATGCGGACCTGCCCGCTGTGCCCCATCCTGCAGCAACCCAACTCTCATCGACTCCTCTGAAACCACGGGCTCGCTGGCAGCCGTCTTTGTTCCCGCCCCATGGACCCCCGAGGCCGTTGCTCAGGCAAGGCAGTGGCTGCATGCGGCGCAGGAAGTTGGCAAGCATTGCCATGCCGTGGCATCGCCGCTGCGTGCAGATCAGCCCCGGATCGATCACCGCCGCCCTGACCCCACCACGACCCACCCGTGCAGACCGTGCAGCCATGGGCCACCGCCGCCACGCTGGCTCAGACGTATCCTGACAACCCGCACGGCGTGCTGCTGGCACCGTATCTGGCGCCTGCTGCCAATGGCGGTGGAGAGGAGCAGGGCTTTGTTGTAGCGGCAGTGTTTGACACAGGCAGCACTGATATGCAGGTAATGGGGGCCTGAGGGCTGGTTGAGCTTGCAATGATGGCAGCAGAGCACTCCTTGCTGTCACCGACGGGCCTGCTTTCGCTGGCGATGCTTGGACCAGCTGGCCTCCAATGCTCGGCCAGCCTGCTGAGCATGCCTGTGAGTGCTATGGCTCCCCCTTGCACTGGCAGGCTGAAGGCGAGCACTGCAAGAACGGCGGCGAACCAGTGCCTGGCGGCCAGCCGGAGACCAGTAGCGGCAACCGCAGGAGCACTGGGCTAGTCAGCCTTCTGTTAGTGGCTGTCGCTGTGGCCCTGGCCTGGATTTGACCTTTCCTGCACAAGTACTGCTCCGTTGCTGAGCGTAGCCGCACACAGACACAGCCAAGTCTTGCCCTCCCAAGGGCCCCGCCAATTTCACATCCTTTGCATTGCAGTAATGTGCTGATGCCCATGCGTGCACGCATCGTCGGTCAACCATCCTTCAACTTGCTCCTAGCCCAATGCATCTTTTGCCCAACACCTCTTTGACTGCCCTGCCGCTGTCCTGCGCCCTGCACCGTTGACCCCAGTCCCTCACTTCTTTTCCTAAACCTTCCAGAATCAGTTAACACCAGTGCTTTCACTGTCTAACACAGCAGATGCTGGCTGCCTGCGTGTGTTCTGGGCAGCCGCATACTTGCCGTATCTGCCTGATGCGATACCGGCCCTGCTGTGATGCTGGCCCTGCCGATCTGGCCCTGCTCAGCGCGCCAGCCTAAGGCTACCGGCCGCCAAACCATGAGCCCACGTAGCTGGCCACGCCGCCCGGCTCGCCATCTGCGCAGCAATTGGCACAGTGGAGGGGCAAAGCTGGGTCAGCAGCATGGCAGGGCACAGCATGCATCAGTTACGTTCGCCACAGTCTCCAGCCGCCCAAATGGGGGCACGACTGCGCAGTGGCAACAAGCAGTGGCACCACCTCTCATATGCACTACTCACTGGCGCCGGCGCCGGCAGTTAGGTGGCCGGAGCGCGAGTGTAGCGCATCGCGGCAGCGCGCCACTTCAGCTGGGCTGAACTGCAGCACCTGCATTGCATAAGAGAGTGAGAGGCCAGGGGCGCCTCGTGTTCTGGTCTCTATTCTGCGTCCAGCACACCACATTGCGCCGGCATGCAGTACTGGCCAGCGGTGCCGCAAATGAAGCCAGCTGCCACACGCACACCCGTTCATTTCACTCTCTCAACCCTCAGCATGCCTGCCCCACCTGTGCCACCACGGGCAGCAGCGAGTCTGCTTCGCCGGTCTCGTACAGCCGCAGCAGCACGTTCTTCAGGTACTCAATCGAGTCTGCATCAGGGAAATTGCAGGAAATTGCAAGTACATGTGATGTGGCCTGTGCCATCAGCATGAGGCAGGGGCNACATAATCCACAGCTACTCGATTGAGTCTGTGTTGGGAACCGGGTGGAAGGCGAGACAGACACAGGTCTTGAGGCGCTTGCAAGGCACTGTCGAGCAACAGCCGGGCTGGAGCTCTCGGCGCGTACAGCAGGCCTGCGAAACAAGGCTGCGGCGCAGCGTGCAAGGGAGCACGAAGCTCACCCTGCTTGCCCGGCAGCCGCATGCGCTCAATCTCGCGCTCCAGGTCCCTCACAGTCTCCTTCAGCGCCTGCAGGGGGCGGGCGAGTCATGAGTTGGATAAGGGTGGGAGTACTTATACCCGCAAGCAGCTGGCAGGATGGCAAACAGCCGCTCCAGGCCACAACCAGAATCAGCCCTCCTAGCCCCCACCTGCTCCTGCGCCTGGCGCAGCGCGCACTCGCGCTCCAGATCCGCCAGCTCAGCTTCCAGCGTGTTGGCACGCTGCCGAGCCACCGAAAGCTCCCGCTCCTTCTCACCCAGCGCCGACAGCTGCGCCGTGGCTGCACACACGGCAGGGGCACACGGTAATGTTGAACAGGAACGGCGACGTGGGCGACGCGTGTTGGCAAGCAGTCAGCACGGCAGCACGCAGTTTAGCTGCATCTCATCGGGGGATGTAAACCACTCCCCCACTCCCCAAGGTCAGCAACACGCCCCCAAACCACTGCCACACGCCCTGCCTCCAAAATCACCCACCCGCATCCAGCGGCGACAGCAGCGAGTCCATGGGAGAGAGCAGGCCGCCCGCATCTGATGCCTGCCGCTGCTGCAGCGCCGCCAGGCTGGACGCCRGGGRGSCWTTTGMCMCCGCTCGCTCCAGCTYGCCGCCCGCGCCTCCAAGGCCCATGCCTGCCACTGCCCCAAACGAGGGCTGCTGCTGCAGCGCGGCCAGGGACAGGTTGGCATTGCTGGCACCTGCAGAGCTGGGCTGCCGAGCCAGCTGCTCTCGCAGCACTTCGTTCACCGCCCTGAGGTCCGTCAGCTCATCCTTCAAGCTGGCATGGGCCGCCCGCAGCTGGCTCAGCTCGCCAGCCTGGCTGTCGCTGGCGGCGCCAGACGCAGCACGCAGTGCAGCGTGCTCAGCCTGCAGCCGCTCCAGCCGCTGTGCCAGGCTGTCGGCTTCTGCTGCGCGTGCTGCGGCTGCAGCGGCGGCCTGCTGTGCCTGCTGCGCCCGCAGCTCCAGCGACTCGTACCGCAGCTTCAGCTGCTCGTACTGCCTGCAGGGGGAAGCATCAGCAAGGAAGGAATGGAAATCGAGCCAACCTGGCAGCACGTCTACCTTCAGCTGGCCGCAAAGCGACGACAAAGCATGCTCCCGCTTCCCAAAATGTGTTGTGAATGTGCAGGCAGCAGCGCTCCAGATTCAAGCATCACCCACCGCTTGGCAGCCTCTGCGCCTTGCGCCGCCTGGTCCGCCGCCGCTCGTGCCTCTGCCAGCTGCGGCTCGTACCTGCTGCTGAGCGCCGCTGCCTGTGCAGCCAGGGCCGCCTGCGCCTCCGAAGCCTGCTGCTGGGCGGCGGCTGCGGCTGCTTCGGCGGCTGCTGCCCGAGCCTCCGCCTCGCGCTGCTGACCCTGCACCTCCTCCCTGCAACAATGCGAGCGGGGCGGTGTAATGCAGTTGACTTAGCCAGCAGGGAGGCCCCGTTCCGCAGTGGCCTGCCGAGCAACACAGCCCTGCAATACCGGCGCCTCCCGACCGCTTCCCAGCTGGCCCATGCAGCAGAGGACAGCAGCACCCAAAGCACGCGCACCTGACAATGTCACGTGCTGCCTTGAGCTCCGTCTCTTTGGCTTTGAGCAGCACGTGGGCACGGGCCTTGTAATCACGCAGCTCGCCCTCCAGCCGCTTGCAGTCGCCCTGCGTAGGTGCGGAGGTGGCAGGGCAGCKGGTGGGCTCGCTGCAGGAGGCTCGCTGACTGCAGGGTGCATGCGGTCTGCCAGCATTGCATGCAACCCATGCACACATGCAGCAAAAGCACAATGCTGTAAGAGAGGCTGAGCAATGTGTGCGTTGTAAGCTTGCCCAAGTGCAACAAATCAGCTGCTGATGAATCGCACCTGTGCCGCTTGCAGGCGCTGCTCCGCGGCAGCAGCTTCCGCCCGCAGCCCCTCCAGATCAGCTGCCGCCTTGCCGGCGCTCTCCTCCCTGGCCGCCTCTGCATCCTGCTTCTCCTTCTGCAGCCTGCAAGGTGTGCACAGAACAGTTGAGATGGCAAGCTTAGGCACAATCCGCAGACCAGCAGATGGCAGATCTGCCGAGGCAGTCCATCTCGAGCCCCCATGGCCGCCTCTTCTCTGGCCCCCAAAGCAAAAGACCCAGCCTGCTCACCCGTCAATCTTGCGCTTCATCTCTGCAATTGCCTTCTTCACCCGCGCGCGCTCCGCATCCTGCTGCTGCCGAATCTGGGCCACCTCGGCCCGGGCGGTCTCCAGCTCCCGCTCAGTCTGGGACGCCTGCGCAACAACAACAAGTGAGGCAATCCACAGGCTATGCGGAGCAGCTGTAACTGACCCACTGGACGTAGAATGCGGTTTCCCCTAAGCTAACGGGCCTGCAGCTGCCAGAGCAGCTACACCGAGGCAGACCAGTGCAGCAGGCACAAACAGGCACCCCACCTTGTCTGCTGACGCGTCTGCCTGCCCCGCCAGCTGGCGCTCCCGGTCGCTCACTGCCCGGCCGGCTGCCTCTGCCGCCTCCTGGGCCGCCTCCACTTCTTTTTCCTTGGCCTCGATCTGGGAATGCAGGGCCTCCTTCTCCTGTTCGGAGCAGAAGCAACAGAGCTGCTGTCAGGAAGCTCAGCAAACCATCAAACGGAACCGATTTGAGCAGCAAACAAATGTCGAGCAGCCCACATGCACTGGTCAATAACAAGTTGCAGCACACTTCCACTGAACTTGACCCAAAATCTAAAAGGCTAGGTTCGGCCCACCTGCTGGTGCTGCAGGCGCAGCCCCTCCAGAGCCGCCTCGTGCTTGGTGGCCGCCACCCGCAGCTCGCTCTCCAGCTGGGACACCTGCACAGGAGAACAGGTACGTTGAACGCCAAAGAGTTGGATACATACATCGAGTGTGTGGCGTGCGGCATGCTCATCATTCCAGCATGCAGAGCGGCCTTAGCGGCAGCGCAGCGGTGTGGAGGGAGCAGCAGCGCAGTGCACGAACAGAACCCCAAGGCAACGCGCCTTCTCCGCGGCTGCCGCCAGGCGCGCCTCCTTCTCATCGGCCAGCGCCTTCCACTGCGCCAGCTGGCTGTGCACCGACGACTGCGCTCGGCAGTGGGCAAGCGAAATGTCATGGTCTGAGAAGGCATACGTTTCAGCTCCCTGTGCAAAGCCTGCCCGTAATGCCTGCACAACAGGAGCACCGGTTGATCAAACAAACCAAGACCAGCCACCAAAACTGACCTGCGTGGAGTCCATGAGCGCCCGGCTGTCGGCCAGCTGGCTGCGCGCCACCGCCAGCTGCTGCTCCATTTGAGAGCGGCCCGCCTCAGCTGCGGCAAGCTGCTCCTCCAGCGCCTTGGCCCTGCAGGGCAGAAACACCATCGGTAAGCTTGGCAACCAACGGATGCAACATGCCAGGAATGCGTGCGGAGCAGGCAACATTCACAATTGCCGTGAGGGACAGGTCTGCAAGAGCTCAGGACAGAGGCTTACTTGGCGGCGTGCTCCTGCTGCTTCTTCTTGGCTATCAGCACAAACTTGCGCTTGGCGTCCTGCAGGAAATGAGAAGGCAGCAGATGGGGGCGTCGAATACTGGAGCGCGTGTGCACACAGTCGGAGCATCAACCTGCGATGCAGAGAAGCAATGTAAGCGCTGCTGACCGGTGCTTCTGTCAATAGAATCCCCAACTGACCTGCAGCTCCTTGGTGAGCCGTGCACACTCGGCCTGCAGCGCCGCTGCATCCCCTGGCGCTGCATCCACAGCTGCAGCTGCTGCAACTGCTGCTGCGGCAGCTGTGGGCGAGCCGGGTGCAGACGCCGCCTCAGTAAAGCTCTCAGATGGCTGCACCGACAGCGCCTCCGGCTGCTGCTCTTCCCCGCGCTGCTGCAGCTGCTGCAGCTCCTGCTGTACAGCCGCCAGAGCGGCAGCCAGCTCGTCTGCACGTGCCTGCTGGGCTGCTGCCGCCTCCTGGGCCTCAGCCAGCTGGCGCTGCAGGGCCTCCACCTGCTCTTGCTGTGCAGCTGCCTGCCGCTGGGCCTCCCGCAGCCGCCCCTCTGCTTCCTCGCTGGAGCTAGCCGCCGCTGCTGCCGCCGCAGTAGCTGCAGCCGTCTCTGCCGCCGCCGCCTGCTGCAGGGCTGCCTCACGGCTGCGCTCCAGCTCAACCATGCGTGCCTGCAGCTGCTCCGCATGCTCCTGCGCAGCAGCTGCTTGCTGGCTGGCCTCGGCCGAGGCAGCCTGCGCGGCGTCCAGCGCCGCCTCTGCCGCATTCGCTCGCTCTTGCAGCTGCTGCAGCTCCTGCTGCTGCTCCTGCTGCTGGGATGCAGCAGCATCCTCGGCAGCGGGCTGCTCGGGTGCGCTGCTGCTGTCGCCTGCGCTGCTGCGGCGCAGGGCCGCCAGCTCAGCCTCCAGCTCAGCAACCTCTTGCTCCCGCCCGGCCAGCGCCTCCTGCAGCTCCGACACGTGCGCCTGCGGGAGAGAAAACCAGAGATGGCAGGGGGGAATTCATGCAGGTTGTTGCTCTAAACGAGGACCTGGGCATCTCTCTGCTACCCAGCTGCCATTGCACAAGCACCCTTACTGCCCGCCTTGCTTTCACTCCCTCTCACTACTCAGCTGCTTGCCTGCACGGTCTCCACTGCTGAAGAGAGCAGCTCCGTCTCCACCCGGCTCTCAGCCGCCTGCTGCCCGCGAGCCGCAATCTCATTCAGCCGGCGCGACAGCTCCATGGCGGTCTGCCGCTCCGCCTCAACCAGGCTGGCATTCTCACGCTGCAGCGCCTCCACTTGCGCTCGGAGCTCCTCCACCGCCTGCTGTGAGGCTGCCTCTGCTGCTGCATCAGCCGCTGCTTTGCCCTCTGCGGTCGCATCGGACTCAGCAGCTGCACTGGCAGCGGCAGCAGCGGCGGCAGCCTCCTCTCGGGCAGCCGCCAGGGCAGCTGCATGCTCTGCGGCGGCCTTAGCCAGCGCTGCCTCGTGCTGCTGCTGGGCGGCGGCGAGTGCCTTCTCAGCCATGGTCTGCCAAATGGGGAAGCTCATGTTGTGAACAGCAGCCGCAGCAAATCGTTGTTTGCTGCTCTGTGTTGCTGCACGCACCGCCTGCTATAACTAATGCGGGCCCAGCACCTGTCCATTGCAGACTGCAATTGGATCGAAACACCACAACTTCTGCCCTCACCAGCTCCATGGTCATCTGGCGCTCCAGGAACTCGTGCTCGGAAGCCTGGGCAGCCAGGTGCTCCTCCAGCGCAGCACACCTGGATAGAGGGAGCGAGGCGGGCAGCGAGGGAAGCATCTCAGTCACAACAACAATAAGCAGTGCAGCGCTGACAAGCATAGCGGTAGACTCCCACGCGGTGCAAACCAGGCCCACGCAACAGGATGCAACTGGCACGCAGCTGTACGGGAACGGTTGCCTCACCGCTGCGTGGCCTCAGCCAGCGCCGCCTCCTTCTCGCCGCACTCCGCCCGGGCGCCCGCCAGCTGCTCAACCAGGCTGTCCCTCTCAGTTGACAGCTCAGTGGCCTGCTGGCGCAGCGCTGCCACCTCCTCTGCCGCAGCACCGCTGCCAGCATCTGCCGCCTCAGTCGCAGCGGCCGCTGCATCCAAGGCCGCCTGTAGTTGGCCCTGCAGCTCTCCTGCCTGTGCCTCTGCCTTGGCAGCCCTTGCCTCTGCCTCCTCAATAGCCCGAGCCTGCTCCTGCACCTCCTGCCGCAGCTGCTGCGCCTCCACAACAGCCGCCTGCAGTGCTGCTCCACGCTCCTGAGCTTCCTGCTGTGCCGCCGCCAGCTGGGTGCTCAGCGCGTGCCTCTCCTCCTGTGCAGCCCGCACCTCTGCCTGCAGCGTCGCCGCCGCAATCTGTAGGTGCTGCACATGCTGCTCCTCCGCCGCCACCTCGCCCGCTGCCCGCGCCTCCAGATCGGCGGCCACCGCTTGCTGCTGCTCCAGCTGCTGCTGCAGCTCTGCCAGCTGGTGCTCCCGCCGCCCCAGCTGATCCTGCAAGTCGGTAGCTGCCTCCCGCTCGCCGGCCGCAGCCGCCTCAGCTGCCGCAACCTGCTGCTGCAGCAGCTCTGTCTCTGCTGCCAGGCGGGCATTGTATGCCTCCTCGGCATGCAGCAGCTTCTGCTGCAGCGCCGCCACGGTTGCCTCCAGTTGTGCAGCGGCGGGGCCGCTTCCAGCCGCATCGCCATCCTTCACGCGTGCCGCAAGCTCGCTGATGCGCTTGTCGCGGATCTGCAGTGTGAATTAAGGGCGGTTGCTAGTGTGGGGCTCCTGCTCTGCACGTGCATTTGCAATAACAGCAGTGTGTGACTAGCGTTCAAGCCCGCTGCCCAAGCGGGTGCTGCCCAGCACCCAGCGCCCCCCCCTCCCCCTGCACCACCCACCTTGAGCTTTTTAAGGCACTCCACAGTCAGCTTTTGCAGGTCCTCCAGCGGCAGCTTGGCCACCGAGGGCGGGATGCCCGGAGGCGCCGCCATCGTCATGCACCGCCGCTTGCCGGGCGCAACGCCTTAGGCCAGCAGGGTAAGCTCAGGCTGCAGACATTGGAGCCGCTGGCGTGATGGGCTTCCGGTTGGTAAGAAGCCTGAGGTGGAAGGGCAGAGGCGAGGGCAGGTTGGAGGGCGATGAGCGCAACCCCGGCATCGCCAACCGACTGGCGGCAGCGGCGGCGGCGGCGGCATGCTGCTTGAGGGCGGGGCCGCTTCCAGTCGCGATCAGGTGCGCGTTGCTGCAATCCACTGCGCTTGCGGGTCCAGCAGGCGGGTGCTGGGCACGCAGAGTGCGGAACAAAAAACTGGAGAACGCCTGGCTGCTTCCTGCCCTCACCACGTGATCTTGGGGTGGGCTGATCGCTCAAGAATGTGCCGAGAACAGGAAAGGGGGAGCAGCTTGGCTCGCCTGCATGGGCCATCATGCCGGCTGCTCTTTAACTCGCTTGTGCTTGCCCATCGGCCTGCTGTGCACCGAGGCCGTTTGCGAGTTTGCACTTCAGCGGAAGCCAGACAGTTCGGCCGCCGCCCCATTTGCCCTAGGCGCGCAGAGTGCTCTTTAGAGCCCACCGTCCCTCCGATTAGGTTGGCGAAGCACTAACATCGCGTACAGCTGCCCCGGCAACCGCCCAAGGCTGCGTCCCTTCAATGGCAGCGGCGACAGCGGCGGCGGCGGCGGCATGGCGGAGCCGCTGGGCACCGCTCGCTCCAGCGTGGTGACCCTCATCAACTCGTCTGTGGGGGCGGGAATCCTCTCTTTCCCCTTCGCGTTTCGTGCATTCGGCTGGGCGGCGGGGCTGGCGGCGGTGGTGCTCATCGGCACCGTCGAATCCTTCACATTATACGTGCTCAGGTTGGTAATGGCCATGCCGCGCACTTCCGCATGCTGCTTGCTGCTCATTGGAGGTGCAAGCCTCACTTGATCTGCTTCTCCGACCTCCAAATGCAGCCGGTATGCGGAGTTCACAAAGACCGGCACGTACAGCGGGCTGGTGCGTCCAAATTCTGCCGGCTGTCATGATGCCATGCACAGATCGCCAGCTCGCTGCATGCCGCAGCTGGCATGACATCGCAGCACTCATCTCAGCTCCCCAGCCCTTTCTGCCCCCGCCCAGGTCCGCACGATGCTGGGGCCGCAGCTGGCACTGCTCATGTGCATCGTGCTGATTGCCTATCCCTTTGGGAGCTGCGTGGCCTACCTGATCATCACAGGTGGGCTTGGGCTTGTTGGCGTTTTTCATTAGCCTGGGGCCAGGGTGCAGTTCAGGCTATGCATGTAGGTCGGTGTGGGTGTCGTGCATTTGGTCACCTGCAAACCCCAAGTGCTGACATGTGCTGCCACGTTGCATGTGCTAACAGCCGTGCTCACCAGCGCGCCACATTCTGGCCCCACTCAGCGCAGGCGACAGCTTCCAGCCGCTGCTGCTGGAGCTGTATGTCTCTGCCTGATTCACCAGCCGCACCGTTTGTTGGCATTTTTACAGTGGCCTTGTAATAATTACCCTCCAATGCCACCCACTCAGCGCAGGCGACAGCTTCCAGCCGCTGCTGCTCGAGCTCTTCGGCGCCGCCTGGTTCACCAGCCGCACCGCAATCATTACAGCGGTCGGCTGCGCCGCCATGCTGCCGCTCTGCTTCCGCACGCGCCTGGGCGCACTCAAAGGCAAGCAGTGAAGCAGGTTTCAGCTGTATGATGTGTCTAGTTGCTGGAGGCTGCTAGGGAACGCGCGAGTGGGGCAGTGTCATCTGTGGGGCTGTGCCGGCTGCACCGTTGCTGCTTGCGTGCGCGAGCCGCGAAACCTCGATGCCGTGCAGCATGATAGTGCCTGCACCATGCCCTCTGCGTCATGTCCAGCCTGCCTGCCGGCCCTCCGTCGAGTCGCCCCTTCCCTCTCACACCCGCCCTCCCCGCAGCGGTGTCCTCCATGTGCGTGTGGGGCCTGCTGGTGGTGGTGGGCATTATTGTGTTCCGCTCCGCGCAGATTGTGCGCAGCCCAGGTGCGCTTTTGCCGTGTTCAGCCGCGCTGCTTGTGTGAGCGCTGTTGCTGAGCTGCTGAGCTGCTGAGCAGCTTGCTGAGCAGCTGGACGTCAGCATTTGAGCCATGCAGCCTGCCAAACAGCCTGTCAGCAGTGCGATCCATGCGCCATTTGAGCCTGCATCTCCTCCTTGGATAATGCAGAGTACTCATCTGAAGCGGTCAAGGCGGTCAACACCTCGTCGGGCCTGCACTTCCTGTCAGCCCTGGTCATCGTGCTCTTCGGCTTCCAGGCAAGCTGAAGGTTGGCGGGGGTTGCAAGGCTGGGGCGTTGCAGGAGCCAGGCTGAGGCGGTATGCCTGGTTTGAGCTGCATCCACCTGTTGCTGTGCGTTGGCACTGCACTTCCACTGTGATGGCTCGGAAGGTCTGTTGTTCTGTGCCGGACTTGAAGTCACATCCCCGGTTAGCCCTGCCTCCCAAACTGCAATGCAGTGCCACACCAACGTGGTGTCAGTTTTCGAGGAGCTGGACCCCCAGCCTGCCTTCTTCCGGCCCTCACCCTCGCCATCCACGGTCGGAGGCCTGGCCGGCGCAGCGGTGGCGGCGCTGGCAGGGGACGCATCCAATGGTCATGCAGCGGCAGCTGTAGCAGAGGGAGACAGCAATGGCAGCACTTCAGCGGCAGAAGCAGGGGCGGCAGGGACAGCCACAGCAGCAGGGGATGAAGCGGCAGCAGCTGAGCCGCAGCTGCACTACACGCCGCTGCCGCTGGGCAGTAATGGAGCCGGCCAGCGGAGCCTGAAGAGCGAAAAGTTGGAGGGCATGCGACGGGTGGTGGTGCTTGCGGTGCTGGTCACTGGAGTGCTCTACTCGTGTGTGGGTGAGTGCAAGGTGCAATCAACACGGTGTGGGTTGGCTGTGGAGGGCAAGCTGTGATGAGCGAACCAGTTGCCTCTGTTCAACACGCCAGAGCCGCCACCGGCCAGCTTTACTTGATCAGAACAGAACCTACCTGCGCTCAGGCAGCACCCATGCCCATTTCTTGCCCTGCCGTTTTGAGGCTTGGCGGGATACCTGTCTGATTCCCGTGTCATGGCTTTGCTGCTTTGATCTCGCAGGCCTGGCGGGATACCTGGCCTTCCCAGCCTCCGCGCGCTCCGACATCATGCTGAGCTTTGGGGAGGATGACCTGCTCATCCAGGTGCGCGTTTGCTTGTTGCAATGTGTGCAGTGCCATGGGCAAGGGTGGTTGAGTGAGCTGGTGCAGCTGACCAGCATCATGTTGAGCTTTGGGGAGGATGGCCTGCTCATCCAGGTGGTTCGACACTGCGTTTGCATTATGCCACGGCTGGGATGGAACGTTGCGCTGCCTGCACTTCTCACTGCCACCTAGCTGGCTGATCATAAGCACCACAAATGCGTCCAAAAACCGACGCCGCCCTTCCCTGCCCTCAGGTGGCGCGCGCCACGGTGGGCCTGATTCAGATTGCAGCATACGTCATCAATCACTTCCCAGCCAGAGGAGCCATCAGAGACCTGATCCTCCAGACCAGCGGCCGCACAGTGGGAGGCCCCGCCTTTGTGGCTGTTGAGACGCTGGCCTTCTTCTTTTCCACGCTGGCGCTGGCGCTGCTAGTCACTGACCTGGGTGAGAGCTTGATTCATTGTGTAGAGCAGAGGATGCTGAGTGAGCAGCTGCTGGGTGCTCCCCAGGCTGCAACTGCCAGGCTGCATGATGCCGCTATCACAGAAATTGGCAACCTGCTCATACTCTTCAACACAGCATGGGCTCACCAGCCGCCTTGCTCTCAACACACCAAAACAGGAAACATTTTCAAGGTAGTGGGCGGCACCTGCGGCAACGTGCTCATCCTCTTCATGCCCGGCTGCCTGCTGGTGCAGGTGAGGCCGGGGCGTTGCATGCGTATGTTGCCTGCCTGCTGCAGTCAAGTAGGGATGGTGCATGCCCGGCAGCCTGCTGGTACAGCCTGTAAGCGCAGTTTGGAAGCTTGCATGCTTCACATGGCAGTCCCATCCTATCCATTCCCTCTGTATGCCTGCAGTATGCTCGCAGCAAGCACGTGGAGTCTCGCAAGCGGCGCCAGCTGTTCATGGAAGCTGCAGGGCTAGAGGCGCCCCTGCTCAGCGGCACAGCGGGCACAGCGGGCACAGCAGGCACAGCAGGCGCAGCGGCCGAGCCCTCCCTGCCGCCGCTCTACTCCCTGTGGTGGAGCAAACTGTTCTGGAGCGGCGTGGTGCTGCTGATGCTTTCGGCAGGCCTGGCGGCCCTCACTGTGTACACAGTTCTGTACCCCCTGCCCGCCGACGCCTGATGCTCACATCTCAACATTATGGTTTGCCTCTCACCACTCGCATGCCCCTACATGTCTTCTACTTTGTCTAAGCCCTGCCACCACCAGTTTTGCAGCAATACCCTCGCGTCTGTACATCTTACTCCAATGTCTTGCTGTTTTCGCGTCCTCTCTTCCTACAATGTGAATGCCACTTACACATGCAGACATGCCACCCGCAAGTCCTGTGTTAAAGTGCGCTAAATACGTGCACAAGCGATGCTCTCAGAGGCTCAGTCCATGCCCGTGCGGTTGGATTCATGGCAATCGCAGCAAGTCACAGCAGACGAACAATCTGCCCCAGAGATGACAAAAGTCCTATTGCGCAGCTCACTCCTCCCGCAGGCGCAGCACTCCGTTGAGCTGGTGCAGGTCGCAGCGCAGGCCGCGCCCCGCCCGCCGCAGCGTCAAGTCCACCTCCACCTGGGGAAAACAGGGCAGGAAATGAGCAGGTCAGCAGATCAATCGATGTAAAGTTGAGCAGCAGGGCACAGCCCGCCGCAGCGTCAGGTCGACCTCCACCTGAGGGATGATGGGAAGGCAATCCCTTGAAACAACCAAAATCCCCAGTCTGCTGCTGCTGGTGCTACATCTGCAGTGCCACTCCCCGGGAGCAACATGGCATGTTGCCCAAATATGCCGCCAGGGAACACTCCTGGATCAAGACCCCCAAAAGAGCCACGCAACTGCAACTGCACCAAGCAGGCTCACCCGCTCCTGCAGGCACTCCTGGTGCCGCGTGCCGCCAAAGGAGAGCGGGAAGTGCACCGCCAGGCCGCCCACCTGAGGGGGCAGGCGGAATGTTCAGGTNGAGGGGGCTGCTGCAAGCACAGCAAGCCGCCATACTTCCTCTGCCTTTGCAGTGCGGGTAACAACTGATCCAATCCCACAAATCCAACCCACCTCTTTGTGCGCTATGTGCACGGGCTTGCCGGCGACCAGCAGGACGGCCGCCAGCCCCAGCGCCAGAGGGACATTGGAAGTGCCCAGCGCCACGTGCGGCCGGCCTGCATTAGAAGAGCGTGCGTGGGGGACACCCAAAGCTGGAAAGCTCCCATAATGCGGCTGCCGATCGACTTGGCACTGAGGGGCAGAACAGCACACAAGGGGCATTTAGCAGCCCACCTGAATAGGTCAGCCCCAGCTTGGCATCGAGCGGCACTGCCCACCAGTCTGCCTTGCGCCCCAGCCTGAAGTGCCGGCTGTAGGACACGTGGTGGGCGTCTGCTCGCACCACACCCTTGCTGCGGTCCTCCAAATCCACCTGCCACTGCAGCGCCACCCAGGGGCCCGCAAAGCGCAGCGCCCCAGCTGTCGGTGCTGCTGCCGCAGGCGGCACACGCTCAGCTGCCGGCGGTGGCCCTGTAGCGGCCACAGCGCTGCCGCCGCTGGCTGCCATGCCGCTGGCGCTGTCGGCGGCCGTCAAGCTGCTGACACTGTTGCTGGCGGCGGCACCACCGCCTGCGGTGATGGTGTTGGGCGCCGCCTCACCAAGGCTGGTGGCTGTCCTGTCTGTGGCAGTGCCAGTTGAGGGGAGCAGCATATCTGCACCCAGCTCCAGCTGCAGCTGCGGGCCCAGCTTGAAGGAGTCGCGCAGCTTGAGCGCATGCGAGCAGCCCTGTGGAGCAGCAGAAATTGGGGAGACGAGGGTGGGCGGCAGTGTGGGCAGGTTGGCGGAGGGCGGCAGCAGTGGTGGCGGCCAGCGGTGACGGGAAGCGCTTGGCAGTGGCCGCACCCTAGCCATCGAGCATCAGCAGCACCACCTGACGCCCACCTTAGCGCTGAAAGCGAGCAGGGGACGCGGCTGGCTGGGCGGACCACCCGGGCGCTTGTCCAGAGCCGCGTGCAGAGGCGGCTGGGCAGCTGCGAGGTGTACAGG
Source organism: Chlorella ohadii (assembly GCA_025026875.1). Classification (NCBI taxonomy): domain Eukaryota; kingdom Viridiplantae; phylum Chlorophyta; class Trebouxiophyceae; order Chlorellales; family Chlorellaceae; genus Chlorella; species Chlorella ohadii. The sequence continues at coordinate 376,677 of JADXDR010000035.1, forward strand.
CTGCATGTTGCAAGAATAAACAGTCGTTTGCCGCAGATTGCACCGGATGGTAGGTGGCGGCCGCCGACGCACACTCCTGGGAGATCAGGGCGGTGGGTGCCTAGCAGACTTCCTGC
>JADXDR010000035.1:378197-394352 GCA_025026875.1 Chlorella ohadii
CAAAGTCAGTTGAGCGATGCCACAGCCTGGGAGAACTTGGCTGGCGGCTGTTTCGCCCCTCTGCCCCGCCAAAGCAGCACGCACTGCCCCAGGAGCACTGCCCCTAGAAATAACATGCAATGCACCAGCATTCAACACACCTGACTCGTCGCCGTCGGCGGCCAGGCCTCCCACCGAGGCGGCCAGCAGGGCTTCCTCCAGCTGCTGCAGCTTGCCCTGCAGTTGGGTGTGATGAAAATGCATGTTTGCGCTAAGAATAGAACAGCCCAGGCAGGCAGCAGGGCTTCCTCCAGCTGCGGCAGTCAGTGTAAAGCATATAATGCATGCTGTACACCTGCTCAACGCCAGCATGCAGCCGGCTGGGCACCAGGCTGGCTGGGTCCATGCTGTGCGACACAGCAGCATCCACGCCAACTAGCCGGCCCAGAAGCAGAGGCAGCCAGCGCACCTGCAGCAGGCTGCGCAGCGCTGCGGCGCTCGGCGCCTCGCTGCTCTCCTCCAGCTCCCCCGCGGCAGCAGCCTGCATTCAACATTCAATTGTTGTTCAGCTGTGAGACTTGTAAATGACAATTCGGCAGGTGCAGTTACGGGCACTGCTCTCATCCAGCTCAAGGCAGCAGCCAGCCTGCAGGCAAGAAACTTGAGCAGGTAAAATACACATTGCAGCAGTAGCCGTTGCTGTCTTTGCAAGCCCGACCAGCGACCTTCACACGCTCTGCTGGTGACCCTTCCCTTTGCTGCTTTGTTGCAAGGTCTGCTTTTGCAAGCACCCCATTCACCTTGACAGCAGAGCCCCAGTCCTTCCAGCTATCGTAGCCGGCGGGCGCCTCCACATGCGCCCCTGCCAGGGAAACACATGCATTTCGTAGGTAAGGACAGTACTCGGCCAGGTAATACTCAGCTCAAGCACCGGCAGTTGACAGCTGGCGGTCCATCAAGCCGGCAGTGTGCCACCACTGAAAAAAGCTCACCCGAAGCGCCCTGCTGCAGGTCCTGCATCGCATCGGCCGCCGCCGCTGCCGCCACCGCCTCGGCAGGGCCAAACAGGGCGGCCAGGCCCGCCGAGGCAGCAGCGCTCCTGCTGGCCTTTGCGGGGTCGAAAAACTCCACCTGCGGTTTGGACAATTCAGGGCAGAGCTGTAAAAACAAAACCGTGCGAGGGCCACCAGCGCTCTTGCTGGCCTTGGCGGGGTCGAAAAATTCCACCTGCGATTGGAGCCAAAATGGGAGGTTTGCAATGCGCTGGTCTGTGTCACACCTGGCTGCCGGCTCTTTGGGGGCCTTGCGAGCCCCAACCAACACACACATCCCTGTGCGATCCCCATAGCCACCCCCGCTGTCCCCACCTGCTGCGAGGTGCGGCCGCTGCGACGGGGCGGCTCCGCCCGCTCCTTCTCCCTCTCNTTTCTCNTTTGTCCACGCCCTGCAAAGCAATAAGAGCAACCTTGTTTGTGCTGACAAGGACCCATTCATGGAATGAGGCANGAGGGAGGGGAATGCATGCGGACCCACCCCGGTTGCCCTGCGCAGCCCACCTTGGCGCCCGCCTTTTCGGCGGCGGCGGCGGCGCGCTCCGCGCGTGCCATGGCGCTGGTGATGGTGTGGTACTTCTTTTCCAGGGCCTGCACTTGAGGAGTGAGATATCGAGACAAAGTGATGGTCTATCACACGGCACTTCTGTCCATCACTTCTCTCCAGCATCGCAGAACAATTCGAGCACGAGCGGGTCGATCTGGCAGGGGCGACACACCAGCGCCCGCACACCATCACCACTCGCCTCTGCCAGCGCCAGCTCGCGCACGCCCCGCCGCTCCAGGCTGGCCATCAGCCCCTCAAGGTCGCCGGCGGTGGAGTAGGCGCCCCAGCGGCCCTGCATGTAACCGCAGGCATTGTTGCAGTGCCGTCAACTGGCCATGCCAGCGGTAGTGAAGCATCGGCATGACGGGGAACAACTGCAAATACCAGTGCGCCAACGGCAGACAAAAAAACGAGCACCCATGCCAAAAACAGAAGCACTAACGGACACCTTCAGGGACAGAAGAACAAACACTTGCACCCACCTCTGCGTCCTCCACCCAAACAACGGGGCGGTGGCCGGCCAGCCCCCACCAGTAGCGCCTTGTCAGCTAAAACCTATAATAAATAAGTAACAGAATGGGTACCCACCTCTGCGTCCTCCACCCACACAACGGGGCGGTGGCCAGCCAGGCCCCACCAGTAGCGTCGCTGGTGGCGGTCGAAGCCCAGGGGCAGGCGGCGGGTGGCGTACTTCTCCAGCTTCTCCTCCAGCTCCTCTTGAGCCCTGCACGGATCAATCCACGGTGAGAATGGTGAAATGGAAATAATGTGTGGCATGCCTACTTCTTCAGCTGCTCCTCCAGCTCCTCCTGAGCAGGTCAGAAGGGGTGTACATTGAAAAAGGGAGCGTGAGTGCAACAGGGGTGATAGGCCAGGGCAGACACCAGGTGGCATACTGGAGCCGAGCTTGTGAAGCCTGCCAAACCGCACTACAGCCCGGCAACAGCCCAGACCTAAACAGTCCCCACTCACTGCTCGATGGCCTCAAACATCTCCCGCTTCTCCTTCTCCCGCAGCTCCTGCTCCGCGCGCTGCGGCATATTGGAAGCAAAAGGAATGCTTGCAGGAGGCAGGCAGGGTGGCAGGACGGCACAATTGCAGGGGGTAGGCAGGGGGGCTAGGTGCTCTCGCAGCTCTTGTTCCGCATGCGGCGGCACGGCGGTCATGGAATGGGCGGGCATTAAGCCAGGAGGCAGGTGTTGAGCAGCCAGGCAGGGCTCAACAAAGCAGCTGGGAGGCCATGCAAATCACAACCTCATGAGCTGCACCAACTGGCAAAGCCATCGCAAACAGCAGCCCAGCCCTTACCGCCGCCTTCTCCTTGGCTTCAAGGTCGTGCTGCTGCTCACCCCTGCCCGACACATGCAAAACCAGCAGTGGATTCTGAACACAAACTGCAGCCCAGTCCTTACCGCTGCCTTCTCCTTGGCTTCAAGCTCGCGCTGCCGCCGCAGCTGCTCCGCCACCCAGCGGTTGCGCTCCTTCTCCAGCCGCCGCTTCTCGGCCTGCATGCACAAAATTCCCCACCAAACAGGCAGTACTTGGCGGCAGAAGAAACCGAGGCCCCCAAGCCCCCAGTCCTGGTGTGCCCTAATGTTGGCCAAGTTAACTAGCGCATCCCCACCTGCTGCTCCTGGCGACACTGCATCCGCACCGCGCACCCGCCTGCTGCCTTCTCCACACCGATGCCAGCCCCATCCAACAAGAGCCCCCACCCACCTGCTGCTCCTGGCGCCACTGCATCCGCACCGAACCCCTAACGGCTGCCTGCTCCATGCTGGCAATGCCGCACCCCATNCCCATCCCAAACAGCTTTAACCCCCCACCTGCTGCTCCTGGCGCCACTGCATCAGCGCCTTTCGGTCGTTGGCGGGGCCGCTGTACTCCTGCAGCCGCTCCGGCAGCTCAAACGAGGGCTCCGCCTGCTGCTGCTCCTGCAAATGCGTTGGCAGTAAGGTTGGCTGTAGGGTGGCACAGCAAGCTTCAGCAAATGTCTGCTCTGGTCCACACACGCAGCGCTCAAGTACAAGTGAGCAAAGGGCAGCTGGCTGCCCGGAGCAATGCCCGGCAGAGACAGGCGACCCTGCTGCTGGGCTGTGCTACCCAAAACAGGCCTCGTACATGCAACTGCGACCCTCACGCCTGCCGTCCGCACCTGCCCGTCGACCTCCATTGCCGCAGCGCCCGACTCCTTCTCTCCATCCTTGCCGTCTTTGCCATCGGCTTCCTCGCCAGTCTGGCCCTCGCCGCCCTCAGCCGCAGCAGCCGCAGCAGCACCCGCCTTCTCCTCCTCCTCCTTCCGCCGCTCCTCGCGCTTGCGTCGCCGCTCCTCCTTCTCTGCAGGGGGTGAAAAGGAGGCATCAGGCGAGGTCTGTGCCCAACTGGCAAGTCGGCAGTGCAGCCGCCGGGTGACCAGTGTGCAAGTGTGCTGTTGTACAAGTGAAACAAAAGCTCACCCATATCCAGCAGCTCCTTCAGCTCCATGGTGGCCGTTTGCAGTGCTAAAACACTCAGCAGCAGCACGCCCATGCAAGCCCAAATGCCTCACCCGCATCCAATAGCTCCTTCAGCTGCTTGCGCTGCTCCGCTACCTCGCCGCGCACGTCGCGCATAGCGTCCTCCGCCTCGTCTTGCCGCCCTGCAGCCGGAAAGAGCAGATTTGGATGGATGAATTGACAATGACGAGCCAGAGCTCAAGAGGAGGTGTACATCGGCAAATATAATTGGAAGGATTGATGGAGGGTGAAGCCTCCTAATCAATGGCCAGCGCTCGATTGCGGAGAAAGCGCAGCAGCAAGTGGTAAGTACCAAACTAGGACTCACGCTGCAGGATGCTGCGCATCTTCTCGGTTTCGAGCGCCGAGTCGCAGAGGAAGCGCAGCAGCGCCAGGTGCTGGTCGTGCGTGAGGCGGTCCACGGGATCAAAGGCCAGCATGGAGGCCGCCATGATGGCTGGCTGGTCGGGGCGCCTGTAGAGATGAAGATGCAAAGGCAACATTCTGGCATGCGTGACCGTGTGCAAAGCAGGCAGGCGCGCGCCAGCAAGGCATCACATAGCAACCGGCCCTGGCAGCTGCGCCATGCCGAGGACCGACCACTGCCATAAAGCCACAGTAAAACAATCGCGGCTCACTGGTCGGGGTTATCCTCATCAGCCGCACGAGTCAGCACCAGCCGGCGCAGCACCTGCGAGTGCAAAAGGCAGTTGCACAGCAAGTGAGACACCTGGCAGGTAAGAGGTCAGGTGGATTTATTGAGCGCAAACGCTGCACCAAACTGCACTGTGTGCCAGCCAGCAATTGCGCACTTGGCAACATTGCACATGGGTAGCATGCTCCACAAGGGCAGCACAGCAGTGATGGATGCACAACTCACCTCTGGCCAGGTGCCAGCCCCCAGCAGCAGGCCCCAGCGCTCCTCCTGCCCAACACAGACAACCAGCACAGCCCTCCATCACAAAGAAAGAGCCAAAGAGAACGCACCTCTGGCCAGGTGCCAGCCCCCAGCAGCAGGCCCCAGCGCTTCTCCTGGGGCGTGGCCAGGTCCTGGGCGCGCAGGTCCTCCAGGATCATCTGCATTGCAATGGCAGGGGAAAAGGCAGGGGTAAAGAAGGAAACGGATATGCAGCAGGTGACAACAACAGCGCAGAAGGGACAGGCCAGGTCCTGGGTGCGCAGATCCTCCAGAATAACCTGCTTGGGAGGGAAGACCCGAACACCATTTCGGAGTGCCCAGGATGGGAAATGCCTGCCTTCCCAGCAGCGCACCCCAACCGGGCACACACACAGAGCAGCACAGACCACACGCAGCACGTGCCGTAAACGCCAGAATGTCTGGAGTTTATGGGTTTCCATCCAGCCCACCTCAATCAGGTGCTCGTACAGGCTGTGCAAGGGCTGGTGAGCAGTACTTGCCAACACACACCAAGAATCAACCCTGGTTCATAGCACTGCAGCCCACCTCAATCAGGRSRTCYMWKAGGNMMRGCANGCNGWGSRYNCGCNNANNTCGTCGCCCGCCGCCGGCCGCTCGCCCTTGCCGGTGGCGTCTGCGGGTGGRTCAAGAGGAAACGCAYCCCTTCAGTAAGGMTCGCAAGCAGAGGTACSKYGTCGTCGCCRGCCGCCYGCCGCTCGCCCTTGCCCGTGGCATCTGCGGGTTGGGATAGACCAAGAGGCAGGAGGCTGAGTGAAAAAGTCCCTAACGTGCGGATGTAGAGCATTTGCCAGGCGATGCATGCCAGCATACACGATGCACAAGCAAGTTGAGGGGGAGTCAACTCCCTCAGGAACTGCTGCAGCTACGCTCACCCGCGACATTGTAGTGCAGCGCCAAGCTTGCAAAAGCTGACACGATTTTTTAGCATAAAAAGGCTCTCGCTCACCCGCCAGCACTTTTTCGAAGCTGTCGTAGTGCAGGGCCTTGACGCCCAGCTGCTTGGCAAACTGGGTGACCAGGTCGGACACGTACAGAGCCGTGGACAGGCGCTGCATGTGGGGAGGAGAAATGCATGCAACGTCATGGCAGAAGTTGAAGCTTGCATGTGAGCTGGCATTAGCACGCGGCGGCAAACCGTCGAAAGAATGGTACAATCAGTACAAAATCAGGTGCAGGCCGCACGTGCACGTGCCAGCTTGCCCAAAGGAGCAGCACAGCAACCACACGGACAGAGGCAGCTAGGGCAGGACGCACGTGGGAGTCCTCAGGGGCCAGCCAGTTGGGCTGCGCCACATCCTCAGGCGGCGCCGGCTCGCCTGAATGGAAATGCATTCCAAAAGTACGTGCACTTAGCAGGCAAGGACAGCATGCAATTGGACAGGGGGCCGTTGAGACGACAGCAAACACACTGGCTGCATGCTGACACGCCATGCAGCGGCCAGGCTGTGCGTGTGCTTTGACACAGCCGACACAGCACACGACCCAAATCCCAGCGCCTGCAAGGCGCTCACCGGCTTCGGCGGCCTTCTGCCGCAGCTCCTCCATCAGCTCCAGGTCCTCGAGCGGGTAGCTGCGATAAAGGGAATAAAGTATTGACACGGACTGAGGCTATAGGCTGCACTGGAAAAGCGAGCTCCTCCATCAGCTCCAGGTCTTCGAGCGGGTAGCTGTGAGGAAGAATGGATCGCACAGCAGCAGGAATTCAGGGCCACGACAACAGGGGCAGTTGCGCGGAGGAGCATGGCTGTGCAATTCTTGACTGTCTCGACAAACAAGTGATACCAATCCCCTGCCACTGCCACAAAAACCGACCACCCCTGCACTCTTCTTTCTCATCTGCACACATGTGCAGCTTTGAATGGCTGAATATTGCCTTGCAAAACCAATGCCTCATGCTCACCGCTTGGCCTCCTCCCGCTCCTTAGCCTTCTCTGCGCGCCGCCGCTCCCGCTCCTCCTTCTCAACCGCTTTCTGCAGCAAGGAAACAAGTGAGCTTGTTGGACATCTGTTCAACACCTCACGTGAGCCACTCATGGCGCGGGACACGCCGAGCATAGCAAGCTGATCCCACATCCAGGCCGTTCCAAACATGCATTAAAAATGCCTGCACACCTGCTTCTCCCGCTCCTCCTTCTCTTTGGCCCGCTCCTCGCCCCGCACCGCCTTCTCCTTCTCCCTGCACGGCGGACACACAATAAGCCGAGCGTGTTGCATGCAGCGCTGGCTAAGCAAGGTGGATGGATGAGGATGCTATAGCTGTGCGGCATGCAGCACTCCCGCCTAATTCAGGAAGTCGTCCCAAACAGAAAACACCACTCACTTCTCCAGCTTCTTGTCAGCGGCGGCCGCCGCCTTTTCGGCGCTCTCCACCGCCCGCCGCTCGTGCTCCAAAGCGCGCTCGGCCTTGCGGAAGGCAACCTCGACCGCCTGCATTCATTCAGGGTTGGGGCGGTGTTTGGAAGAGGGGACGCAGTCGCACATCTTCTTGCAAGGCGACCTCCACTGCCTGCAGCCGGGGTTGTTTACACAGAGCAAAGCCTATGAATTGCCTCCCGCATGGTGACGGCCTGCCCTGGAAGCAATCCGTGGCCTCGCAACAGGTAAATGTGTCAACAGCAGGTACATGCATCAACAGGAGCCGCCCACCTTCGCTTCCTTGCCGGCCTCCTTAGCGGCCGCCTCGCGCTTCTTGCGCTCCGCCTGCAAACCAGAAAGCGGAAGGAGCAAGCAAGCAAGCGAGCGGTGGGCACACCTTACACCAGACATGCAACTCGAGCATGCATTGGTGGCTCAAGCCTAGCTGCTGCCGAGGCGGATCGACGCCTTGAAACAGGACAGATCAAATTCATCTCACGTCGATGTACGCCTTCTTCGCCTTCTCAAGCTCCTTCACCCGCGCCTGCAGCTTCTGCCTGCAGCGCATATTGGGCAATGCAAACAGGGATTGAAGGTGCGGCAGATGAACGCCAGCCCCCTCAACCCCCTCACCCCTGCATCCAACCGTAGAACCATAGACTCTAGATAGGCACCCAGCACGTGAAACCCTGTCGTCCCATCTGTGCTCCAGCATGCCCTTGCGGTCGTCAGAGTGACCCTTGAGCAATTGTGCTGCAAACGCAGGCCCCCGACCCTCGGAAACCCTAGAAACTATGCAGACGCAATGCTCGCCTGTGCTCCAGCATGCCCTTGCGGTCGTCCGACTCGCCCTTGAACGTCCGCTCCTCCTCACTAATCTCAAACTGGGCCAGCTGCTCGGGAGGAACTGCAAAGAGGAGCGAATGCACAGATTTGACGGTGAATCCATAGTGCTGATCCTACAAAAAGTGTCCGCTCCTCCCCGCTGACCTCAAACTGGGCCAGCTGCTCCGGGGGGACTGCGCACAATCAAGGGTTGGAAGGAAGGGTGAGTCAACCGCTCGTGGTGCCAGGGGACTGAACAATATGAGGGTTTGGCAGCAGTTGCGGGCACGTCTGGAAGGGAGCATGAGGCTCAGCACACTCTGTTCCAGAGGAGTGCACAAAAGCGTTTGGGACACACACAAAATCAGGTGGATTCTTGTTGTGGGCAATCTCCAAGTGGTATCAGATGAAGGGGTCATTAGGCAACCACTCACTGGCAATCTCGGACAGGCGCCGCTCCTTGGCCGCTTCCTTGGAGGGCGTGGCCTTGCCCAGCCGCTTTTCCGTCTCCCAAGCAGCCTTTGCGGCATCGTACTCCGCCTGCAGTCAGAATTAGCAATGAGCAACATTTGAGTGTGGCGGTTCAGGAGGAAGTGGCCTTGCCCAGCCGCTTCTCAGCCTCCCAGGCAGCCTTTGTGGCATCATACTCCGCCTGCAATGCTTATGAGCATTTCACATTAGCCAGTCCTGTTCGCAGGCACACCCGCACCCAACAGGCAAAGCCAATTTTCCTGAAATGCAGGCTGACCCATGTTTGAAATCAACGCACCTGCGCCTTTTCCAGCGCCTCGCGGTGCCGCGCCCGTCCCCAAGCAGGCACAGCTGCGCACTTAGCCGCCAGGAAATCCAACTGACCTCAGCAGCAACACAACAAATGCGCCTACCTGCGCCTTTTCCAGCGCCTCGCGGTGCCGCGCCAGGGAAAGTTTGGTGTGCCGCACCAGCTGCTCCGCCTGCGGCGCAATGTATCGGAGGCACACCAGGGGAAGTTTGATGGAAGCGCGATGGGGCAGCCCGCTTCCTACAAGCTTTCACACGGGCTGCCAGAGCCTGCCCGAAATGACTCTGTTATCAATAAACAAGCCTGCCCGCCGTCGGCAAGCCCAGCAGTTGGCAGTATCAGGATGCCATGCACAGGACAGGCAGGCTTGCCCGTGCGATGCTGTCGACCTCATGGTCGACACCAGGCAGAGCTGAAAGTTTAAACCAGTATGTAAAGCGCACCCGGGTGATGCTGTCCACCTCCTGGTCGCCGCCGGCCGCTGGGGCGCCTTCGTGCCGCTTGCTGCCGCCCTCCTCCTCCTCTGCAGTTGGAAAGAAAGTACAGGTTATTTGCCAGCTTGCTGCATATGCGTGTTAGAAGTTGATGGCTCACAGGTGCCGCTTGCTGCCGCCCCCCACCTCCTCTGCAGCCGGCGAGCACAAATTGAGCCTACGGCATGGCCCAGCTCGTACAGAACCAAATTTCAGCAGTGCAGCTGGGCAGCCAAATGCAACCTGCTCGAGGCGCAAACACGCCGGCTGATCACGAGCAGCAAGTCCATCTGCAGGCTTACCCAGGAAGTCCGTCATCTTGCGCTTCTTGTGTGCGGGGTCGCGGATCAGGTTTGGCTTGTCGGCGTGGAAGCAGTGCAGGGAGTAGGCCCCCTTGGACAGGCGGATGAAGTTGGGGTCGGTGGCCAGGGCCTGAGTGGGGAGGGAGGTGAGGGAGAGGAGGGAGAGGTGGCCGGATGGATGAGATGTGAGAGCCAAAGGCGGAGGATGTGCAAGTCAAGGCTCCAGCCAATTTCAATGGTGGGCAAGCAGTTAGGACGGGCGCCCCCACCTGCCCAATGGCCGCCTTCTGCTTCTCTTGAACCTCACGACTAACAAGCTGTTGAGGCAGATGAACGGCATCAAACTCGTAACAAATTGATTGCACCCACCTGCCCGATGGCCGCCTTTTGCTTCTCGTCAAACTCGTGCACCCCCAGCTCCTTGCCCTTGTCCATGATGCCTGCACAGCAAACAAACACTTGCAATGTGTAAAAGAAGGTAGGCATGCACAAAGGAGATCGAAAACTCGCCCAGCACCAAAAAGTTATCAGGCCCTGAAACACACGGCTTCGAGATCTACATCAGCCCAGGCATTTGTGCCGCCATCCAACACATGAGAGCAGCAGGCAAGTGTCGACGCAAGGCCAGCCTCAAGCAGCCGCAAGCAGCAGCCAGCTGGGATTGCTTACCCTGGGTGGTGAGCGCCTCGGGCTGTACCGCCTTGAGCACCGCCACAATGTGCGCTTTGAGCGTGCCCTCACGGTACTGCTTCTCCACCTCCTGCAGGACACAGGACCACAGTGGGGGGCTACACTTCTTGACTTGCCATCCAAGGAAAAAGTGGCTGCGCTCGGGGCTGGATTCCAGGCAGCACTCAAGCGGCATTCAAGCTCAAACACTCGCTCAAAACCCTGCATCCACTTCATTTACAATACCCCTTCCTGCACCCACCCACCCACCCACCTCCCAGCTCTTGGCCTCCACGGCGATCATGGGCACAGCCTCCTTCTCAGGCTGCCGCCCGCCCTCGCCCTCTCCCGCAGCCGCCGGCGTGGCGCCCTCGCCGCCCGCCGCCTTGTCATTTTCTTTCTTCTCCTTGGGAGGCTGCACCCGCACCAGCTGCTCCTTGTCGGCGTGGAAGCAGTGCAGGGAGTAGGCCCCCTTGGACAGGCGGATGAAGTTGGGGTCGGTGGCCAGGGCCTGAGCGGGGACGGGYGGGGTGGGGTGGGGAAGGGAGGGATTGAGCAGGGCTGAGGGGGAGGTTGGGGTTTAGCTGCGTCAGAATGGAACGAGCGAGCCTCACAGCCGGCAAACTTGCTGGGCGCCTGTGTCATACTATGCCATGTGGGCACACAGGTGGCATTGCAGTTGCCCAGGAACGGCATGAAACGACTGCAAAGTGCCCACCTGGCCGGCCGCCTTGCCCTTGTCCTCCAGCCCTTCAATCCCCAGCTCCTTGGCCTTCTCCAGAATGCCTGCAGATTGGAAGCAGTGGGTTGGAAGCAAGCGAGCAGTCAGGAACATCGGGGCAGGCCATGCCTTGCTTTGTCCAGATTGCCTGCAAGTAATGGGCATTCAAAACACCAGGTCAGCTTCCCTTTGCGGCGCTTTGCGGATGGGTTGCACACTGCAATCGCAGTGCCGATAGAAACGGCCTGCCTCCAAGGCAGACAGCCGCCAGTGCGGGCATGCCACTGCCCAGCCAGCTGCAAGCAACTCGTTGTTGCCAGGCCTACCAGCACCAGCAGCAGTCAGCAGCAGCGGCAGCAGCAGTCGGCAGGGCCCTCTTACCCTGCACAGTCAGCGCCTCGGGTTGTACCGCCTTGAGTACAGTCACCATGTGAGCCTTGAGCGTGCCCTCGCGGTACTGCTTCTCCACCTCCTGCAGGACGGAGGCAAGTATCCAAGCGGTGCGTTGGGAAAGCAGTCCTGGGGCGCACGCGGGCCAACCAGGCGACACTGTCTGCGAGCCAGATGACAACAGCGTGTCAACGCATGCACACCAAGGCAGTGCATGCTGCCGCTGGATGCCACAGTGCACACGTGCTGGAGACGACCTAGCAGTGAAACCCAAGGCCGCAGCTTGTTAAGCAAGCAAGCAAAGCAAGGTGTCCCGGGCAAGCAATCCCAGGCACTCACCTCCAAGCTCTTGGCCTCCACCCGCTGCATGGGCACAGCCTCCTTCTCCTTCTTTGCTGCAGCCACAGCTGGCGTGGCGCCGCCCTCTGCGCCAGCCGCCGCCGCCTCGCCGCCATCCGCTGCGCCGGCCGCCTTCTTGCCGCTCTTGGGCTCCTTGGGTGGTGCCACGCGCACCAGCTGCTCCTTGTCGGCGTGGAAGCAGTGCAGAGAGTAGGCCCCCTTGGACAGGCGGATGAAGTTGGGGTCGGTGACCAGGGCCTGAGTGGGAAGCAGGGAACGGTGTGTGCAACCAGTTGGCAACTGTACTGCGTGTCAGGCGGATGCTGCACACGCTTGACAGGCAACGCTCTGCTGATAGGATGGCCAACAGGCTGCTTGCAGCTGCAAGGCTGGCAGGCAGGCATCACCCACAGCACTCAGAACAACTCTCGTATGCGAACAAACTCCCAATCTACACCGGCCGGCTTGCATACAAACTCACGTTGGCGATGCGCGCCTTCTCCTTGTCCTCGAATGCTTCCCGGATGCCCAGCTCCTTGGCCTTGTCAACAATGCCTGCGGATGGAAAGAAAGGCCAGCCAAGCAGGCCACACGTTGAGTGCATGACAGTACCGAATCAACACACAGACCCTTGGCCTTGTCAACAATGCCTGCAGGTGGAAAACGCATGGAAGGTCGAACAGATGAGCAGCGCAGGTAGCAGAGCTAAGCAGGTAGCAGAGCTCACAGCACGCCCTGCTTGGTGAGCAATACATGCATGCGAGGGACTGCTCGAGTGGTGCACTGCTCAAGCTCCACCTCAGTGCCGTCACAGCCAGCCAAGCAGCAGCAGCAGCAGCAGCAGCAGAGACGAAACAAGAGAGCGCAGCCTGCACAGTCAGCGCTTCGGGCTGCACCGCCTTGAGCACCGCGGCGAGGGTGTGCTTCAGGGTGCCCTCCTTGTACTGCTTCTCNAACCTCCTGCAAACAAATTCNAGGCGAACACTTGTCAACGCANTGGGNCAACNTGTGTTTCCAAATAATTGACTGCGAGTAATTGACTGAACAGCAATAGCCCTGCTGGTTCAACGCCAGCCGCATGCAGCTGAGGGGCTGTGCATTGCACACGCGTCGACCGCTGCCAACCCCCATACCCACCCCCAGCTTGCAGCCKCCCACCCACCTCCCAGCTCTTGGCCTCCACCCGCTGCATGGGCACAGCCTCCTTCTCCTTCTTCGCTGCAGCAGCCGCAGCGGGCGTGGCGCCGCCCTCGCCGCCCTCCCCTGCTGCCTCGCCGCCAGCTGCCGCCTTGTCTTTCTTGTCCCGCTTGGAGGGCAGCTTAGTGCCCAGGCCCTTGGGCGCCTCTGCAGCAGGGCAGGGGCAGGGAGGCACAATAAGCACCCTACCAAAGCTGCATGTAGGGAAGGATGGAAGCAAGGCGGCACGGCAGCGGCGGAGGCAAAAGGCAAGAGTGCCCCTGTGCGGCACACTGTGGCATAGATCAAACAGAACTGTTCAACCTGTTGATTGCTCCAGTTTGAGCCATCATAAACGCACCCAGCTTGCGCTTGGGCGCCTTGACGCTGGCAGCCAGGGCGGCCTGGATGTCCTCTGGAACCTCTTCAGCCAGGCTGTACCGCTGGCGCAGCTCCGGCTTCACCACCCAGACCTGCGAGAGGATCGATTTGCAATGGAGCATGATCAGTGGCTGTAGGGAATGCCTTTGGCCAGGCCAAACCGCTGGCGCAGCTCCGGCTTCACCACCCAGACCTGCAAGCAAATCAAATGTCAAAGACAGTGGGGGAGTGAGGGGAAGCCCTGCTGACTTGAACAGTGCCTGTAGGCATCAGGGCCGCACAGTCAGGCCAGGCAAAGCTCAGCAAGGCAAGATAGGCGCTGTACTGCAGATAAGAACTGGCCAGCTGATTACTNGCAAAAACGCACCTGCTTGGTTGCGTGCTCGGGCCCTTGCTGCTCCGCATTCTGCGTACACAGATACACAGGGNAGTGCACGGCGCAGCANGGTGTGAGCAAAATGGGAACTGAAGCTGTTGGGAAAGGAGCATCAGTCACGCAGCTGGTGCGTGCACGTGCACACGGCAGCCTTAGCCAGCTCGGCAGGCTGAGCACGCGACAGCAGCTGCATGCAAGTTTCCTTTCCAGCACTCCATCCACAACACCAGTGCCCTCTCACCTCGACAATAAAGATGCGCAGCAGCTGCTTGGACACAGGCGCACGGGGGGTCTTGGGCTTGCGGCTGCTCTTGGCATCCCCGCCCGCCTTGCCCTCTCCCACTGCAGCCTCTCCCTCAGCCTCTGGCTTCTTGGCTGTGGCCGGCTCGGCTGCTGCTGCTGCTGCCGCTGCCGCTGCTGCTTCCTCGCCTGCGTCCCCGGCAGCGGCAGCCTCAGTGGTAGCAGCATCGCCGCCGCTGCCAGCCGGCTTCTCACCGGCGGCAGCTGCAGCGGCCGCTCCGCCCTGCTGCGGCTCATTCTCCTTGCTGCCAAAAGGGGAGGGCTGCTGCTCCGCCTGCTCTGCCTGCTGCGCCTGCTCAGCGGGCGCAGCGGGGCGCAGCGTGTCGTAGATGGAGGCCACCAGCTCCTCGATTTTGGACAGGCTGTGGTGCACCGAGCGGCACACGCTCTCCTCGAGGTCTCGAGGGAACTGCAGCGGGGGCAAGGAACCAGGGGCAGCAGCCACCGTTGCCGACTTGACTGGCTGGAAGGGGCTAAAGAGCACCTGGGGGCYCTGGCGAGGCGGGTGCKGGGGGCSCKGGCACCKACTGGCAGCACAACAACGGGCTCGGCGCCGCCGCCCGCCGCGCCCCCCGCCGCTGCTCCACCGACAGCTGCGGGCAGCTGCGGCTGTGGCAGCACAACACGGCTGCCGGCCAGCTCTCCGCTATGGACAGAAGGAGGCTGCAGGCAGCAGCTGAGCGGGCGCGGGGGCGGCTGGGGCGCCCGGCTGGTGCCTCACCGACTCGAGCTGCTTGACTGCCTTGGCCTCGGCCGCCTGCGCATCTTCAAACGTCAGCCCGCCTTTGCCCGTATACTTGCAGCTCCACACCCCCTGCTTGTACAGCTCCACCCGCTGCAGGTAGGCCTCATACGAGCGGAACACCTCGCCGGTCGACTCGATGTGCCAGACCTGCGGGAGGGGCGGGAGGGCCGCCGGCGTGCGCGGCCGTTGTTGCGTTGGCGGCAGGGTGCAGGGGCGGAGGGTGGGCTGCGGGCCCGTCCCCGGGCGCCTGCGGCGCTGCCATCGCTGCCATCGCCGCAGATCGCGATGCTGAGGGGCGNTGGGCGGCGCCCGGTGGCTGCAGAACGCAAGCGAGCCCGACCATCCGCGCACCTCCTCCTCGGGCTGCAGCCCCTCNGGCTGAGCCAGCGGCTTCCATGCCTCCTTCCTGTTGAGCAGGGGCATGCCGCCGAGCGCACTGTCGACAGGCTAGCTTGACATACGCTGGTTCAAGCTGGGCGCGTCTGCAGCGCTTATGCGACGTGATTCCGGCTCTGGCAGTCGCCAGCGATCGCCCGGCAGCGTCCTGGGGCCCCAATTTGGGTGACAGCCCGCCGCTGCCGAGCCCACCGNCCCCANGCGCAGCGTCGGATGCCCGGCTTGCAGTGCCTCTGGGCGAGGCTGACAAGCTGATCGAGGGCTTGATACAAGCAGGATATACAGTGCTGTGCGTGTCGGCATTGTTCCTGCATGAGTCCGCTCCACTCGTGCCCAGTTGGGGCACGGCAAAGCCGGGACGGCTCGCCGGCCAAACTGGCTGCTGGACGTCAGGGCGAGCTGCGCTGTGCGTTTCTGGTTTCTACGTTATGGACGGCAGTGCTGAAAAACCGATATGTGCAGACACAGAGCTATTCACAGTTGAGCACCTGGGGTGGTGGTGGACACTGGGCAGTCCGGCCCGCACTCGCAGCACGCTGCCGCTGGCGCCGCCGCCGCCACTTCACATGTCGACTTAGTGCGTGCACACACCTCCGCGTGCACATCGTCGACTGTTTCTGGGCAGCGTAGACCCGCGACGGGCGTGCAGCGCTTGCAGAGACGATGAGCTCGGCTGGAGGGCGCCTTGCGTGCGGGTGCAGCGTGTCCAAGTGCTGAGCGTCGCATTTCAACACCATCCATGCGCCCGCTCGTCGCGAGGTGCGCGCCTGCCGCCCTAGCGCGCCTTCCTGCCGGCCCGCTCGCTGCAAGCTCCCCATCACGTGCGCCGTGCTCACTGTCGATTGTTCACGCCATGCAGTGCTCACCGCCTGGCGCTCGCGCCGCCTCGGCCTGCCGCCGCCGCCYCSGRCNC
>JADXDR010000035.1:394361-414098 GCA_025026875.1 Chlorella ohadii
GCGNGCACCGCGGCGCCCGCCCACCTGCGCTGCCGCCACCGAAGAGGACCGTGACAGCCTCACGCAGGGCCGCAGGGCGAGCAGCAGCAGGCGGGATGCGGCCGGCGGCAGGGCCAGCCAAGGCGGCGCTAGCAGCGGCAGCAGCAACGGCCGGTTCGCCGCCACACCCGGCGGCGAGAGCAGCGGCCCGCTCTTGCTGTGCATCCGGGACTGCAGCAGCGCAGCAGAGCTTCTGGAACTCTTAGTCACCCGTGCCCGAGAGGTGCACGGCAGAGAGGTGGCAGCTGCCCTGGAGGTTGCAGCGCAGCGCAGCCTGATCCAGCCGCCGCAGCCTGCTGCTGGCACTGCCGGCCAACCTCGCAGCAGCAATGGCAGCGTAAACGGCAGTAGCGGGGATGCCAGCAGCAGCGAGGAAGGCTCAGTTACCAGCAGGAAGCTGGCTAGCCTGCTGGTGCGCCTGGCCACGCAGCATGCGGCCGACATGGAGCCAGCAGCAGCCTCTGCCGCAGCCTGGTCACTGGCTGCCATGCAGCTGGCGGCCGCGGTGCCAGCTGTGCGCTCCATGCACGCCGTGGCGGCGCACCAGCTGTCGCGCTACTCGCCCTCGCAGTTCTGCTCGCTGCTGTGGGCGGGCTGCCGGCTGGACAAGCGGTACCGCAGCCCGCTGTTCCAGCAGTTGCTCAGCCTGCTGCAAAACGGCCTGGACCTGACGCTC
Organism: Chlorella ohadii; assembly: GCA_025026875.1. Lineage (NCBI taxonomy): Eukaryota > Viridiplantae > Chlorophyta > Trebouxiophyceae > Chlorellales > Chlorellaceae > Chlorella > Chlorella ohadii. Next base: position 395,077 of record JADXDR010000035.1, read on the forward strand.
TTCTCGGCACAAGACCTGGCAGTGCTGGCGCTGCTGTGCGGCCGGGTGAGACATGCTGCGCCTGCTGTGCCTGCCGCGGGTGGCAGGATGCAGCTGCTGGGGCAACTGGTCACAGCTGATTGCTGAGCGTGACTGGGGCTGGCTGGGCATGGGACCCAGTGCTCCACTACTGGTCCTGCACACACACACCTCATCCACTGCCCTCCTCCCCTATTTCCAGGACAATGGGGGGCCCGCTAGAGAGGTGCTGGAGGCCGTCACGGTCGAGTGCCGCACGCGCATCGAAATGTATGCCATTGCCCTGCAGCGCTGGGCCGAGGCGGAGCTCAGCAGCGCAGCAGCCTCAGCAGCAGCGGAGCCAGGCGGGGAGGCTGGGCAGCCCGCGCAGCAGCAGCGGCGGCCGGGCCGCAAGCGGCAGCCAAAGCAGCAGGCGGAGCAGGCAGCAGGGGCGGCGCAGCAGGCGCGACCGCCGCCGCCGCCACGCCCGTTCACAATCTCGCAGGCAGCGCTGCTGCTCACTGGGCTAGCCAAGGCGCGGCTGCGGGTGGGCGGCCTGGTAGAGCCCATGCTGCTGCAGTGCGAGGCGGAGATCGGGCAGGCGGCGGCCAGCGATGTGGCGCGCATCCTCATTGCCCTGGGCGAGCTGCACATGGAAGTGGGTGAGTGCACAGCAGCCCAGGCCGGGAGGTCATGTCGGTCAATGCTGTTGCTGCACTGTGCAGGTCCTGTAGAATGGGAGCTCTGTTGAATCTTGCAGCGCTGATGCTGAACATTCGCACCCGCTGCTGCATCAGGCTCTGTTTTGGAACGCCCAGCTGCCCGCCACGAACAGTACTCTCAACCGCCTGCCACGCCAACCGTCTGCAGGTGGCGAGCTGCTGCCGGCGCTGCTCAATCGGCTGGCCTCGATTCCTGGAGACCTGTCCGCTCAAGAGATGGCAGCTGCCGCATGGACGCTCACCCGCTTCAATGCCCGGCTGTACGGCCTGAAGCAGCTGCCCCTGCTGGCCATCCGCCACATCAGCAGCAAGGTTGACGAGTACAGCACAGCGGACGCAATCTGTGTGCTCTGGGCGCTGGGGCACTTCAAGCGCACGCTGCCGGGTGGGTGTGTCGGGGGCGGGCTGGGGAACGGGGCGGGGAGCCGTTGCCCTGGGMTGCTTTTGCCATGGCAGCTTGGCTGGCGCCAGCTAGCAAGCAGCGGCATGGGTGCCCCTGGACAGCAATGGCGGGCCGCAAGTTGCTGGCCTGCACTGACACACTGCATAATGGCCCCATCCTATTGCACCCCCGCAGACACGTCGCTGCTGCGCGTGCTTCGCAAGCTGGAGCCAAACGTCACGCAGTGCAGCACGTCTGCGCTGTGCAACCTGCTGTGGGCGTTGGGCCGCATGGCAGGCGTGGCCAGCGGCACCATCAAAGCCAAGCGGCAGCGCCAGGTGGATGGCGATTGGATCAGGACGCCTGTGGGCTCGCAGCTGCTGGCGATTGCCTGCGCCGCCACAACCGAGCTCATGCGCCGCAATCTCAAGCTGCACGAGCTGGCGGCGGCTGCCACGGCAGTTGCAACCCATGCTGACCACGTTTTGGAGCTGCCGGCCGCCCCGCTGGCGGCCCTGCGCCGCGCCTGCACCACGGCGGTCGCTTCCAAGGGGCTGCCATCGGCTGACCTGGCGCATGTCGCGGGCGTTGCGGCGCGGCTGAGGTGMCAGGATGCAGAGCTCACCGATGCTCTGGCCAGCGACATGCAGGCCCGGGCATCGTCCTGGCCCAGCGAGGTGAGTGTTTATGGATGTGCCGTTGTGCTAAAGAGCCTCCGCGTGTGGGCATGCGCTCAATCTTATTGGTCTGGGACCGGGCTCGGGCCCAGCCCCTGGCCTTTTGGTGGCATGCAATTGTCGACTCTCTTCATGAGCCTTGCATTCTGGGCCCAGTGCATGTACCGCTGCACGGCGCATGGTCCAAGCTCCCCTGCGCCAGGTGCATGTTTCGACAGCCTGCCGCCGCCCGGCTGCCCTTCCCGCAGGTGTTCACTCAGTGTGTTTGGTCGCTCGCCAGCCTTGCCCCCGGCCGCTACGGTCCGCTGTACGAGTCACTGGCACGCTCGTATGCTGCCAAGGTGAGGCGCTCGTGCCATCCCGTGCCGATTCCATCCCGTGCCAATCTGTCCGTCTCCATGCCTTTCAAGAGCTGTTGTCCGTGCGGCTGGTTGTTTTTTTCGAGATGCCAGTCACTGCACAGCCAAACATGTTGCAGTTTACAGCACAGCAGCTATCTCACACACACTTGCACCGGAACATGCACGCCTATGCAACCTGCACTCGCACCCCTGCAGATCACGCACCCCGAGCGCAGCCCCGCCTACGTGGCTCCCTTTGGTGTTGAGGAGCGGCAGACCGTGCTGGCCGCGTTTGCAGCTGTGGCGCAAGTACAGCGTGAGTGCTTGCACCTGCCGTGCCCCGTTGACCGCACTTTGCTGAGTTGCAGCCCATGCCACGCCTTGCCTGTGCATGGCTGCTGGGCATCGCTTGCTATGAGGGCAGCTGCTACCCAAATGGGCGCATCGCGTGGCAGGAGGGTTGCAATGCGTGCGGTAGATGCCGCGCCTGTTCAACCATCTGTGACTGCTGCCACTCGCCTCATGCAGGCCTGCCGCGCTCCGCCATGCTGGAGCTTGTTGAAACGATCAAGTTCACAGACCTCAAGTCGATGGCTGCGGGGGCTGCTGCGGCGCTGCTGGTGCTGGCCGCGGCGGCGGGGCTCCAGCCAGATGCGCCCATACCGCAGGCGTGCTGCACAGCGCTGAAGCGCCACCTGCGGCAGCTCAGGTGCGCGGTGCAAGCTCTGCTCTTTGCGTGGTTTGCTGCGCCTGGCTGTGTAGGCGGGCTGTGTTCGGAGGGCGGATTTGTAAACCAGGAGATTGCATTCAGCCTATGTTCTTGGCACCAGAACAACTTGTCGAGCTAGCTCCAGTTAGCAGATCGCACGTGCCCGAACCAAAACCTGGCTCCTCCCTGCTCCCCCCACACATGCACACCTGCAGTCTTGAGCAGCTGCGCCAGGCGCGCACCGGCCTGCTGTGGCTGCACGGAGGCGCATGTGACGATGAGCTGCTCGCTTCAATCGAGGGCCGGCTGGATGCTATGGCCTCCCTCGCCATGTAGCCGCTGAGCGGGCGCCACCCGGTGTCCAGCAACGCACCCCATGCGCAGCCACACTCTCTGCGCAGCCACCTGCCCTCTGTGCAGCCATGCAGCGTGCGTCGTGTTGCACCGCACCAGTTGGCAGCATATGCTCTTGATAGCTCACTGTCTACTGTCCGCAGTCTGATGCCCCCGCCATACCCTCTCAACGTACGTCTCTGTGCATTCATGGCCACCCTGATGCACGCATGCCCCTGTGTTTGTGTACAGTCGCGCCCTTCTCCCGCTGTTGTGTGTACCCTCCCACCCAACCACGTCTCAGACACTCCCTACATCTCATGCCAGCACTGCCCCTTCTCAGCCCCGTCCTCGCCTGCAGCTCCCCGCCCCACACGTGCTTCCCTCCTGCACGGCCAGTTCTATGTTTGTCTCACAAGCACACACGTGTGACTTGTAAAGCAGTAACTGTTTTGGGACTAGCTGGCGTTTGAGCACTGAGTGATGCAGGCAGCAAGTTGGATGCTGTTCATGTTGGCACGATGCAGTCTGCCGTCGCCTGGCACTGGCCACGGCAATGAGGCAAGCAGCATCTCTGCCGCTGCTGGCCAATGCTAGTTTGTTATCAGGAAGCCGATTGCCCATAGCGCAAGGGTTTCAGAGCCCTCTGGGCCGGGTGCAGCTGCGTATTCGCCTCGCTCGCAAGTCTGCGCCCTGCAGCGTCTCCAAATACGTGTAAACAAAACGCCCCACCGTTTGGAAGGCAGCAAGGGCCACGAAAGGCGCTGCCGCAGGCAAGCGAGCACCGCTCTTGAAAACCTGGACGTGCGTGCTTGCCTGACAGTGCCTATGGAATTCAGACTACGCGATACAAACGCCTGGGGGCCTGACCGCCCGCCCAGTTGCACCGCCACTCCACCGCCGCCCTCCCGCCCACACACTCCCTTGCAGCCATGGAGTCTGAAATTGTGCAGATGTGGGGCGAGCTGCACCCTCGGCTGACCCGCCTGCTGGACCAGTTGGAGTCTGCCAGAGGGGATCCCTATGCCGGCAAGCGCCTGCTGAAGGAGGCAGCCGACTTTCAGCGCGTGACGAGCACCCTGTTCAACCCCGACACCACGATAACACCGTCTGAGGACGATGACACCATCGAGTGCGTGTGCCCAGCCCAATGATTGTGGAGAGGCGGTCAAGGATGCCAGCAGAGCTTGAGCAGCAGAAGCCTTTGTAGTGTGTCGCCAAGCCTGCTGGTGCCTGTCGCGCCCGTTGAGTTGGCTGCTCGCCTGCCCAGAACAGCAGGCAGCTTCCCGCTGGTCCCGCTGCCTGACCCCTGCACACTGCCCAGCACCCTGCAGGGCGCTCTGTGTAGCAAGCGAGCGGCTAGCAGCGCTTGACAGCCTGGCGGGCGAGCGATACCCACACATGGCAGCCGCGGGGGTCGCAGTGCAGGCTTGCTTCGCAGTCGCGATGCACCAGCAGTCACGCGTGTCACCCGAGCATGCGCTGCGCATGCTGCGCTGCCTGCAGCTGCTGCTCAGCAGCGGCACAGCGTGGCTGCGCAGCGGGCCGCGGTCTGCAGCCCGCAAGTTTGGCGCTGACCCAGTTGAAACACTGTTGGCTATGGCACGGGCAGTGAACGACGCGTTCACTGCGGTGCAGTCACACTGGCCCACCTGCTTCCACAGCCTGGCTGCGACCGCCGCGCCACCAGAGCTGCGTGGCACTCCTACACAAGTGCACGCCTGCAGCATGCAGCCCGGCCAGGCAACCCCCAATCAGGCGGGCGGCAGGAGCTGCAGCAGGCCCGCTTCCTGCTGCCGCTGGTGCCGACAGTGGTGCAGCTGCTGCAGACCGCTCATGCCAAGGCAGCCGGGCAAGCAGGCAGCGCAGCGGGTGCAGCCGGCGCAGCGGGAGCCCCAGCCGCAGCGACAACCTCGGCAGCTGCAGGCAGCACGCTGATCCGCACACAGAATATGACAGCCGGGATGGCCAACACACTTGACGGCCTGCTGCACCACTTGCAGCTTGCAGCGCAGTGCGAGGAGCCCGGCAACCACAGCAGGGCCAGCAGGGGCAGCGCTGGCCGCAGGAGCGGCGCCGGCAGCAGCAGCGGCGCTGGCGGCGGCAGCGAGGCCAGCCTTGAGGCGTGGTGCGACGCGGCCTGCGCTGCGCTGAGAGCGCTGCCCACGCTTGGGGCGGCACGGCAGCGGGCAGCAGGCACGGATGCAATCACACTCAGCAAGGCGGCTGAGCAGGCCTGCGCTTTTGCAAAGGACGCAGCCGCGTGTGCACTGGCGTTGCCAGCCGCCCAACGGATGCCTGTGCCAGCAGCTGGGGCCGCGCTGGGTGCCAGCCAGCGCTCTCTCTGGCAGCTGCACACCGCCGCCACCCGCCTCTGCCACTGGCTTGCCAGCGGCGGGCTGCAGCAGCTGCCCAGCCTGCGGGCCCTCGTGCCCAAACTGCTGTTGATGGAGGCCCTGCCCATGGTTGCAGCTGCAAACCTGCACGCGGGTTACGCTGAAGCCATGGCACCAGCGCACCTGAGGCGCAGCAGGTGAGGCGCTTTGGGGGAACATGCCACTGGGCTTGGTGGTAGCCTGTGCATGGCTGTGCCTGTGTAGTCGCAAAACGGTGCTGCCTCTCCGTGCTCACTCTGGCCGCCCTGCCCTGTTCTGCTACCCTGCCCACAGGCGTGCCCTGTCAGCCATGCCTGCCGCACACTTTGAAGCCCTGTATGCGCTGCTGAGCGCGCTGCAACAAGGCGGCTTGCCAGGCGCAGCCAGTGCGGATGGCTGCCATGTGGTGAGGTGGCTCTGTGCCCACTGTTGTGCCGGCTCCTGTGCATGGCGCCCACTACCTGTTAGCATGCTGGACCAGGCTGTGATTATTTTACATTGCAAGGGGTTTGCCACCTGCAAGGTGCCGCTGTTCGCCAGTCTGAGGCTGTGTGCTGTAACCAGGCTGCATGCCCAGAATGAGCCATGTGCCATGGCTTGCACCATGCATCGTATTGGCGGCCTGCTGCGTGAGCTCTGCAACCTCCAGGCTCATGCTCGCATCCAGCCTCCCTGTGTGCAGGCAGCAGTCACATTGATGCACGCACTGGATCTGGGCCCCGCCTGCCTGTTGGAGGATCCACGCCTGTTGGAGCTGTTCCGTTGGCTGGTGCCTGCTCAGGTGCGTGTGCCGCAAAGGGGCGGCCGCCCCACCAGGACAACGATGCTCAGCCTGCATGGCACACCACGTACTGGATCGGGGCCGGGCGCATGCCTTTAACCATCCTTGAGTGCTTGATTTCATTCTCTCGTGAAGTTAGGCCCTCAGGGGCTGGCGCTAAGCTGTTAGACTAGACCCCATACTGGATCGGGAGCCATGTCGGCTCCCAGCCGCCCTCCCAGTGGGCGCACACTCCATGTGTCTGTGCCCTGCCCTCCTTGCGCACCGGTGTGGCCGACACCCCCCACGTCACTTGTGCTGCGCACAGGTGCATGTCCTTGAGCACGCATGGCCTATCCTTCCTGCCGCGGATACCTCGAGGCAGCAGCAGCCGCCTGAGGAAAGGGGCTTGCTGCATGTTGCGCAGCGGCACCCCCGCACGGCGGCACTGCTGCTGAGCACGCCAGGCTTTCTGGATGCCGATGTGGTGGGCCGCCTGCTGCGCAAGGCAAGTGCACTGCTGCTGCTGCTGGTTCGGCTTAGACGACATTGTGCTGGCAGTGTAGCCAGTATGCAGCGCGTGCATGCTGGGATGGGGCACACTGGTGCAACAGCCTGCTTGCAGACGTCACTCTATTGGAAGTCCATGACTTCCTGCGCTGGCCTTTGCCTGCTCAGGCTGCAACCGGCACAGCTGCCCGTGCGCGCACCCACCACCAACCTCGGCAACACCGCTGCCCGCCCCTTCCATCGGCCTTTCATCCAATCCTGCCACAGGACCGTGACCGCGCAACGCCTCCAGACCGCGACAACGGACATGCACTCATTGGTTTGCTCAGCGGCCTTGTTGAGTCCACTGGTGGTGATCTCGAGTCCATCCAGCCGGGCTCAGCTGGAGATGAGTTGCGGCTACTGGCTGCCGTGATGGCTGCCACCCTGCCGCTGAGCACAGCAATGGGCAGCATGCCACGCGAGCACATTGCGCAGGGGGGCGATCCAGCTGACCAGCCTGGAATTCTGGCTCGAGGCCTGCCGGCTTGCCTGCCGCCCGCCCGCCAGCTGGCCACGGCCCTGCAGGCGTATTGGGGGCGACCTGCGCAGCAGCAGACAGATCAGCTTGAGCTGGCAAAAGCAGCTGCCGCTCGCTCCTGCGCCAACCTGGGCTGCGCCAACCTGGGCGGCGAGGGCGGGCCGGCGGCGGGCGAGGGCGCGGACTGCAAGCGGTGCAGGTGCGTGGGGCTGGTTTGGCGCTAGCGAAAGGGGCAGCATGCCTTGTTGTCACAGCCCCCAGTACCGGACATCCTTACGACACCCTCAAGACAAGTCCGCCTTCCCGTCTCGACCGCGCCAACCTGCAGCGCGTGCCGCGCCGTGTGGTACTGTGGCACCGCCTGCTCGCACGCTGGCTGGCGGGCGGGGCACCGCCACGTGTGCGCTGCGCTGGGCGCCGAGCGGCAGGAGAGGAAGGAGCGGCGGCAGCAGCAGCCGCAAGCTACGACTTGACATCTTGTGTTGGGGATGGGTGCACACCGCGTTCCTGCCTGCTGAATAGTTGCGGTCACGTTTCCTTGTTTGTGGGCACTGCTGCGGCCGCCTTGGCAGAGTGCATGGCCGCACCCCATATTGGCATCTAGTTGCTGGCCTCCCATGACCACCCGCCAATCAGAATTTTCCACACGACTTGTGGCATGTAACGAGCCATATATTGGAAGCCCAGGGTCATGCCAGCTGGGAAGCCTGAAAGCCACACCCTGTGCATGTGAGGTCAAGGCGGCAGCGGCGGCGCCACTACCCGCCAGCTCTCCTCTGCATGCACGCGCTGCTGGGCGCTCTTGCCTTGTCCGCTCGTTGCCTCTTGTCGTGACAGTCGCGCCCCATCTCAAAGGGTGCATTAGGGCAGCGCTCGTGCGCCGTGCACCAAGGTGCTCTCCGGTGGCCCGCAGCCTGCGCCGAACGGCTGTCCCCGCTATGCCGCGGCTTGTGGCTCTCCTGCTGATCGCGCTCTGCGCCCAGCGCGCCAAGGGTGAGCGCCGTTTGGTGGGGCGCCGAGGGCGGCGCCGCCGCGCGCGCAACGTGTGGCTGCCGCTCCGCCGCCGCACTGGGGCCACCTCAAGGGGTCATAAGCAGCGCCCTCCAGCTGCTGCCCTGCAGGCCGCTTCCTGTTGGCTCCGTATGAGTACGGATCTGGAGGGAGCGACTACGGCTCTGGGGGCTCGGTGGGTGGCTTGCCACTGATGCATGCATTGGCAGCCGCCGTGCAGGCGGCGCTTTGCATGCCGTGCCGCTCTCAAGAGGATCTCGAGCATATCTGCCGCAGCCTGCCGTGCCATTCGGCCCAGACACCGCTTGCTGCCTGCTGTCGTAGCCTGCCAACCTGCTTTCCAGTGGGCCTGTGGGTGCTGCTGGGGGGCAGGATTTACTGCAGCCGGCCAGGTAGCGCTGGCTTCAGCCAGGTGGCATCCTGCCCTCCCCTTCATGCCCCTCCGCTCCTCGCGCATGCGGTGCAGTCGTACGCACCCGCTCCAGCACCCGACTATGGCGGCCACGACCATGAGTACAGCGATGACGACACCTACTACTACCCTCGTGAGTTAGGGTTTCTTCTAGTGATGTGTTTGCAGCGTCAGCTTGCAAGCTGGCGGGGGTGGCCAGTGCCAGCAAATGAGCGGTGCTGTGTGCATCACCGCCCGAGGGCTTGCGGCACTTGCCGCCGAGCGGCAGCTCTGCAGGTCCTGCTGTGCGTTTGTATGCAAGTTGTCTGTCTGCATTTGTATGCATGCATGCAGCACATGCGCACCTGTGCCCCGACCACCGCTGTGCAAGCTGTGCACGATGCGCATGCCCAGTCGGGGCAAGATGCACGTCCCTGCACTGCACCACCTCTGCTTCAAGCGACCCACTGCCGCACTCTGCAGGGCCCAAGGACTATGGCAAGGTGTACCAGCTGGAGTGGAAGTGTGAGTGCAAGGAGTGTTGATTGGGGCATGCTGATTGCGTCAAGCGGCCTCAGTCCGGCACAGTCAGGACTTGTCTCCCGGCCCTCCCTGCCGCAGACCCCTCTGAATGGAGCTCTCCAAAGGACGCTCACCTGGTGCTGATGGTCGATGATGCACATTCATTTCAGTGTCTCCCATCCAACCTTTCCAACCCACAGACCCCTCCGACTGGAGCCCTCCAAAGGACGCTCACCTGCTGTTAATGGTCGATGTTGCACATTCATTTCAGTGTCTCCCATCCAACCTTTCCAAACCACAGACCCCTCCGACTGGAGCCCCCCAAAGGACGCATATGAGACGCAGAGTGCCTGGGTGGGGGACACAGTCAACTTCACCTGGTGAGCCCGCTTTGGCACGGTGCATGCCTGACTGCAAGCCAGCCCGGCACACACAATTTGCACAGCTATGTAGCAAGTAGTCCGTCCGGCCGGCCTGCACTGTTAACAACACAGCGAAATGCGACCTGCGCAGCGCCTGGCGTCAAGGCCTGTCCCTCTTTCCCCTTCCCTCCCTGCCCAGGACCGGCAACTATGGCGTGTGGCGCATCCCCGATGGCAACTGCCCTGACGTGAGCTGAAACTTGTGGTGCACTTGGACGCTGTGCAGATGCCTCAGCAATGCGCCATGCACTGCATGCTCGGCAGTGCATGCCAGTGCACTGGCTAACGGCACCAGACCTTGCGCCTTAGTGTTGCAATGCTGAGACACGCCTCCCCCCGCCATCCAGAGCTTGAGCGCTGGTCTGTGCAACCTTGCGCCCCGCCTTGCAGTCTTACGAAGCCAGCATGGACAGCGTAAATGCATTACAACAACCCCTGCTGCTTGACATTGTGTACAGCAGCCTCCCCCTATCCCCTCCTGCAGTCTTATGACGCCAGCAAAGACGGCTACTATCGGGTGAGCGATGCCAAGCAGGACTCGTACGCGACCTACAAGTTCAAGGAGCCCGGCACCTACTGGTAGGGAAAACATTCGGCCAAGCGTCCTGTTTGAGACCGACACACGTGCAAGTCGCGCGGTGCATCCCAGAGGAGTCGCCTCTGGGTTGCGGCATGTTTGAGGCGGGCCAGCGGCTCTAAAAGCAGCGTGAGCGCTGGGCGATCAACTTTGCCAATAACGGTAGTACCGCTGTGCACGCCGCTGCCACAGGTTCGCCTCGCCTGTGACGGGCCAGTGCAAGGCGGGCATGCTGGTGAAGTACGAGGTCAAGCCCTACAAGTACGAGCCCAAGGTTAGCAATTCCGCATGTAGCCGCAATGGCATTGCGGTGCCGTTTGGATAGACCTGAGCAGTGATTTTTAGCCTTGGACGTGCAGCGGCAGCAGCGCCTCGGCCCGTTTGCGACAAACTGCCGGCTGCTGCTGTATCAAGTGTGGCGGCGAGGGGCACCTGGCAGCATCCGCAGGCCATGCCTGCCTCCACTTGTGGCACCTTGATAAAACGGCAGTACAACATTGACCGGGCCTAGTCGATGGGCGGCCGACTGACAGAGGCAAACTCCCTGCCATCCCCCCCTACCTTGATTGCAGTACTACGAGGTGGTGTGGTGAGATGCTGCTGGCTACAGTGCGGAGATGCTGCTATCGTGCAGAACTGTCGGCGCTTTGCAGGGGCTGTGCCACCATGCCTGTGGCGCTGCAGCCCTGGGAGCGGCGTCCTGTGCCTGCTTGGCTTGTGGCAGTGGCGAGCGTTCAGGCGCAAGCATGCATCCGCGCTGGCTGTACAGTCCGACTGGCCAGTGGACGCGCTGCATGCATGGCACAGGCTGATGATGAAATGCGCATTTCAGCATCGAATGCTTTGGGTGCCCAGCAGCCAGCCTGTACATGTGCCATTCGTTCCCTGTGGTATCCCATGCAGGCAGTGGCCCAGTGACTTCAATCCGCCCAGGGAGAGCTACAAGGACCGCCAGGCCTGGGTGAGTGCTCGGTTGGCGCAGCCGAATGGCCGCAATCGCAAGGCGGTCACTGGCATTTTGCGCACGAAGACGAGACCCCTGCCCGGTTCCAGCCCATCTGCTGGTCAGCAACCGGCCAACCCCAGGCGTGCTTGTCATCCTCTCACTTGTGCTCTCGCTGTAATCCGTGCGTGCTCCTGGTTGCCACAGGTGGGCGACACCGTCAACTACACCTGGACTGGCAACCATGGGCTGTGGGGCATCCCCTGGACCGGCAAGTGCCCCGAGGTGCGCCACAAATGCTGTATTTGAGCTTTCCGCTGCGGCCCTCTGTACCTGTGCGGTGTGTTGGCAGAGTGTGACATGTGCGGGAAGCAAACCACCTCAAAGTCAGCTGCACATGGCAAACCTTTGGCTGTGCAGCCTGAGTCCTGCACCTGCTGTGCCAGTTCTGGAAACTGATGTCGCGGCAAGCTGTGCTGCGTTGCAGTCCTACGATTCGTCCAAGGGCGGCTACAAGGATTACAGCCTGGCCTGAAGTGTTGCTCCATTGCAACGAATCAAGCCGTCTGCATTCCCTGTTCGCAGTCGTATGATTCGTCCAAGGACGGTTACAAGGAGTACAGCGCTCCCAAGAATGGCGGATGGGCCAGCGTGCACTGGGACGAGGCGGGCGATTACTGGTGGGTGCAGGGTTCACTGGAAGAGAGTGAAAGGAAGTTTGCGCTAGGCAAAGGACAGGCGAGCGTTAACCGTCAGCCACGTGATCACAACGGCCAGGCCATGCTGCGCCGCTCTGCCCACCGCCTGTAAAAATTTGCAAGTGAGAGTTCGTTCTGGTTCTGGGCATTCCCTTCTCCCCTGCCGGCTTCCGAGTCCGTTCATTGGTACAACGCTCAGCAGTCATGCCCTGCCCTGCCCTGCCCTGCCCTGCCCCCAGGTACGCCTGCCCAGTGAAAGGCCACTGTGAGGCCGGCATGCGCCAGAAGTGGACGGTGAAGGACTACTGTGAGTCTAGCCAGCATGCTCTGCTGCTCCATGCATTCACGCATGCATGTTCAGCACGGCAACGGCAGCCTGCCCCCTGAATGCGGCATGCCGCCAGCTGCCTAGCTGCTGACTGACCCATCATACGGTCTTCCTTTTTCAGACAAGTACAAGAAGTACGACATCGACTGGAAGCCCAACTACGACAACGGCGCCGGTTACAAGGACCGCGAGGCTTATGTAAGGGCTTGGATTGCTGTGTTGTAGCTAGCGCGCTGCTGCTGCTGCTGCTGCTGCTGCTGCTGCTGCTGCTGCTGCTGCTGCTGCTGCTGCTGCTGCTGCTGAGTTGTGTGGTTGGATACGGGCAGCTGTTGGCTGCAGCCAGCGGCGGCATTTGCATCCACCGCCTGCGGCCGGCGGCTGCCGCAGCACTGCTAGCTGGCGGTGGTGGAAGCTGGGTGCTTTGAGAATCCCACTGGGAGCTGATTTGCAGGCGCACGGTGCAGCTCTTCTCGGCAGCAGCTTGCCGCCGCCAGGTGTGCTCGCCGAGCACAGGCTTAAGGCTTATGGCTTGCTCGCACTGTTCCGATGCGCAGGTGGGCGACTGGGTGGAGTTCAAGTGGCCCGAGAGCGCTCAGTACGGTGAGTGTTGCAGCCTGCCCGTGGGGCCAGCACAATGCCGCTTGCTGACTGACCTCGCAATGCTGCGCTGGGGCAGGTGGTGCGTGCGGGATACGTTCGCAGCTGCGCAGCGCACAGCACTGCCGTGTTTCCACCTGCACGGGTTGCCACAGCAAGCTCAGCCTGGCCTCTCCCTGGCTGCTCCTCCCTCCTGTCTCCCACTCTGCAGGCGTGTGGCGCATCCCTGAGGGCAAGTGCCCCGACAAGTGGGACGAGTATGCCGATGGCTATGAGGTGCGCAGCGACATGCACTGGACTGGTCTGAACGGCCGCTCCTGTTGAGTCACTGGCTGTGGCACGACTGGCTGTGGCACAGCCGGCACAGCTGCGGCAGCAGACTCCGTTGCAGGCCGTCAATCTAGATAGATCTGCTGAACACCGCACAGTCGAGTATGCCCGTTTGTCCTGTGCTGCCTTGTGGCAGGTGGTCTACCCGCTGAGCTATGGCGGCGATGCCAAGTACCGCTTCGACAAGCCCGGCACCTACTGGTCAGCTGCTGGCTGGGGAAACTGTGAATCGAAGCAAGCGGGCTGCTGATGCAAGCCAGCTGAGACCGGCGGCTCTGCTTGCACCCGCTTGGGCCGGCGCACACACTTGCGGGCGGTCGACAGTGATACGCCCTGCCACCTGCATTTTACCTGTTTGGCTCAGCTGCTGTTGCAATGGTTTGCAGGTTTGCCTCTCCCGGCGGCACCAACTGCAAGGACAAGCAGCTGATCAAGTGGACTGTCAAGTGAGTTTGGCAGGGCGTGGCTGCCTTGCTGCCGCTGCCAAGACGCCAACAGTGCTGTAAACGTGCTCGCTGCATGCTCGTGTAGTCACCCCAAGGCGCAGCTGCCACACTCCCGGGCATGTTCGTGATGCTGTTGGAATGTTCAGCACCACAACATTTGTTGCGCAGCCCTGCTGTGCTCCTGTTGGGCTGCTAATGTGCACCCCCTGCCAAAACATGCTTGCAGGGACTGGTTCGAGGAGCAAGCTGTGCGCAAGGCGTGCAAGCTGTCTACTAGCTGCACTGCACCACGCCCTCCACAGCCCCGCCATACCTTCTTTGCCACTTGCAGGGACTGGTACGAGGAGCAGGGCTACTATGCCGAGTACTCCGACTGAGCCACTGCTGCAAAGGATGCCAGCAGGCAGCCAGTTGGACCGCTTCGGCATGGCTCGACTCAGGCTGGGCACATGCCTGGCCCGCCCCTCTGCGCTGCTGCCCTCCAACAGTGAGCAGCCATTGGTCGACAGCGCAACCTGGATGATTGGTGGGATGTGCCTCCAGGTCAGCAGCCAGCCTTCTTCCGCCGGGCTCCCTACTCCTGTTGATGCACCGTCTGCCGCGTGCAATTCGCCGGCAACAACGAATGAGACCCCGCCCAGGGCGTCTTCAACCTTGTTCATGCGCCATACAACTGCGCCACACAACTGCGCCACACAACGTGGCCCCCCACTGTCCTTTTGTTCCCCACATGTTGGTCTCTTTCATACCCAGCTTTCGAAGCCCAAGTTCGGTTGCTTCCAGCGCACTGCCCCGCCCACCCTCTGAACATTAACGCCTGCAAACCGCCCCTCCAGTCACACCCCCGCCATCTGGCTTTAGATTGCCACCAACGCCCACTTGCTTCCTTCTTGACCCCTGCGTTTGATCCACACTCGAACCGCCTTTCCAGTCCCACCTGTTTGTACCCGTGCTGCCTGGCCTGCAGCCACCCTGCCTCCCATCCCCCATCTCAAAAAAGTCCATCTCTCACTCCATCCCCACAACCGCCGATTGATCCTGCAGTTCACCCACCAGCTTGATCCAGCAGCCCTACTCGATGTGACAAAGATTCACCGCCGCTGAGCCATGCACGCCATGCATGCTTACGCGCGCCGCCGCGCATTGCCGAGCAGCACCAGCATGCACCGCACCCCGGCACGTGGGCGGGTGGGCGGGGAAGGGAGAGGGCTCCCTGGTTGCATACAACAATCAAATAAAGAACAACACACGGCATGTTTTGGCCACGCCATTTGAGCTCCCCTCGAGCCGGCGTGCTGTGTCACTTGCGCAGCGTGCCCCTTGCACCTTTGCGCATGCCACCGCCGCGCTCCGGATCGTCGTGCAAAGAACCCAATTGCGCAATACAAAAAGTCTGGGCGAGTCCGTCGGCCTGCGCCACACCGGTCAGGGCCCAGCCCGCTTGCGACACAGCAGGCGTCCCCTCTGTGTGTGTGCTGGATGGCGGCGCGTGCTATCCGCTCCGGCATGATGCTATGGCTTACATGCGGGCTCCTCCTGCTCGCGGGCTTGCAGGTATGGTCACGCCAAGGGCTGGCGCGGGGCCCGAACAGCATATGATGACCCAACGGCCGTTCTGAGCACCTTGAACAGCTGCTTTGACTCCATGCTGGGCACCTGCCCTTGCCGCCGTGTGCCGCCTTGCGCCGCTGCGCCTTGCAACCGGTCCCCAGCCTCCGCCGCTCTGCCCCTGTGTGCAGGGCACTGCAGCTCAATCGGAAGGACTCGATTGGTCATGCGCTACAGAAAACGATGCCATCCTGGCCGCCGGACTGGTCTGCCCTCCCTTTGTAGACACAAGCTGCAGCGCCATTCTGGCACAGCCGTCCCAGGGCAGCAAGATTGCACCCTACCTGGCATCCCTGCTGGCTGACCTGGCTTACGAACCCAGTGGTGGCACTACCTGGGAGGAGCGCGCAAGATCCAAACTGGCAGTCTTGGGTGCAACCGACGTGCAATTTGTCAGCAAGACGCGCATCGATCAGGCGCGCAGCAACGTTGCTGATGCTGCACATGTGCAGGTCCAATGCATTATGTGCATGCATGCGCTGTGTGCGCATGAACTCCTGTGTAACCTGTGCCCAAACTTGTCGTCATGATGCAGGATGTTTCAGCTGACACACAGGCAGTGGTTGCAGACACACCCTATGCTGTGCTGGTGTTTTTCCGTGGGTACGCTGTGCTGTGTAGCGTCTGCCACAATCGATCAAGCTGTGCTGCCACCGATAACGCATGCATGCGCATGCATCAACTCATTCCTGCCACCTCGCGCAACACTGCTCGCAGCACGGAGTTTGAAAAAGCTGCTGACTTCGCAACCATTCTGACCGTGAACCTTATGGACGTCCCCAGCCTTGGCCGCATGCACGAGGGCTTCTTCGAAGCAGAAGACGTTGCGCATGCTGATGTGAGTCCCGCCCGGTTCATGCCACCTTTACAATGCAGTTGTGGTGCAATACAGTGCCGTGCGTGCGGCCCACATGTCTTGATCAACCCTTACTCTTGGCGCTTGTCATGTGATTTGTGCCGCAGATCACGGCCCTGGTGACAGGCTTCGGTGCAGGCAGTACTGCTGACGGATCTGTCAAGCCGGTCATTTTTGCGGGCCACTCGCTGGGCGGAGCGTTGGCTAACATTGCCGCTGCACGCCAGCAGCTGGCCAGCCCCGGCAGCGTGGCCGCTGTCCACACATTTGGCGCCCCACGAGTGGGCGATGCCACATGGGCCGCGGCGTACAATGACCTCGGCCTGTCCAGCATCACATCCAGGCAAGGAGGGGGCTTGCAGGTTTTGCCGCTGCGCGCTGCTCACCGCTGAAGCATTTGCATGTGCATCGCAAGACCAGGCTGGTCATGGCTTCCGCGCAGGTTTGTGCTCGGGAAGGACCCCATTCCCCTACTCCCTCCTGGCGGCGACATTGGTTTTGCGCACGTCGGTCAGCAGGTGAGGCGGACGTGCCCTGCTATGCCACTGGGGACTTCTGCGGCTCTAGCGGTCTAGAGCTCTGCCACAGGGGGGGCGGGCCAGAGCACGCTATGCCAGCTCTGCCGATGCCTCTGAGGATGGGTGTCCCTTGCAACCACTGTAGGTCCACATCAGCACTGGCGGCTGCACAACAGGCAATACAAATCGCAATTACTGCGAAGCGAGCAGCCCTGCCAGCCCCATCAGTGACGCGTCAAATGCTGAGCAGATTGATGAAGGCATGTCCCAGGTCCTCCAAGGTGTATGTGCCGCCCAGGGAATCAGCGCCCTCATCGTGGATATAATTGCTAAGCCCTTCATAAAACTGGCTACAGGCGTCTCTGTGCCCATCAAAGGTGCGCGATCTCCCCGCAAAAGCACATGTACCGAACACAAACCGCCAGTCCTTTGTACCCGCCCCGCTGGCAATGCCGACGCCAAACATGAACAGTCGTCAAATCTGCGTTTGTGCAGCAGTCCTCGCTCAACTGCATTCATGCATCGTGATGCACCGCCCACCCCCTCTGTACAGTGAGCGACCTGAAGAGGAACGAGCCGGGCTTCTGCTGCGCGACGCTGGGCGATCACTTCATCACCAACTATCAAAAAGCTATCAAGAGCAAGTGCATGGACCTATGCGACGCAAACCAGCTGTGCCTTTGCGAGACGTTTTTCTTGCAACCACAGCCAGCCTGAGAGCTGCTGACAAAGCGGCCGGGGCTGCAGCGGCCGAAGGCCATCAGCCGGCGCTTAACATGCCGTCCTGACTCCAACACCCCATGCTTTCCATATCAAGACCGCGACCACCACATGCAAGTGGAATTGGCACCAACAGCTGACCTTCACATGCGCACCTGGGACGTGGCATACCTGCGCAATTTCCGCGGATTGCCGCTTTGTAACATCTCCACTCAAAAGGCAGTGCAGTGCACATCACTCAACGAAGCTCCGGGTGACTGCTGGCATCGCTTCATGCGTGACAAAAAGGCAATGCGGCCATAACATCCCTGCTGCTGCTGCGCCCATGAAGCAAATCATCCGTGCATTCCGCCTGCAGCTGCTGACTGCCGTTAACTACTGCTCCGCTACATCCGCGCTTGGAACACAGTGTAGCTGCGCATCATGCGCTGTGCCACGCGCAGGCAACTGTCCACGCCGCCGGGGCCCGCCAGCTCCAACAGATCAGCGCTGCAAAGGAAGGGAGGGGAGATTGAGGGTTATCGCGACTGCAGGGCAGCAGGGCTAGAGAGGCCAAGCAGATACCCCTGCAAGGGAAGCCGGCATGCGGCACAAGCACCATTCCGCCAGCCTGAGCACACAACCACTGCACGGGATGGGTTGGACCTTGCCAAGCCTTCATCCACCGGCATGTATGGCTGCCGTTGCATACCCCGCCCGCTTCCTAGCGCACTGGATGTTGGTTGTTGAAAACCACCCAAAAATACCACCCAAAAAGCGCACCGGATGTTTGGCCACTCACTGCCGCCCAGCGCGATGAGTCCGCGGTGGCGGCGGAACAGCTCCCGCGCCTCCTCGTACACCTGCAAGGTGAAATCAGATCAGACTTATAGGTTAACGAGAGCGTTTGAAGTGCCAAGTCGCGGTAGCAGCGGAACAGCTGCCGCGCCTCCTCGTGCACCTGCAAGGCACAAAATCAAAGCTATCCATCGATGCACGGTAAGCGGGAATGAAACATGTGACAGGTTGCAGCAGGTGGCGGCAAAACAGCTTGCACGCATCTTCACGCCTGCTCAAATGCGTTGTAAGCGCAAAGCTCACCACGGCCAGCCGGTAGGCAAATAGGCCCCACTGCTCAGCAACTTCCACTTGCACATCCGAAGGCTCTGCTTCTGCTGCTGCTGCCGCCTCCTCTGCAGCAGCGCAAGGGATGGGCAATTTATCAGACAGTGCAGGGTTTGGAAAGCGCACCGATAGCGGCTCAGCTTCTGATGCCCCCTCAGCTGCAGCCAGCCAAGTTATAAGTCATGTTCACCTGCAGTCGCCACGTGCTCCAGCTGGCGTTCAACGTCAACCAGCGCCATGCGCACAGGCAGCGCCTCGCGGCGAGGGTCGGGAGGGGTGGGAGTGACCAGCCTGCGGCAGCATACAGTGAAGAAGCATGGAGTGCGTTGCTTGCCCAAACAGACTGGTGTGCACTAGAAAGGCAGCAGACAGGCAAGCCCCTGCTGAACCCCAGATTTCTCGAAATCAAGTTCATGCATGGATCACCTGCCCAGGTAGTACAGCGATGAGCCGACGATGACAACGGCCACACTATGCAGCGCATGTGCACACAGTGACCATACTGAAATAATAGCCACCAGCCCACCTGCCCAGGTAGTAGAGCGAAGTGCCGGCCATGAGGAACGCGGGCACGGCGGCTAGGAGGGAGATGGACAGCTCATTGGCCTGCATGGGGGCGGGGGGG
>JADXDR010000035.1:414370-430808 GCA_025026875.1 Chlorella ohadii
ATAGGGGTGATGGGGGAAGCTTCGCAGCTTGAACTGTAACCATACATTCGCTCCAGAATCACGGCAGGCGGCGTCCTGTGCACACACCGGGCACGCGTGCAGCGCCGTGTGGCAGCAAGCGGCATCAACCAGCATCAAACCGGCACAGCAGCAGAAGTATTCAAACAACCGCACCTTGAGGATTTGGTCCATCTCCAGCATCGCGCTCGCGGTGTCCACCTTCAGCTTTTGCACCTGCAGGGAGTTTTAGTGGGCATTGAGAGGCGTGACAAAAGCCCAGCAGCACCTTGCTGAAATCAGTTCAGCATGTGCACCAGTGAGGCCGTCCCTTGCAAACTCGTCACCCTTGCAGCGTGCCTGGATGAGCAGCGCGCGCACGAGCTCGCCGCCCACCAAGTTTCGCAGCGGCCGCTGCATCTCACGCTCGTACTGCAGACAAGGACAGGGTGGAAACCAAGTGAGGTTCATTCAAACCCAGTCACCGTCGTCAATCCCAGCCACCGTCTTAGACGAAGCAGATAGGGATGCGGCACCTACTGTTCTTGTAAGAAGTCAAATGCAATGTCAAGCCGGTAGTTGCCAAGCGCGCCAGGCTGGAGAGCAGCGCCAGCAGCGAGTGCTCGATTCCCATTTTCCATCCTTCATGTGCCACTCACTGTGCGCATCACTAAATCCATTCCCTCCAGCAGCCGCTGCTCGTCCGCTCCATCTGCCCCCACTGCCGCCCCGCCTGGCACTGCTGGCACCAGCTCTGCTGCACTACTGGTCGATGCCTCAGCTGCGGAGGCGTTGCCTCCAGCTGCTGCTGCTGCTGAGCTGCCGGCGGCACCAGCTGTAGAGGCGCCAAGGGAAGGCAGGCGGGGCGGGGCGGAGGCTGCGGCAGCGCCACGCTTGCGCACATAGTCACGCTGCACAGCGGGCGGGGGGCACAAGGGGATGCACTCTACACTCAGCACACATTGCCTGTAGCTTTGCCCATTGCAAAGGCTGCATGCCCTTGCCGTGCCCCAACAAGGAGTGGCTGTGCCATGCAGGTGCTGTGCAGTGCAGGTGCAACAGAATGGCTGGCTGGAAACTGCACAACGCTTGGCCAGCTGGATGGGCCACTCGCCTGGAAATCTTCCAGCACTGCACACAGCCGGGCAGGAGAGAGCAAAAGAGTGAGTACCTCTAAAGAGAAGCAAGACGGCTCTGATCAGTTGCGCAGTTGCCAGGCAGCCAACACCTCCACCCTGGCGCACGGCAACGGGCCCAAGTGCGATGCAATGCAACACAACGCGGTGCACTCACTGCGTGCCAGCGAGTCACGATCCGCCTCGTAATCGTCCATGGACACAATGGTCGGCCGCCTGCAATGGTGAGGGCGGCGCAACAATGTGATGGGTTGGCTATGAGCCCAGCACCCTCGGGAAGAGGAAAGCAGCACAGCCAAGGGTGGCGCAGCAGGGTGCTGGCTTTGCGCGAAGCAGGCGTGTGAAGGAGGGCAGGAGAATGGCTGCACAAGAGGGCATGCGGCAGCTCAATACCACAGCCCCGCACGCAGCTTGCCCACAAGTCAGCTCCCTGCCTGTATGTGCTGCACAGCTAGTGTCTAGGGCCAGGCACGCCAGCAATACAATCACACAGCGCCTCACCGGCGATATGTGTTGAACAGCTCAGCCCGCACCGAGTCCAGGGGGGCCACCACATGCCCCTGCCACGCGCCGCGCACCTGCGCGACAGCAGCACCGGGTGCACAACTTGCTTGATATCTTGTGTCCTTCCAGCAGGCGCACAGCAGCGTGCATCCGGCAGGTGCCCAGCAACAGCTTTTCAGAACACTCTTCTCGTCCCCGCCTGAACTCACCGCCTCCATGCCGCGCTTTGCCCAGTTGTCCAGGTCACTGCTGCCCTAGAAAATCAAACAAAGGCGTACACCAGGGCAGGAAACAATGCAGCCTTCAATCAAACTCACCGCCTCCATGCCGCGCTTTGCCCAGTTGTCCAGGTCACTGCTGCCCGACAGCCGGCTGTGCCTGCGGCAGTGGCAGTCGGTGAGGGAGGTGTGGTGGTTGGCGGGCAGTTGCAACACAGATTGCTTGCAGTCCCTGCAGATGGAGAGGGCATGCAAAATGTCGACTGGGCACCCACTGAGAGTGTGGCATGCTACAAAACTGAGGCGCAACTTCCATCACGCATACATTGGCAACAGGCAGGTTGAAAAAGTAGACCCTCACTTGAACAGGAAGACCGCCCCATAACCCGAGGCCAGAGAGGNCTGCGGTGTAGAGCACCCAGTGCTGCTGCAGCTCAGAGGGCATGCGCGCCCAGCGCGGCACCTGCTTGGGTGTGGGGGCAGGTTGTGGCGGCATAACGCCACATATTGTGGCAGAATTGGAGGACCCGGGCCATACTGTCTGCAGGACGGCACTTTGTCCCACTGCCCCTTTGGCACAACCCAAACTCCAACCCGAAATGTAGCACACCTTGACCAGCCTGCGGCCGCTCATGCTTGCCACAGTGCGCTGAGCTGCCAGCAGCGCGGTGTGCACTGTTGCATTGGCTGGCAGCAGCTGGGTGAGCCCCACNGCCCGCCGTGCCTGCGCCAGCGCTGCTGCCGCGGTCACCAGCCCACCCACAGGTGGCGCTACTGCTGCAGCAGCAGCAGCAGCGTCTGCAGCGGGTGGCACTGGCGCCGCTGGCCCAGCCCCTGCTGCTGCTGCAGGCTCGCCTGCTGGCGGCGCTTGCTCCCGTAGCTGCAGGCGGCTGAACACGCGGCGCAAATGGTGCAGGCCCAGCACACGTGACAGGGCGCCTTGCAGCACCTACAACGTGTGGGGCATGGGCAGGCACAGCAGTGAGAGCGCAAGCGGACGCAGTCGGAGGCTGCATTGGCTAGGCCTGCAACCAAGGCCATTGCAAGGCGGCAAAACCAGGAAGGCAGGGTGGGACCGGGCTGCCTCGCACTCTGCAGTTGACTGCAAACAGCCAAGACAAACAGTCAACCAGGCTACAAACGGAAGGAAACATGTTTTAACCAGCCGCACCTGCTGGTCGTCCACAGGGGGCGCTGCTGGGCCCTGCTGCGCGTCAAGCGTGGCATGCACGCTGCGGTCCAACGCAGCGAACGCCTCTGCCACCTCAGCAAGGCTGGCCGTCACCAGCCGGTCTGCCCGCTGGAACAAGCCCTNCTCCGCTGCCGCCGCCGCTGCAATGTCCGCCYCTGAGGCAGCGTGGCCCACACCGACGCCCGGCGGCACAGCCGCCGCTACCACAGCAGGCGCGCCAGCTGCCGCCGCCGCTGCGCCGCCGGCGCCGGGCAGCCGGGTAGCTGCGGGCTGCTGCTGCAGGTACAGCAGGGCTGCGGCTGCCTGCACTCTGGCCAGCGCTTCGCACAGGGCCGAGCGCAGCAGGCGGAAGATGAGCACTCGCTTCTCAATGAGGCCTGCATGGTGAGGAAGTGGAAGAGCAGCTGGATGGGTCGGTAAACTGACCAGCTTCCGCATACGTACTTTGCCTTGTGGAACAAACTAGACCGAGAGGGAGCCAGTGTGCTGGAAAGGCAGTCACTGCCAACAGCAAGGATCTGTAGGGTGCACTTGCAACCTGCTTGCAACGGCCAGCGAGGCACATTCAACGGGCGGTGAAGCCAACACTCCTGCGCCACGTACCCGACTCATTCAGGGCTCCCTCGGCGGGCCGGCTGATGTGCAGCAGCAGGGCCAGCTGGCCTAGAAAGTGCAGCGGGCCCTGCGAAGTNCCAAAAACAGAGGGTGAAGGGGCAAAGCAGTGGGGATGCGTGGCGTGAGCGGGCAGCGCATGCAGGCACGGGCATGCTTCTCTGCTTCCCAGCGAGCCTGCGTGGCGCGCAGCCAATCAACACACACAGATACAGCCGCCGTGCTGGGTGCGCACGCGACGCAGACGCGGTGTATGAACATCTTTAGCGGCACTTTCAAAAGATGTATGAACCCACCCGGCGCAGCAGCGCGTTCCAAAAGTGCCCGCCTGACTGCTCCTGGCGCCGCCAGTAGCGCAAGTTCGCTTCCACCTCGTCGAGCTCCCTGCGAGCAATTTGTAAACAACAGCAATGCAAAATTTGTAGCTACCCAATGGAGTCGGATCCCACCAAATTGGCCACCCTTACTCATGCACCTGCCTGCAAAGGCAGCGGCCAACAACGGGCAGTTAGAACTCTTTGCCCCACCTTGCTCCTGTGAGCAGCAGACACCCAAGCAGCCGCCAAAGATGAAGATCCACGCCTCGCACCCACCTGAGCAGCAGGCCTGAAGCCACCTGGCACACGGACAGTGCCTCGAGCCAGCGGTCGGCGATGGCTTGCTCCTGCAGTGGGGAGAGAGCATTTCAGACTCGGTGCATATCGTACAGCGGTGCACCCCACCCCATTTCACCCCATGCAGCACTCGCCCATCCTCCTGGCAGGCAGACAACCATGCCGCCCGTTCTGCCAGCATACCAACCACCCCTGGCCTGCCCACCAGCATAACAACACCTCTCCATGCCTGTCACACCCACCTCCCGGTTTGTGGCCGCCCTTTTCAGTGTGAAGTGCACCGGCTGCGCCCTGCGCTCGCTCAGGCCGGCCACCTGTGGAGCGTTGCAGGGTGTTGAGCTGATATCAGACTMWMCRSSGTGCTGGTGGGTTGTGCTACTTGTGATATAGAGGCGCATGT
The DNA here is from genome assembly GCA_025026875.1 of Chlorella ohadii. Taxonomy (NCBI): domain Eukaryota; kingdom Viridiplantae; phylum Chlorophyta; class Trebouxiophyceae; order Chlorellales; family Chlorellaceae; genus Chlorella; species Chlorella ohadii. Next base: position 419,044 of record JADXDR010000035.1, read on the forward strand.
GCCGCAGGCCTCTGCTACGCCACAAGCGTACTGCAGCTTTGCATAGGGTGCCGTGCAACCAGAGGAGGCCAGAGCATGCCTCAGCTGCCACTCACCGGCTGGCCGTTGACAACGAGACGCACAGAAAATTGCTGCTCTCTCTCACATGTCGGCCGCTCCCAAACACCAATCCCACACACTTGTGACCAAATCATGGCCAGACCCTCACCGGTAGGGCAAAGGTGCGGCGCCGCCGAGCACCCACCAGCAGGACGATGAAGCCCACCGGCGCCCGCACCAGGCGCAGAGGAATGCCCAACAGCCCGCGCACCACGCCTGCCATGGCTGCGCCGCGGAAGAGTGGCACTGGGTCGCTGCAGGCGGGCAGGAGGCAGGCGGCGGCAACAGCTGGGGCAGGCAGCGGCGGCGGCGGCGGCAGGCGGCAGCTGCAGCGCTTACGGGGGATCTGTGACGCTGCGAGCTTACACGCGCAACGGCTCACCCTCAGCTTCTGCCGCCGCGCCACGAGGCTGCCGGTCTCTGTCGCGTGGTCAGGGGCTGCAACCGCGGCGCGTCGTTTCCAGATGGTGTCGTGCGCACGATCCGGGCTGAGTGATCGAACGTCCAGGTGCTGGGCGCGTTGCCAAAGCCCTGGCCACCGTCACTCTCGCTGCTCGCAGCTCTGTTCAGCTTCTGCAGCTGCCAGAACACATGACGCTGGGCGCAAAACACCACACAGTGTTCAGCGCCAGCTTGGTGGCCCAGTCGGCAGCGCACCACATCGTCACAACGACTGCCGCCCAGAGGCGCACGACGCAGGCTGCCCAGCACCTGCCTGCACACCTTGTGGCATGCAGCAGCACTGCTCGGAAACACTATCCAACGTTTACCGCCTGTATACAGCCCATCGCTTCTCTAGACGCATGTACCCTGGCCGCATGCATGTTGGGCAGCCTGCTTTGAGCAACAACTGCGGCTTTGCACAAGAGACTGCCGTCTGTTTGCACACCCACACCCATCCTTGCAGCAGGAGCAGCCGCATGGTATGTTGCCACTTCACTCAAACAGCTGCTGGATCAGCCTGGCTTGCGGCAAGCGGTGTGCCGCCATCGGCGTTGCACACAGCGGAAGCGGCGGCGGCAGCAGGCGACCAATTCCCAGCTCCCTCGTTGAATGCGCATCGCGTTCTGTAGATTGTTTGCAGTTGTCTCAACCCCTGCTGGGCCCCTGCCGATCGCCTGCCGCCCCGGCCCACCAGCGCCCACACGCCCGTGTGGCTGAAAGCGGTTTCGGCATCGCTCAGACCCAACATCCATGCTTGCAGTTCCCATCGCGAGCAGGGCGGCGCCTGCGCAGAGCGCATGTGCACACCCCGTGTCGGCAAGGCGCCTCCTGGCCTCCAGTCGGCCTGCTGCAGCGCGCGGCGTGTTCGCAAGGACCCCTCAAGTGAGCAGCGACGCACGSKCCACGCCACGACCGCGCCCCMCTCCCCTGTGCCCGCCGCCGTCCCTCACCACCGCCGCCTGCCCACCGCAGGCCGCCGCCTGCCGGCCTGCACGTGCTGCGGCAGCGGCTGGGGATGAGGGCGCCCCTGCAGGCGCCCCTGCAGGCGCTCCCGCAGGCTGGGAGCTGGCCACCCGGGTGTCTGGCGATGCGCTGGCAATGATGGGAGAGGGTGACGTGGCCACCGCCGAGCTCATTCTGACGAAAGGTGCGGCGCCTTGTGGTTGATGCAAGTCCAGCCGGGGCCGGSSTTGTCTTATTGGTGTGTAGGCGGAACAGGGACGATTGAGCATGTGGGGGGCAAAGGAGGAGCACTGGCCGGCTGCTCTTGCTGGCCGCCAAGAGAACCCGAGCGTCGCAGCAATGTCTGTGCAACACGTCCCGAGTCGAACTAGTCTGTGTTGTCCTGCGCTCCTTGCTGCCCTGCAGGCATGGCAGAAATCAGCGAGCAGCACCCCGGCGACCCCTCGGTCGCGCTGCTGTGCACCCAGCTGTGGAATATCCAGCAGGAGCAGGGCAGCTATGCGGCGGCGCTGGAGCAGGCGCGGCGGGCGTACGACCTCATGATTGGTGAGGGAGTTTGATCGTGTTGCATTGAATCCGGTTATATGACTGTTTTGGAAAAGCTGGTTGTGCGTGGCAGGCGAACGACCTCATGATTGGTGAGGGGAAGAGCTTTGTTCAGAGCTGCCGAGAGCTATTGCAAACTACAGTGCAGGGCCGGTGTGGACTGCTGTACCGAGTGGTGATGTCGGACTTGGGCTGCAAACATTTCACCCTGTGGCACTCAGCAGCGCCACTTATTCTCCCTGCCGCAGGCCACTTCGGGGAGGACAGCGCAGACGCTGCATTCCACGGCATCCGCCTGGGCATCTCGCTCATCTGTGAGTTAGCAAAGCAAGCAGGGTGTTTTGAATGCCGCGTTTGTGGATCGGCATCGCGATGCACCAGCATTCATCCGTGCGCCTGCTGCTCTCCTCGGTTTCATGCCGTGTTTCGCTGCATTCGCTGCTGTCGCAACGTGTCAATGCTGCTGCTGCCCCCTGCGCCGCCGCTGCTGCCGATGCTGAGCTGCTGCTGGCACCCACCCATACCACTTTTTCAGGCAACAACGAGGACCTTGATCGTGCCCAGGAGCTGCTTGTATACGGCGGGCAGTGCGCACAGCACAACCTGGTGTGTGCCGCTGCCATTTTCTTTGTCTGCCGCCTAACCTGTGCTTCATTGTAACTTGGCACATATTGCTTGAGCACTGCGCGCAGCACAACCTGGTGCGAGCCGTGCCATCTTCCTTGCATGCTGCGCAACTCTGCACGTGGTGGTTAGGCAGCGCGTGCAGCACAACCCGGTGTGTGAAACTGCTATCTCTCCGCGTGTTGGCCATTGCGCTCGCCTGCTCCGCCTTTGCTTCACATCTCCCTTCCCACTACCTTTTCCTGGCCCTTGTATGGCGCAGGAGATCTTTTGGACGCGGCTGCAGGAGTCGGAGGCGGCTGGGCAGCCGCCCGAGGTAAATTACACAGCACATGCCAGTGCGGTGCACGGTTTCCCTTCAACGCCACGAAGCGGTTTACCAACAAGCTGCCTGTTGACCTCGCTGCAGCGGTGCCTGTGCAACTCCATCCAATGGCATTGCTTGCATACACTTGCCCTGGCACTTACATTAGCTGCTCTGCGTAACTTTTCTTCATTGCAGATGCTTGGCGAGCTGGCGACCAGCACCAAAAAGCTGATGATTGCGCTTGCAGAGTGCAACTTCTACGGTGGGTGGGGGCGACATTGCATCTTGGCCGGATTTGCATTTGCACTTGCCAGTGGTACCCCTCAACACAAGGTGAAGCTGCTGTGGCATCGGCCAGTCCTCGCACACGCTGGCAGGCAGGTCCCAAGCGACATGCACATGCTCCATGCCACACAGATCCATCCTTTCCTCCATGCAGGCGCGATTGGCGTTGTGCGCAAGGCCATCCGTGATGCGGACGAGCTGGGTGCGTGCCTAATGCCCCTCCTGTTTCTGCTGTGCCATGCACCCGCTGGTGGCAACCCACGGCTTGTTGGGCAGCATTTCTGGCGTACATGCCACAGCCTGGCTTTGTGTGCCCAACTGGCTGCAACGCTCCAACATGCATGCTGGGCAAGTCTGCACCGTCTCGACTAACCATCATCCATCATCTTTCTTCACATCTCCGTTTGAGTCTATGGGGCCCCAAGAGTTCCCTTCCTCCCCTGCCGCGTCCTGCAGAGATCGCGATGCCGGACCTGCAGGAGGCCTGGATGGGCGGCGTGAAGCAGATGGCCATGGCCCTGCCCCCCGAGGTGCGCGTGTGTGCTGTGGAGCACCAGACCAGCAGCATTTGGGACCGTGAGCCTTGCTTTGGAGGGCCGCTCGGCTGGCGCCCTGAGGTGCTCGTGTGCTGTGGCGCAGCGACCAGCTGCATTTTACCCTTTGCAGCGGCGGTGGGCTACGCTTTCGCTGGACTGTGACCAGCTTACATATCTCGACCCTCCCTGCTTGCAGCATCCTATGTTTGAGATTGCCCTGCGCGAGCTGGACAGGTGGGTCGAGGGAGCCCTGTGCAGCAGCTGGAAGGCATCGCGCCGGTACCGCACCGCGCCGGCTTGATGCATGCTGGGCGCGCAGCAGGCAGCTTTGGCGCAACCCCCAGCCAGCTGCAAATGTCCCCCATTCGTGCTCTCCAGCGCACGCTGCTGGAGGAGGCTAATATCCCACATGTGCACGCTCCACCTTGCACTGCAGGCTGGTGCCTGACGCGGCGGGGCGGCCCGCGCTGCAGGCCGAGCTGGATGGCACTGTGCAGGGCCTGCGGGAGCTGTTGTACCTGATCAAGAATCTGCCGGACAGCATGCGGCAGCAGATGGAGCAGCAGCAGCAGCAGCAGCAGCAGGCGGCGGGCGGCGAGGGCGGCGGCGAGGAGCCTTTCCTCCCGTGAGGCCGGCGGCGGGCTGTTGGCGCAGGGGCCCTGTGATAACGCAGTAGATGCCGGTGCATGAGGATCTCAGGGCTTCCTGCTATGTATTGAACGCTGCTGAGCAACNGATGGGAGGCACCAACAGCCGGGGTGGCAGGGTGGCAGCGCCCTCGCCAGCAAAGGAACCGCCGGGCGGTCAACATGGGGCGGGCGGTTCTGCTCGCCTTCTGCAGACGTTCAGCCACCCATCCGCATCACATCACGCTTGTCGACTGCCTGGAAAGGCGCCGTCCATGGCAAGTTGAGCTGTGAGCAAGTTGGACCGGCTTGGGGACCACGGCAGCCGATCGGTCCAGCATCCCGATGGAGCGCTCGCCCGGCCAGCAGCACGATGGCGCTCCGCAGCCSCGAGCGCAGCCAGCCCTTGCCGAAGCTCCCACCGCCCTGCTCGCGGCGGCCAGCCGCCTGCTCGCGGAGCTGGAGAGCGTGAGGCAGCAGGCCGCCGCCAGGCCGGGACCAGAGGCGGGCGGCGAGGCGGCGGCGGCGGCGGCCCKGCAGCGGGGAGCCCACCAGCTTGGCAGCCGCCTGCTCGTGGCACTGTCGCTGATCGTGGAAGCAGACTACCTGTCACCCATCTCCCTGCTGGCCAGCGCCGATGAGGGCCGCCTTCTGCTCTCGCTGGCGACCTTCCTGTGAGCGGGCGGCGGGCGGTGGACGGCTGGGAGGCGAATATGGCCATGGCAGGGTTTCACTGCAGTTTGCACCTACCGCCAGTTACGCCGGGCATGACAAGGGTCGCCTATCTTGGGATGCCTGTAATGTGCTGTACCCTTCTCAGCAAAAGTGTGCATTCATTCCACTCACCACATACCCTGCCCCTCGCCCCTGCAGCACCCACTTGCCGGCAACGATCGAGCCGTTGGGACAGGCGGCGCGTGTGCTGCTGCTTTATGGCGTCTGCTGCACAGCCACGCGGCACCGGGCAGCAGAGGCGGTACAGGCAGCACGCAGTGCAGCAGAGCTCCTGGCCACTCCAGAGGGGCGGGCAGCGGTCGAGCGGCAGCTGGTGCGCCTGCATGCACCTGCGGCGGCCACCTCACCACACAGTGGTCGGCAGCAGGCACAGCAGCAGCAGCAGCAGCAGCAGCAGCAGCAGCAGCAGCAGCAGCAGCAGCAGCAGNNGGGGNTCAGCCAGCAGCAGACTGGCTCGCCACCCGGCCTGCTCACGGTGCAGCAGCTGCAGCACGCATGCTGGTGGCGAGTGGCAGAGATCGGCAGCTCAGTGCTGGCTGCGCACCGGTNNCCCTCCCTGCTGCTGCAMMSSGGTANGCGNCCCGCNTTNCCAGCCAGCAGCTGGCAGACATTGAAGCAGCCGTGGCGGCTGCAGCAGCAGCACTATTGGAGCTTGAGCCAACCAACCCGAAAGGCCTGCTCGCGGCGGGCAGTGCACTTGCTGCGCTGGGGCAGCCAGCCGCGGCTGATGAGCTGTACTTGCAGGCACTTCAGGCAGCGCAGCAGCAGAGCAGCAGCTACTACGAGCTGCGTGCGGCGGCCGCGCTGCTGTCACGCGGTCCCCAGTCGCTCATTGTGCGGCCCAACAGCAGCAGCAGCGAGCTCCAGCTCAGCGCCACAGCGCGCGCCACCACGGCAGTGCTGGTCAGCTCTGCACCGGCGCTGCGGCAGTGTGAGCAGGGCTTGCCGCCGGCTTGGTGGATGCCCCTGCGGTCTGAAGTGGCCCGTGGCTGGCGGGCTGTGACCACTGCCCAGGCCGAGCTCAATTTGTTCAAGCTGCTGGCACACGGCATGCCTGGCAAGGGCCCCGCTGCTCCCGTCAGCCCCCGTCCAGCTGGCGCCCAGCAGCAGCAGCGGCAGCAACCACAGCGGCCGCAGCAATCGCCTCAGCAGCAGCGGCAGCAGCAGCAGCGGCACCGGATGCAGCAGTCGCCTCAGCAGCAGCAGCAGCAGGCGCCACCGCCGCAGCAGGTGCCTGCCCCGCTGCAGCCCAGTCAGCAGAACCAGCCAGCAGGGCAGTCCGGCCAGCCAGCCAAGCAGCAGGTCCAGCTAGTCAGCGGCCATACACCCTGGGAGGCAGCTGGGCCTGCGGGGCTGTGCCTGCCGTCGGATGCGTCCCTGCCAGGCTTGATGTACTCCAATGCTCCAGTGCTGAGGTAAGAGCCTCTCATTTGCAACATCCGCGGCCGCTGTTGGCCTGATGTGCATGCAAGGGCTGTTGCAGGCAGGGCACAGGACAGCTTGCTGCTAGTGCTCGTATTGTCGAGGTGCACCTGTGCGCATGCACTGCCCCCGAGGTTGACCCCATTCGCCTGCTTCCTCCGCCCTGCCGCCGTGCTGCGCAGCCAGCTGCTGGATGGCCCTTCGCAGTTCTGCTCAGCGCTGACGCATGCTGCGGAGCCCCCAGCAGGTGCGCGTGAATGAGCTCAAGCTAAGGCAGCCAGCGCCAGCTTGGCAGAGCGGCAGCGTGGTGCACAGGGGTGCCTTGTGTGTGCAGCGTCGGGCGTGCCACTGATGTGCATAGTGGAGCGGCCTTCCAAGGCAGCAGCTCTGCAGACTATGACCTGCCATCACTCATGCATTCTGCTGCTTTGTTTTGTTGCAGGGCTGAACAGCTCGGCTGTATGATCAGCGGCTGCAGTCAAGTCGCGAGGACGCAAGCAGCAGGCCGGCTGCTTGCAACAACACCTTCCGTACCATGCCTTCCGCCATGCTTGCACAACTTTCATTTGTAGGCCAATGTCCCACTTGCACTACCGCATCGTTGACAGACTGCCCTTCCATTTCCACAGTACCGTTCGATAAGGTTGCCCGCCTGCTGGAAAGCAGGCGTGCCTGCAGAGGCCCAGCGCAACCACCCTCATTACCCAACTCCAAAACCAATTTGTCGACCTCCCCCACTCGCACACTGCATACATGTTTCTTTTGAAGTATGGGTTTGTACCTCTGATGGTCATTGTGAACAAAACAACTGCCAATGCCAGCAGACGGACGGAAGGGCAGCTGCGACGGATTTGAAGAGGGACGCCCCGTTGGCGCGTCCCATACACTTTCCAAGCATGCGCGTGGAAATCTGGTCTTGCTCTTCGACCCGCCTTCCAGGGCCTCTTGTAGGTTGCGCAAAGAGCGATCCAGCGCGTGGGAGCGAGAGAAGCAGGCCAGGAAGTCGGGCAGGCAGCCCCCTCTTCACCAGCGCCACCTGCCACGATGCTGCCCCTCCGCGCTTCGCTCCTTGCCCTGGCGCTCCTGGCGGCCGCCCTGGCGCCCGCCGTCGCGCAGGACGCGGCGGCGATGCCTGCCGCTGCCGCCGCCGCGCCAGCTCCAGAGGGCATGGCGGCAGCGGCGCCCGCTGCAGAAAACGCTCTCGTCAGCCAGTACCGCCTGTCGCCCGCCCAGGTGGCCGTGCTGGAGCAGGCCGGCCTGACCGACCCCGACGCCATCATGGTGAGGCAGCTGAACTTGCAAGCAGGGGCTGGCTCGTGGTTTTGCTTGTCGCCGCCATCGTGCCGGCCAAGTATGGGCGCACGTTCCCATGGCAAGGGGGAAGGAGCCAGCAGTTGAGTCCCCCTGAGTGCGCTGCACCTGTCCCTGATTCAGCATGTTGACCTTGCTTGGCTGGCCCTGCCCCAGGCAGAGGCAACAATGAGATATAGTAGGGCCACCTGAAAGGTTCCTCTAAGCGCCCGCCCACATCCCACCACCCCGCTTTGGTGCTGCAGGCAGACCTGCAGCAGGCGGGTGTAACGCCTCGGTCCGAGGTGCCAATGGGGCCAAAAGATCCCACGCTGTACGACTATGGTGAGCAAGGGGTAGGAAAAGTGCACGATGTGTTTGGAACCGTTCCACCTGCCACACCGCGGTGCAAGCGCTCTGGAATCCGCGGCACGGCACGCTAGCTCTGTGCAGCCACAGACGCGTTCCCTTCACTTGTACCCCTCGCCCTTCCCTCCTCCATCCAACGCAGTCATGTTTGCCTTCATCAAGACCGGCGACGCGGACGCCGCCCGGCGCATGCTGACCTCGGCAGACGCCCCCGCCAACGCCAACGTCCAGGACGCAGCCACCGGGGAGACGTGAGCGCGCTTTGTCAATTTGCCACGCCCTGTCAGGCGTGAATGTCAGCTTCTGATGATGGCAGTGCCCATGTGCAGCTCCCTGTCTTAAGCAACGGCAGGCTTCAGCCTGCTGGGCTTGCGACCCCACCGCCGCCTTTTCTACTGATTGTGTCGAACAATTACCTAACATGTATTGTGCAGGCCCATTTTCTCGGCGGTGGAGCAGACCGAGCAGACTCCCGAGCTGCTGGCCCTCCTGCTTCAGAGTGAGTCTCGCGAGCTTGCTGGCACATGTGCTAAAATGTGATCATGTATGAAGTAAAGGTCCCAGTTAGTGCCTAGCCTGCCCTCAAGCTCCTGAAAGTGAGCCTGAGCTCGCTGGCACACAAACTGCTGCGCTCCCGCCAGCTGCCAGCAGGCTGCCCGGTCCGCTGCGAGTCCTGCTGCCCATCTGCAGTGCGCGCAGCACGGCATGCCGAGGACATTCCTGGTGCTGCCCGCCTGGAGGCCCGGCCAACTGCCTGCATCTTCTCACCTATCATTGCTCTGNCGGCCCCCTTTGCAGACGGAGCTGACACCAATGTTCGTCGCAATGACGGTGAGTGGCAGCAGCGCATTTTGGCACTGCTCAGAGTGGCTACTTGCTGACTGCTAAAGTTGCGGCGTGCACGAGAAGCCTGCAGTTGCGCTCCTGTTGCACTGAGTTCGGCCAATATTGCGCATCCGCTCCCGGCTTGACCACACTTTGGGTGCAGGTGCCACCCCGCTGCTTCTGGCCATTGCCGGCGAGTTCAACCAAACCGTGGGCACTCTGCTGGGCACGAAAGAGAAGCCCCTGGCAGGTGGGGGAGCCCACAGGATTGGGCATGGGAGAAGGGAGGGGGGCCTGCAATACGCATGTCATGGCAGCATGCCAGCAGGCGCACGCTCACTCCTGACCTGCTTGTTCAGATGCTGCCTGTTCAACCACACAGCATCTGGCACGAGGAGCGGCATGTTGCATGACAAGTTGCCATCCTGCCTCTGTCTGTGAGCTGCCCATGCCTCTTCATGCTGCAGCATGCCGCATGAACCATCCTCCTGCCCCCTCCCTGCTGCACAGACCCCAACCTGGCATCCGCCGAGGGCCTGACGCCCCTGCTGGCTGCGGTGGTCAGCGACCAGCCCGCCATCGTCCAGGTGAGGCTTTGCCGGTACCTGGGCTTGCAAAGGCCCCTTGAAGCCCCTTCCCAGTTAAAGCGTTGCGGCGCTGATATCAGTACCCCTGCTTCTGCTCCCCTGTCGATGCAGCAACTGCTGACGTTTGGCGCTGGGCCCAACAGTGAGGGCGGCGGCGGCGAGCTGCCGCTGGTGGAGGCTGTTCAGGCGCAGCCCGCTGACCTTACTATCGTGGAGGTGGGCAGAATGGGTGCCTGCTGTGGCTGGACTGCTGTGGTTGCGCAGCATGCAGGGGCGCGTAGGACCTCAGTCTCAGCATTCAATGCACGTCACAAGTTGTGCAAACAGCAAGACCAGCCGTCAGTTTCATGCGGCCTGCAAGGAAAGCGCCGCAAGCGCTCAGCACCCAGGTGCTGTGGCCCCTGCATTCACTATCGTACCCCTGCCGCAACCCTTGCCTTACTTCCCTTAGGCACTGTTGGACGCGGGCGCAGACCAGAACCTAGTCAAAAGGGCCCCTAAACTCACCGAATGCAACCCGTTGATGTGCTGTCCCTCAGGCGCTGTTGCAGGCGGGCGCGAATCCCAACCTGGCCAACTGTGACCCTTCATTCAGCGACCCACTTCCCCTACTGCCCCTCAGGCTCTGCTGGACGCGGGCGCAAATCCCAACCTGGCCGACGGCACCGGCACCACGGCCGTCCAGGCCGCGGAGCAGGCCGGCAACCCTGACATCATCCAGCTGCTGAGCGGGTATGGTGCGGCGGCCCCCGCCGCCGAGGCTGCGGGCGCCCCTGCCTCCGAGGCTTAGGCGGCTGTGGGGGCTGCTGCTTCTGCCGCCGAGCTGGAGGCGGCGCTGACCGGAGCTGATGACCATCGACACTGCATGACAGCAGCCATTTGACAGCCAACTTTGCAACACCCAAGTGCCGGCTTTAATATCTTTGCTTGATGCGTGTTGTCTCCATCCATCCACGGGGCCCTTTCTTGCTTAACCGGCGCGCCCACCCCCTTGCACAGCCCGACCCCGTTCTTATTCCTGCATGCCTTGCCAGCCACCGCCTTGCCTTGTGCTTTCCTGCGTCCCAATCCCATGCGCCATCCATCGATCTGGTGTTACACACGTGCACAGGGGAATGAAATCGGGCAAGTCAGGGAGCCTCGGGACTGCTGGGTGAACAAAGAAGGGGACACGGGTCGCACGCCGCGACGCACAAAGGCATGCACAAAATGGATAGGGCGTGTTGTGGAAAACCGGGCTGGGTGGGTATACTCGAGCTCTTTCATTTGGCAGGCAAGTGCTGGTCATGAGGGGACAGCGCTGATCATACGAAGCGAAGCGAGAGGAGAGGACAGGGTTAGGCCGAGGCTGGGGGCTGCCGCGGGGGCGGGGACTTGCCCGAGAGGAGAGAGCACAAATGATGAGAGTGCAGCTGAGGCCGCCGCTGCGCGCGCGCGGCATGGGTGCCTGCGCGGCGCGGCGGCGGGGGATGCAATGCTGACCATTAGGAGCACAAGCACAAGCGGCAAGCGGCTATGCAGGGCGTGGGGGAGGCAAGAGCGGCGTGCTTTCGTTTCAAGGGCCATTCGTTGGGAAGACGGGCGGGTGGGGCGGACCCGTGGAACGTCGATCAAATCGTACCGCCGAGGGAATGCAGCGCCTAAACAAGGAGGAAGAGAGTGGAGGTGGGCCGGCCGGCCGGGCATGCGTCAAGGTGAGGTGGCTGTCAAAAGGTTGGTGGGGCGATCTCAGTACTAACGAAAGGCCGGGCGGCGGGTGGGGGGAACAAGGCTGGCTGGTAGGGCACAAGACGAGACAAGGCAAAGCAAGGGCCTGTGGGGGACACACTGGGCACACGATGTGGGCGACCCAAGGACAGGCGGCAAGGCGGTGCAGCCGGCTGCGAGAGGCGGGCAGCCGGCCATGCAAGGCGATGCGCGAACGGGCGCTGCATGCGCGGCTGCCGGCGGCGCCTGGAAGGCGCGGGCGGCGGCGGGCGGTGCGGCGGCGCTGGGTGCGGGGTGAAGGTGGCGAGCCGCGCAAACGGGCGCGGGGGGAGAGAAAAGAAGGCGAGGGGGCGGTACGATGGATCTGGGAACAGGGACAGCGACTGGACGAAACAAACGT
>JADXDR010000035.1:438462-458092 GCA_025026875.1 Chlorella ohadii
CGCGCCCAGGGCGGCGGAGCGCCGCCCTCTGCAGGCGGCTGCTGCTCGCCTGCCGCGGGAGGGGGCGGCGGCCCGCCCATGGCCCAAGGCGGGGGGGCCATTCCCCCGGGCGGGGGTGGCATCATGCCTGCAGGCAGCAGGGCAGGGCAGCGCGTGGGTGGACGGGCTGGAGCGTGCAGACTGAAACGCAAGGCGCTACATCAGCACATCCCAGTACAGCCAGGCAGCAGAGGAGGTAGCAGGTGCTTGCTGCAGCGAGGGCTGCCACAAAGKCATGCAACAGCAGCTGTGCCGTCATGTAGCAGCACGTAGGCGGCAACTTTACAGCGGCTTGCAGCAGCGGCGGCAGCAGCAGCAGCAGCATTCTGAGCCCTTGAAACGCGGCATGACAAACATTTCACGTGCAAACCCTGTACTAAATGCACGCTCACCTGGCACGCCCATCATGGGAGGCATCGCGGGCGGGGGCGGCATCGGCATSCCCGCCGCAAAGCCGGTTGGGCCCATGGCCGCCGGAGGCGGCGCTTCGAACTCCAGGCCAGGCCCAGGAGCCTGCTGCGGCCCGGTGGCGAACAGCGTGTGCGGCCGGGAGCTGACCTTCTGCTTTGCCTTCTTCTGCAGGGCAGGAAGGGAGGGGTGGGACGATGCGAGCAGGTTCGTGAGATGCGGCCATGTAGGGGCTGCAGCGGAGGTGCAGGCAGGAACACACCGCAGTTGGCATTTCTGCCCCACTTTGGCTGCTGCGGGCGCTGTCTTCAGAGTATTGTAAACCACCCAGCAGCAGTAGGAGCGGTGGCATAACATGCAGGCAGAACTGTGAGGCACGCGCCTGCGCTGCCAGCAGGCGCTCAGCGGGGGTGCCGTGCCGCTCGCCCTTTGTGTCCTTCTTGAACGCGTAGCTGCGGGTGGGGAGGGGAAGAACCAGCAGGGCAGTTTGGGGATCAGGGTGCCATGGCAGGGCAGCAAGGCAAGCTGTCCAACAATGAGCCAACAAACAGCAGACCGAGACAGCCACTGCTGCATGTGCGCCAGCGGGCAAGCCAGTTCAGGCCACTGATGCCGGCTTCTTTATTCAAGTGAGCCCGACGTGTGATGTGCAACATGCGTGCACCTGATGGACAGCGGGCGGTTCATCAGGTACTGCCCATTCATGGCTTCCAGGGCGGCGTCTGAGGCCTCGAAGGAGTCGAAGGAGATGAATCCAAAGCCCTTGGAGATGCCGGTGTCGGGGTCGCGCATGACCTGCAGGGGAGCAGGTGGCAAACGTCACGCAACAAGTCAGTGCACGGAACAACCGCGACCAGGATTAAGGCGGTGTCGGGGTCGCGCATGACCTGCAGGAAAATGGTGGCAAAAACAACCAGTGCATGGAACAAGTAAGCAGATGCACATGCAGCCCAGCCACACCATGCACATGCACATGCAGCCAGGAGTGTATAGCAGCATGTTGATCACAGCCGCACGGGCAGCAGCATGCAAGCGCACCTTGGGGGCTCCCACCACCACGCCGAAGGCCGAGAAGGTGTCGTACAGCAGCTGCGGGGAGGAGCGAACAAACAGGCAAGGTGAAAGAACCCCTCGAATAGGCATGCAGGTGACTGCGGCATGACCACCGCAACTGGGCAGTGCCTTGCTGCGTCTGCAGCAGGGCTGACACCAGTGCTGCTCACATTCCCAGCACAGCACAGCACAGCGCAGCACACCACCGCACAGCAAAGCGGAGCGCAGCAGGCCCAACTTCTCGTCCACATCGGGGCCCGTAGCACAGCACAGCACAGCACAGCACAGCGCAGCACAGCACAGTGCAGCGCAGCGGCTCACCTTCTCGTCCACCTCTGGGTCCAGTCCACCCACAAACAGGTTGGCGCCCACTTCCTGCGTTTTTCAGGATTTGAGAGCAATTTCATGGTGAGAAGCAATGCACGGTGAGAGACAAAACAAGGAAGTGAATGCTGGGCCCACAAACAGCTTGGCGCCCACTTCCTGCTCAAGAGGGGAACAGCATGAAATTTGTCCTTCAATATGCTGTGTTTCAGCGGCCCTGCTTCAGCAGGCAACACACGGCAGCACGCACGGTGCAATCGTTCAGCAATTGCAATCATGCGACACAGCCCAGCAGCAAGCGTGGGCGGGCACCTGGGTGTTGCGGTCCGAGGCCGCCTTGTTCACGCGCAGCGGCTTGCCAAACAGCTTCACCATGTTCAGGATCTATTGGAGGGGAGCAGGACAGGCGTGAAGGGGGCAATGCGCACGATTGTCGGCCTGCGGCACGCTTCTGGCGCAACACCTCGCCAGCAGCATGGGCAGGAAGGGCAGCATTGCGCGCAGCAGCTGACCGCTGACATACTAGGCAGAATGAGAAGGTGCAAGCCCACCTTGATGGCGTAGTCAGCGTCCTCCTCGGACCGGAACTCCACAAAGCCGTACCCCTGGTGCTCGTTGGTCACACGGTCCTTGGGCAGGTACACATTCACTGCAACAGGTGACAGGCATACCCGAAGTAAGCAGGTTAGCAACGGCCGCAAGGAGGCAGGTTACTAGGAGTGCGTTGGCCAGGCGGTAAACGTGGACCGCCAGGGCGGGTCAGGGGCACTTTGAGTGGCCAGCAGGTAGCACATGCAGTGCCGGCAGCGCAAACAGGGAAGTCAGCATGAACAGGGCAGGCAGCACAGCCAGCCGGCGGCATGAAGGCCGTGCACAGCAGCCAGCTGGGCTTACCGACAGGGCCGGCCTGCACAAACAGCTCCCACACAAGCTCCTCATTGGCCTGCAGCGAACACAGCAAGGGGTTTGTAAGCAACAGCAGCCCTTAAGCAGGCGCGCAGGTTGCAGGTGACACAGGCAGGCGGCATGGGCAGGTGGGCTGCTCAGAGAGCCGGGCTGGGCTGGTGTCGCCCCAAGAGCAGCATGGCCGCAGCCGCCCGCTACTTGCAGGTTGCAACATGCGACGCAAGCCAGGCGCAGCAGCAGTGCTCCCATAAGTTCGCACAGCTCGCGGGGAAGTTCATGCACCAAGCACGTTTATTAAATGCGCACCTGTGGGTCGATGTTTCCCACGTAGCACGTCGCCTCCTGGTTGCGGTCCTGGGCGTGCACGCCAATCAAGTTGGAGCCGGCAGACGCCGTAATGCGTCCACCCGCCACCGACATGGCTGCTGCCGCTGCCCCCTAGCTCCAGGCGCCCCCGCTCCTGCTGCTCGGGCCGCTACAGACGCTAGCTGCAGGCCTGCGGCAGGCAAGGGTGGCGGCGGCGGTGGGCGCAGCAGTGAGGTGGCGGGCGGCGGCAGCGGCTCAGCGGCTCCTTATGCGTGCCTGACACGAAATCAGGCAAGCACGACGAGTGCAGACAGCGGGAAGGGGCTCCTCACCTGCAAAGAGCGGCAGGCCGGCGCGATGGGCTCCGGCTGCTGCTGCAAAGACTTGCGGTCGCTGCTACCGCCTGCCCAAACGGTCGGTAGACGCTCCCCACGCCAGACGGCGCCGCCCCGCTGGTCGCGGCTGGGCGCAGCTGTGCAGCGCTGCCCGGCTCGCTTTTATACAAGCTGGACAGGCGATCCGACTGATGCAGGGCCGGCTGGGCGAATTGCCGCTTGCATGGGGCCTGTGCTCTGTGCTGCGCGCTCGAGGCGCCAAAAGCTGGCTGGTCACGGCTGCATGCTCCATCTTGGCGCGTCCCCCGAGCATTGACCGACCGTCCCATCGCTCTCGGCCCACCAGCAAGCCACCTCGCAGCTCAGCCGCCAGTATGCAGTGGCGCAAGGACTGGTGAGGCCTGCTGCTGGCACTCTGCTGCTTGCACATTGCTGTACCCGATCCCAAGTTGACAATGCCAGCTTGGGTTGGCGCCGCCGCCCCTCCTGCTGCTCGCCACCCGCCGCCGCCGCCGCCACTGCCGCCAGCGCTCACTGCTCCTGCCCACCTGCCTGTTTGCAGGGAGGCCTGCACCAGCTTTGCGCCCGTGCCACCGCCGGAGCACCCCACCTACGATGTGTACGCTGTGATTGATGCGGCACTGGCAGAGGATGCGGGGGACTACGGAGACATCTCCACCAACTCCACGTGCGCTTGCGGGGCAGTGCCTCAAGACTCCACATTGGCCCGGCGTTCGTGCCTGTGCAGCTCCAAGGCAGTTTGCCCAGCTGTGTATGTGAAGCATGTCTTGCATGCGACTTGAGCCGTCCTGCTGAGCGCGGCCCCCGCTCCCGCTCACGGCCCTGCAGGGTGCCGGAGGGCACGCAGGCCAGCGCCACATTCCTTGCAAAGGCGCAGGGTGTGCTGGTGAGTGCATCTAGCAGTGCATGCGGCAGGCTATTAGTGGACCAGTGCGTTGGGGCCTGGCCCGCTGCTGCCAGCCTTAGGCCTGTGAGCTGGCATGATGGCTCATGCCCGATTGATGTCTGGCATCTGCCCTCGCATTTGACATTGCATAGCCTTCCTGTGCCCCCGCGTTGGCTGCAGGCGGGTGCTTGGGTGGCGCATGCGGTGTTCGCACGAGTGGACCCTACAGTGCAGGCAAGCGATGCATTGGTGTAGAGTCACACGACTGTGGTGCACATTGTTGCAGCAACCGCGGTTGGGCAGCGCAGCTGCCGCTGGTTCGCAGCACCCGAGTAGAAATCCAGCAGCAGGGGGCACTCTTGCACAGAGAGGCACGCACCCTGCTGTGTACCAACCATCATCTTCTGCTGCCCCCTGTGCTGTGCAGCTCAAGTGGTTGAAGAAGGATGGGGAGGCAGTGCAGCCGGGGAACATTCTTGCGGAGGCGCACGGCAGCGCGCGGTGAGTGTCGTGCTCTTGCCGGTGGGCTGAGGGTTTGCCTCGAGGGTTTGTGCTGAAAATTGGTGCCGTCCGTCTGCTGTGTGCACGGCCGCAAGCATGGGGGGTAGTGTGCAGCATGCACCGCTGTGCAGCTGTGCAACACAATTGTATTGGGGCACTCATGTCCTAAGTTTCCAACTGCAGGGCCATCCTGGTGGCGGAACGCGTGGCGCTCAACTTCCTGCAGCGCATGAGCGGCATCGCCACCCTGACACGCCGCATGGTGGACGCAGTGCAGGTGATTAGCTTGTTAAAACGCTTTGCTTGCGACTCCTTGCCACAGTGCATGTTTGGGGAATCGCCGCCACGCTCAGACGGTGCTTGCACCGATGCCATGCTGTGATTTGGTTGTGCGATGCCGGCCTGCATGCCATGTGTTTGCTCGAATCTTCACCGCTCTTTGGCCGGGTGTGGTTTGCATGCAGTGCAAGCCTTCAGTCTCACTCGTTCTCTCGAGCCATGCTCCTTGGCAGGGCACACGCACGACAGTTCTTGACACGCGCAAGACGGTGCCTGGCTGCATCTGATTTGCGCACGTCACTTGCATTCTCATGCTGCACTTACTTCTGCTGCAGGGCACACGCACCACAGTGCTGGACACGCGCAAGACGGTGCCCGGCCTGCGCCTGCTGGACAAGTGGGCGGTGCTGATCGGCGGCGCGGCAAACCACCGGATAGGTGCGCTGCTGTGATGGCCAGCAGTCGTGGGCCAACTAGCACTGCCTGCACCGCATGAATAGGCGGGCTAGGCTGCACCGCATGAATAGGCGGCGCTGCTGTGGCGCACTGCAGCTGCTGGCGTGCATGCTCTAGGGCAGCCACATTGCAGCTTGTGGTTTTCTGCCGATTTCTGAGCACTCATACCATTACCTTTTGGCGCATTCTGGTTTTTGCAGGCCTGTTTGACATGGTCATGATTAAAGACAACCACATTGCAGCGGCAGGCGGCATTGCAGCGGCAGTCAAGGCAACAGAGGTGAGGCAGGGCAGAGGGCTGCGGCAGGCTGTGAAGTGCCGACCATCGCTCACTGTTAACCCCACATTGGCGAGCGCCAGCGGCAGGCTGCCGGCCGGCACCGTTGGGCAAATATCGCCGCCTGGCTTCCACTGCTGCCCACTCAGTCGCCATCCGTCTCTCCCTGCGTGAGGCATAACCTGTCATTGTCCTATGATTGCATCACCTATGCAGGACTACCAGCGCAGCAAGGGCATCCGGCGGCCAGTGGAGGTGGAGACGCGCACACTGGATGAACTGCGGGAGGTGTGCCATGTTGGCTGGCTGGCTGGTTTGGAATGCCTGCACTGAACCAATTGCAGGCATGGAGGTGCAGCTGCTTAGCGCGGTGTGCACGGCCACTGAGCGCAAACTGCCCCTTGGCGCCCCGCCTGCAGGTGCTGGCCATTCTGGACGCAGCCCAGGGGCAGAGCATGGTGACGCGCATCATGCTGGACAACATGACCAAGAGGGATGGCAGCAAGCCAGGTGGGCGAAGGGCAGCGGTTATCGGGTTCATGCAGTGCCCGCCCAGGAGCGCACCGGTGCTGCATTAAGCCCCTTGCCGAATGCATTCCATCTCTGATCTCCTGCGCCCTCCTCTTCCGACTGCAGCGGGCCTGGATGTGAGCACGCTGCACGAGGCAATGCAGCTGATTGGCGGGCGGCAGATCGAGACCGAGGCATCAGGCAACGTGACGCTGGAAACGATCCGGTGAGGGGTTGAGGGATGCAAGGGAGTTTTAACAGAGGTGGAAGTGAAAGTGCTCGTAAGTGCGCTGCAGTGTTGTATTATTTAGCTCTTTGGGCAATGCCGCTAATTCCGTGCTGTTGGCTTGCCCTACTGCCCCGCAGGGTGATTGCGGAGACGGGGGTGCAGTTTGTGTCCATTGGAGCGCTGACGCACAGCGTGCCGGCCATGGACATCTCCCTCAACATCCAGACCGAGTGAAATGCACACTGAGCGGAGGGCTGCTGCTCACACCGGTCTTCCTGCACCTGTAACATCATCCGCCAAGTGCCACCTCTGGCCAGCATAGAGCAGCGCTTCCTTTTGAAGCTGCGGGCCACCAGGGAGGAGGCAGCAGCGGGGTGATAATTGAAGGGGAAGCGGGGCCTGTGCATGCCTGGCTGTGTGTTGCGTGTCCATGTCATGCCTGCATGTCTGCATGCATGCGTCACACCGTCAACCGAGTTGCACCTAGGGTTGAAGGCCTTGGTTGGCTTAAAAAGGGTCTCCCAGCGGCACAGGGCGGAGTGGTTCAGGTGGTGCGTAGCCAATGGATGGAAAGTTAGGTGCACGCACCCAGGATGCCAGCTAGTGGGCTGCCCGGAGGTGCAAGCGCAGAGGGGCACCGCACCATGGATAAAAGGGTGAGCCAGGTTGATTTGGTTGGACGGCCTGCCGCTGTTTGCAAAAATTGTACCGCATGCCGGCTGCACTTGCCCCATCATGCATCGCCCTGCCAAGAAGGCGGCTGCCTTGATGGTTGACACGGCCTGCCTGTGCACGAGACTTACAAGCACAAAAGCCTTGCGCTGATGCCACACAGAGGCTGCAGCCTCGCATGTGCCCCTGCGGATTGATCGCGCCGGGTGCATGCACACGCATGCGCTGGCGGCAGCGGCATGGCGCACGGGCCTTGCGAGGATGGGTGGCTCCGTACCGTGCTGCATGCCGCCACTTGTTCCAGGGCCCTTGGCAGCCAGATGGGCCCTGGCACCAGGGAACAGGGGGATGCAAGGGGGACCGCAAACGCCGCCATGTGCCGCCGGGCCGTTTGCGGCTCGCAGGCCTCCGCCGCCAGGCCTTGCTGCCCGCCTGTCGGGCTAGCCGGTTGTTTTCAAGTACAATTCGAGGGGCRYGRGCTGCACGCGGCGCTGCATCCCGGCGGCCGAGATCGTTTGGCAGGGTGCAGCATTGTATCTTCATGGGCGCCAGCCTGTGCCTGCTGCTTGAGGGCTCCTGCGGGCCTGGGCGGCACCAATCACCCTTGCTTCGCGTTCCATACCACTCGAACTCACCCTTGTTCAGCTTGCAGAGCCATGAGCTGTGCCAGTCCGGGCTAGCGAGAGGCGCAATGGCACAGGCGGCTCCCAGGGCTCCMTTGAGGGCCCTCATCATCGACTCCGGCCCCACACGGGCCGAGACAGAACGGCTGCTGGCGGGCGCAGGCTTCCAGGCGAGCTGTGCGGGGCCGCCTTGCASGCCCCCGCCCTGGCGCGCGGCCGGCAGGCGCGCTCATCCGCCTCCCCTGCACTGCCCGGTCCCCTGCCGCAGGTGGAGGCCGCCAGCAGGGGCAGCGAAGCCCTGCGCCTGCTCGCCGAGCGCCTGCGCAGCGGGGAGCCGGGCTGCGACGTRATRCTCAAGACCCACGACGCCTCGGGCTCRGCCAACGCCGTGCGCTTCCTGCGCAGGCTGCAGGAGGTGGAGGCGCTGGCCGCCATTCCCGTGGGTGCGTGCCTGCGCGCCCCCGCCCGCCAGCCCGCTGGGGTTTGCAGCCACGGCCCCTGGAGGCCGCCGCCCGCGTCTCGGGCGCGCTGCTGGTGCCGAGCCCGCATATCTGGCCCATGCATCTGACCCACGTACCTGAGTTACTCTCTGCAATCACTGTTCCTCAATGCAGCTGCGCCATGACACGTGCTTGGTGTTGAGCTTGGTGGCGGCAGCCCCCAAGGTGCACTTGCATGCTGTGCATGCTGTGCTGTGTTGCATTCCTGGGCTGTGCTGGCTCAAGGTGGACATGCACCCTCTTGCTGAGCGGCATGGTGGTGGGAGCCGCTAAGGTGCGCTGGATTGCTGCTGTGCATGGTGCGCTGCTGCTGTGCACGCCGTGCTGCTGTGCATGCCGTGCTGTGCTGGGTGGCTGTTGCTTGGCCCCATGTGCTCGCTCCTCCCTGTGCGTCCTCTTTCCTTTGCCAGCAGCTTGCAATCTGATAATCACACTGTAAAATCTGGCCGATCTGTATATGTCGTTACAGCACAGTCGAGGCGGAATGAAACGGGGCAGCGAAACAGGAATTGGTGTGGGAGCAAGAAGTGAAACACGCCTACAGAGGGCAATGGCCCAGCCGCAGGCGCGGCAGTTGGTCAAGATGGTACCTGGCAGGTACCGCCCGCTTGGTTGCAGTGCTTTGCTGGGGGCAGCCCATCACCCAGCTCGACAGCTTGGCCGGTTAGCCAAGCGCTGTGGTGGGACTGGACAGCCCGCCCGCACGACAGCTTGGCGGGTCAGCCAAGCAGCATGCAATCAACAGCCGCCTCACGACAGCTTAGCCAGGATGCTCTTCTGCGCCACAAAGCACACCTCTCCATCGGGCACCTCCAGGTCTGCAGGTGGAATGGGCGGTGATGCGGTCCGGTCATGCTGTCGAAACAGCATTGCAGCTGTGGCCGGGCATGCATGCACCTGCTAAACAGCTGGCGGGGGACTGCGCGCAGTACACTAAGCAAGGCTATGCCTAATATACGCACCGGAGCTGCTGTACTTGCTGACCAGCACGGCAGGAGCACCCTCAAAGTGTAATATTTATCTCCAATTGTTGTTGGACAACCCACCGGAGCTGCTGTACTTGCTGAAGAGCACGCGGTCGCCCACGGCCACACCCACGTCCACATCATCGCCCACAGCCAGCACTGCAAGAATAAGGAGGRGTGCGGGRAATCAACGCCACAGTTGGCAGTGCTGTTGGGCGGCTAGAGTTGGSTGAGCATCCACATCATCGCCCACAGCCAGCACTGCAGGGGGCCATAATGAGCTGTTAGCAATACTAGTATGTGCTCTTGCCACGCAGGGCAACGAGTGCAGCAGCAAGCAGTAAAGTGTGAAAGCAGGCGCTGACACATGCAGGCAGGCACGCAGCTGGGGAAACGAAACAATGCTCCAAGTCTTGCTGGAAAGTCTAGCACCCGCAAGAAATGGAGCTTGAGTGTGTGTGGCTCACCGGTGCCCACCAGCGCGTCCTGCATGCTGCGGCCGCTGGAGGTGGGGGCCAGCCTGCACACCAAATAGGGGATGGACATGCAGCAGGATATGAGATGCCAGAAATGTTGGACCCTCAGGCTCCCAATGCTGCTGCACTGGACCTGCACCCGGTGCTGCAGTGCCATGGCGCTGCAACGCCTTGCAGGATTCCCCCAGCAGCTGATGCTCACAGGATGCCGCCCGCCGTTTTGCTTTCAACACCTCGCCGCTGCTGGTGCACTGCTGGATATCTACAGTAATGCAAACCACTGGCAGCCACCCAGCAATTGCGCTCACAGGATGCCGCCCGCCGTCTTGCTCTAACCACCTCACCACTGCTGCGCGGCTGCACTGCTACGGCAATGCAAGCAACCCACTAGCAACCAGCCCCCCGGCAGTGCTCACAGAATGCCGCCCGCCGTCTTGCTCTCCACCTCCTGGGGCTTCACCAGCAGGCGGTCGCCCAGGGGAGACATCTGCGCACAAGGAGAGTGCGAACAGAACAGGTGGGCATGCTTTCGGTTGCTGTGTTCGGCGGATGGGAGGAGGCTTCACCAGCAGGCAGGCGGTCGCCTGGGGGAGACATCTGTAGGCAGCAGATGCGGGGCAAGCCAACTTGTGCAAAGGGCGGTGGGTGCCAGCCTATCATGAACACGGCGCTGACAACAATCAACAAGGACGGCATGCATGCGCCGCTTCCGACAGCCCTCCATGCAAGGCGCTCAGGTTCTGGAGCGCAGCCTTCCAGGTAGGAATGGCGGCATGCAGGGAGCAAGCATGCGCTGGCTCCCTGTGCCAGCACCCACCTTGGACACATCCATCTCCGACTTCTCCGCCGTCAGCACTGCCTGCACCCGCAAGCAGGCGCGCCGCCGCAGCTGCTGCCGGCCTGCAGGGGGAGGGAGACAGCGGGTGCGGTTGCGGCGGGCGGCGGCGCGGCGGCGCCCGTTCCAGAGACTTCCCGTGCGGCCGCCTNGGGGGCGCCACAGAGCCATCCGCGCGGCGCATTGTGCACATTNCCTGCCCTCTCGAGCTGCTGGAGGGCGAGTAGGCCGCAGCGCTGCGTGCCCCAGAGGCGGTGCTCGCGGCGCCGGGCGCTCACCGCTNGGGCACGCTGCAGAAGGCCGCTGCNGGGCCGCCNGGGTCACGCTGCGGGCGGCCATGGCCGCAGGAGCGGCAGTGCAGGTCGTGCTGGCCATATTTCCTGCTGTGTGCTTGCTTGCCGCCGCCTGCAGGTCCACAGATATCGGCTGATGGATCGCCACTGCCGTTTGCGCGCTGCGCCGGGGCGCTTGCATGTGCTTTAGCAGGATGGGCCCGCCGCACGCCTGGCGCCGCAGCGGCGACCATGGCGCCCTTTGTGCACCCTCCCTCGGCACCCCATCAGCCTGCCCAACCCAACACGGCCATATGCTGTCAGGCTGTGTTACACCGCAAACAATAGCAGGCGGGAGTGGCCAATGCGGCCCCGCGGCACAAGGGGTGAAGGGAAGGGCAGAGGCAAGGCACGGTTCGTTTGGGAAAGGGGGNCGGCAGAGACATGTGTAAAGGGATCGCGCCACGCTTGCGCAGCAAGCGACGCACTGCAAACATGCTGGTGAGATCGCAGCCCCGCCGCAGCGCACGCCCGCACATTCAAGCGCCGTCAGGCCGCTTGTGCGCGCCGCCGCCGCCGGCGGGGCCGGGCAGGGGTCTAGACAGCCATTGCTCGTAAGCAGCGGCAGGCTGTTGGCGAAGAGCAGATTTACTCGATAATTTCGGCCACCACGCCGGCGCCCACGGTGCGGCCGCCCTCGCGGATGGCGAAGCGCAGGCCGGGCTCCATGGCAACTGTAGCAGGGGAGAGGGGGTGACGCGGAGAGTGAGCAGGTGGGTGGGTGTTGCTGGGGTGGTGCCTGTGGGAGGCAGCAGCCCAATAGAAGGCATGAGCCAGGCTGCGCGCCAACTAGCTTACAAGGCCCAAGCGCACACTGAGGGGTGTGGCAGGCTTGCTACATCGCGCGTCTAGCAGAACTATCACAGCCGTGTAATGAATCCACTCACCGGGGCTGAGCAGCTCAAAGGTGCAGGTGACGTTGTCGCCGGGCATGACCATCTCGGTGCCCTCGGGCAGGCTCACCGTGCCTGCAAGGCAAACGACAGGATGGACACATGGAGATATGTGTGAGGAGCCACAGCACACTGCAGGGCTGCGCCTCCACAGCTTACTGTGCCAGCAAGCCAGGGCCCGCCGGGTTGGCAGCCCTCACACCCTTTGGAATGTCCCATTCTCCCAACGAAACGCCTCCTTCCAGCTGTGGCCCCAGCACGCACCGGTCACATCGGCTGTGCGGAAGAAGAACTGCGGCTTGTAGTTGGTGAAGAAGGGGGTGTGGCGACCGCCCTCCTCCTGCAATTATGGGTTGGTGGGTCAACAGGAGCCCAGTGTTGAGTACAAGGTGGAAACATGGGCGAGCAAGAGTAGTTGGTGAAGAAGGGGGTGTGGCGCCCACCCTTCTCCTGCAGTTGGTTGGCAAGTGAAGGCACAGTAGGACAACCACACTATAGAACACCGGCACGCTCACCATTCAACCAACACAGGCGTCAGCTTGCCCAAACCACCGCTTGCGCACACTAAAGCAGCTAAAACCAGCCCACCTTGGAGAGCGCGTAGATCTCGCCCCTGAACTTCTTGTGCGGCTTGATGCTGCCCGGCTTGCACACCACCTGCAGGGAGTGAAGAGCGAGAGCGGGTCAGCAATCAGGCAGCTGTAGGGCATCTGTTTCCAATAGATGGCAGCACAGACACGCCGCACAGCAGGCAGCAAGGCAAGCAACACATGGTAATCCAAGGGAATCCAAGCGCACCTGGCCGCGCTCCACGTCGTCGCGCTTGAGGCCGCGGATGAGGAGGCCCACGTTGTCGCCCGCCTGCCCCTCGTTCAGCTGCTTCTTGAACATCTCCACGCCTGCAAGAAAGTGCGAGCGATTTGCAAAGGGGGCACAGGTTGTAGGCGGGCAGGAAATTGACAAATGTCCATGGCTTCAGACATGGGGCAGCAAACATTCACCCCACACAGGCCGAACGGCACGGCAGAGCGTTCCTGAAGGTTAATAACCAGCACGCACCCGTCACCGTGCTCTTGGTGTTCTGTGGCCGGATGCCCACAATCTCAATCTCATCGCCAACCTTCACAATGCCCTGCTCCACGCGGCCCGTCACCACGGTGCCGCGGCCCTGCACAGATGGTAAGGCATTGCAGAGGGAGTGAGAACAAGCATGCACGCATGTAGTTGTCAAAGTGCCCTGCTCCACGTGGCCGGTCACCACGGTGCCGCGGCCCTGCAGCAGCGCTTTGTATGAGATGTGATTGGATTGCGCCAGGACAATGTCCAGGACAGAGTGTGCAACCGGCATGCATGATA
Organism: Chlorella ohadii; assembly: GCA_025026875.1. Lineage (NCBI taxonomy): Eukaryota > Viridiplantae > Chlorophyta > Trebouxiophyceae > Chlorellales > Chlorellaceae > Chlorella > Chlorella ohadii. The sequence goes on from JADXDR010000035.1 coordinate 451,645, forward strand.
GCAAGCAGGCATGGCCGTGACTGGGGGAGCCTGGATACCTGCAGGCCAAGGAGGGGCAATAAAATGCATTGCTGGGGCTTGCTCGCGAGCCATATCCCACACAGACGCACCTGGATGGAGAACACGTCCTCCACGGGCATGGCGAAGGGCTTGTCCAGCGCGCGCACAGGGTCGGGGATGTAGCGGTCCACCTCGTCCATCAGCTTCAGGATGGCCTCCCTGCAGGGAATAGGTCATTAGGGCCAGTTTATGATGAGAACATCCGGGGGAGGAGGGAAGGGGATCGGTCCACCTCGTCCATCAGCTTCAGGATGGCCTCCCTGCAACAAGTCAACATGGGCCAGGCAGCTTGGTTGGTGGTTAGCAAGCATTGAAGAAAAAGGGTTGGGGATGTAGCGGTGCACTCAGGAGCTTCAAGGTGGCCCGCAGCATGCGCAGNCACACCAGTGCAGCAGGGTGGGGCGCCTTGCATGCAGCATGCACATGTGGAGTGCACAATCTCAACAGTGTGGGGAGGCTGGTCGGACACGCACTAGTCATTGTGACAGATCATGGCAACTGGTTGCTCAAGAGGAAGGCAACAGGTATATTCTCTCGTCACCCCAGCCAATGGGCGTGCGTGCAGTGCAATGCAGTGCGAATAGTGCAGCGGGCGACCGGGCAGCGCGATGCAGGCGGATGGCACGCAGCAGCGGCGGCGGCGGCGGTGGCAAGAAGCAGGCAGCACCACGCCGCATAACCGGCAGATGTGTAGCCGACACAACATGTTGCCTGGAAGGCAGCAGCACTGCTCCTGTTTGTTTGCACTCACTTGCCGATCTTGGGGTTCTCGCCCTTGTGGGGCCGCCGCCAAGCCCACACAAAACCAGTACAAAGAAACAGTGACAATTGCATTGACCGCTGTTTTCTTGTCACTCACTTGCCGATCTTGGGGTTCTCGCCCTTGAGCGCCGCCAGGGCGGAACCGCGCACAATGGGGATCTCATCTCCGGGGTACCTGCAAACACAGTTGAACGGGCAAAAACAAGCTGGTAAGAAACAGCTGCAGCGCCGCCAGAGCAGAGGCGCGCACAATGGGGATCTCATCACCGGGGTACCTGCGCAAGGGACATGCAAGAGTTTGTGAAACGAGGCCGACAGTTGCGAAAAGTGTGCTTGCTTGCGATGCATTCAAACGGTCAAACCGCACTTGCGTCCACAACTATCAGTCGCAGGCAGCCTTGCGAACTGCATACGAGTGGCGCTGACTTGTAGAAGGAGAGCAGCTGCCGCATCTCCGTCTCCACCGGCTCCTCAACTGCCCAAACTGACAGCAAAAAAACCTAAGTAGATAGGCAAACATCTCTCCCTCACTTGTAGAAGGAGAGCAGCTCGCGCAGCTCCATCTCCACCAGCTCAACAAGCTCCTCGTCCTCAACCATGTCGATCTTGTTGAGGAAGCAGACCATGGCGGGCACGCCGACCTGTACAGCAAGGCAGGTTGGAGGGCAGAGCAGGATGATGTTAGGGAGAGAGGCACCCATCGGGGCGCAGAGCACCGAAGTGGCAGCAGCGCCCATGCAAGGCAGGGCGGCTGCAGGGGAATGTCCGCCAGCAGCATGAAGCCTGCAAGATCCGAGATGCTGCACATTGCAACCATCTCAGCAGCGAGGCAACCATGCTCTCTGCCAAACTGGCAAACTAAATGCCCGCTTTGTTTTGACGCCGCTATCACACCTGGCGGGACAGAAGGATGTGCTCGCGCGTCTGGGGCATGGGGCCATCGGTGGCAGACACCACCAGGATGGCACCATCCATCTGCATGGGAATGAGTAAGAGGGATTGGTGCGAGCTTGAGTTGGGTGCAGGGCAAAGCCGTCAGTGGCAATTACCACCAGTATGGCGCCGTCCATCTGCATGCGGTAAATAGACAAAGAGCATACATTGGCTTGACTGCTGTGCAAAGCCACTGGGGCAGCTGTAAGAATCAAACGTGTGGACAGATCAAGCTGAGCGGAGTGCTGCGCACACAGGTTGGAACACACTGCCTCAGGGCCTACACCTGCGCAGCACCGGTGATCATGTTCTTCACAGCACCGCGGAAACTAGCCTGGCAGAACCACTGCAGCAGTTCTACGCACTACCCAGCAACACACACCTGCGCAGCACCGGTAATCATGTTCTTCACGTAATCGGCGTGGCCGGGGCAGTCCACGTGCGCGTAGTGCCGCTTGTCCGTCTGGTACTCCACTGCAGGCAGATTGGGAGCATTACACACTAGTCAATGCGAAAGCCAGTACGCATCAGCAACAGGTGGCGGGGGCCAGTGATGCTTGCCCATTCAGTACTCCATTTGTAAATGCCGCCAAAAGCACCATCCCGCCCCCAACTGTTCACACCAAAAAAAATGGACCCACCGTGCGCAGTGGCGATGGTGATGCCGCGAGCCTTCTCCTCCGGGGCCTTGTCAATCTCATCGAACGCAACCGCCTTGCTCTTGCCCTCCTCGGACAGCACCTGCAGAGGGGAGGAGGGTGGGGATGGGAGGGGCAACGGTGAGTAACGAGCGGCAGTACAAAGGAAAGAGTGGGGGGTGCATCGGCACTAGTTGGTAGGCCGCGGCGGCAGCGGCGCCGGTGAGTGGTCTGCGGCCATAANGCGGCGGCGAGTATGCACCGGTATCAGCGGCTGCGGGGGCAGATGCAACAGCGGCGGTGGTGGCCGTAAGAGCCAACAAAGCACAGCAGAAGTGGCAGAACCGGCAAAAGAGAGCCGCGGCAGCAACAGCCGCAGCAAAGAAGCAGCAGTACCAGCAGGAATCGCAGCAGGAGCGATGGCACAACTCAGCGGCGAGAGCAGCGCTGGCGACAGCGGCCGGGCGAGCACCAGAGCAGGGGCCCCATTTAGAGCTGCATTTGCAAAGCCCACATCTGCTCTGAGCATGTACCGATTCAAAGCTAGGCGCGATTTTGCCCAGCTTAAAGCAGCCACCCCAAGCCCTGTCCGTGGCCCAGCAGGATTGCCAGCAGCGGTGCAGCACCGCCTGGCTATCCTGCCTGGCCGTCGACCTGGGGATGGGAGCAGTTGGCTCTGAGCAGAGCACTTCTATGCAACATTGGCAGAAGCCGGCAGCGCTGGGTGCCCCTCTGTACCACACAGCTGCGAGCTTGCTTGCTTGCCGCAGATCGGCTGGTGTTCTTCCTGGAATGGCGCGCATCGGGCCTTGGCTGGCGCGGGTCAGCACTGACCATTTGGGGCGCTGCGGTGCTCGCTTGCGCCAGTTGTGATGCCCTATGCGACCCACTCCGCAGGATCCAACTCAAGCTGCGCGTGAAGTGCCTGCTCTGCTAAGCATGGCAGGCACAGCAGTGCATCAATCAGCCAGCAGCTTGGAGTTGCTGAAGTCGCCGCCCAGCAGCACACAGCAAGCCGGGGCACCGCACGTGGATGCAGGAGCTGCGCACACGCATGCGCGTGTGTGTGCGCCTTCTGTGACCACGTACTGCTTCCCGGCGTCATGTGAGCGCAGCAGGCGCGGCAGGGCGGCGACCTGGCAGTGGTGAACCACCCCGCAACTTCCTGTACACGTGTCCCTCTGGACGTGCGCCACCTTGCAGTAGCGGGGCACAAAGGCCTCGAACGCAGCCAGTGCAGGGCGCGCCCGCCCCACGCAGGCTCCGTGCGAGGACTACGAGCCCCACGACACTGCAGGGCTAGTCTAGTCTAGCCTAACAGCTTAGCGCCAGCCCTTGAGGGCCCAACTGCATGAGAGAAGGAAATCAAGCACTCATGAATGGACATCGCAGGGCGTCGCACGGCCACGGTGCTGGGCCGCAGAGCAAGCAGTGCAGGCTGGCCCCTTGATGCTGGAGTTGGGAGGGCAGGCGCCGGCCGGCATCCAAAGCGCTTGAAGTTCAGCTGAAAGTGGAAGACGTGTGCAAGTCCTGCAGGCCACCCAACTCCTGCCCGAAGTCCCTCTGGCAGCGCACTCAAGGGTTGAGCAGGATTGCAACAGCCCCTCTCTATAGCCAGCTGGAGCATCTCACGGAGAGCTGCAGCAGCAGAGGTGGCTGCAGAAGCAGCCAGTGCGTATGCAGGTCTCCTGCACACGCGCACGTGGTAACTCTTGCAGCCAACTACTCCTCTACTCCATCCAGTGAGTGCAGCGGGTGTTGGCAAGCCGGAGCCAGGCGCAGCAGGATGCGGCAGCGACGCCGGCAGCAGCTCGCCAGCAGTGGCAGGTCATGATATCCACTACATTATGTATACATCATTGTAGCAGCGGCACAGAGCACTTGAAGCGAGTCACACCTGAGGCCAGCGCTGCGCGGGGCGCCTCTCAAATGGAGGTGCGCCCTGCGCAGACTGGCGCACAAGCATCACACGCCCAGCGACTCCCAAGGTGGCGTCTGTGCATGATGCTGGGCCCCCAAGCCAAGATGGAAATGTGAGCCCGGCAACTGTGTTGTATAGCCAGCGCCTCCCCTGCGCGTTGCACTCTTCTACCGCCAGCGGCAGCGGGCCTGCATCCGCAGCCGCAGCGGTGTAGGAGTGCTACATGCAAGGGCGACAGTGCGCAGGGTTCAGGTTGCCTGGCTGGAAACCGTGCCCAGCACAGGGCTGCGCATGGGAACTGTGGTGTGCAGCTGGGCGGCCAGCAAGCTGGCCACCCTGCTTGTGCGGCAGCGATACGAGGTTAGGCCAGGACTGCCCACCCGCCTTGCAGTTGGCCCAGCTGGTCGGGCCCGCCCCGTTTGGCCTTCAGGCCTTGCGGGCGGGCTCAACAAACTGGGCAACCGCAAGGCTGGCATCACAGGCCTGGCACCGGTGCCATACCAGCTGGCAGCGGCCAGAGCAGCAGCAGCAGCAACAAGCAAGCAGTTCAGCGTGCCCGCAACGCCCTCTGGCTCAGCAAGTAAGGCACCCGTCCCCCAGCTGTCCGGTGTGTCGCGCTCCTCCCCAGCCAGCGGCGGCGGGGAAGTTGCCGCAGCCGCTGGATGCCAAGGGCTACGACACGCCGATGCGGCTGGCTGGCTGGTGTGCTGGGTTGGGTGTCTGGCTCACAGGGCTGGGAGCAGGGCGGCCGGCAAGCCTGCCACCCTGCTGATGTGGCAAGCGTTGGCGCTTTGGTGCGCCAGGACGGCCCGCCCGCCGCGCGGTGGACCCTCCAGTCAGGCGCGCCCCCTGGCCTTCTGGCCTTGCAGGCTGGCCTGACGGCGAGGCTCACACCTAGGCTGGCGTGCTATTCTGGCGCACCGTGCATCGCGGCTGCGCAAGCTGGCTACGGCAGGCCCAGATACAGCAGCGAGCGGCAGCAGGCAGCAGTGGCAGGAGCGGCGGTGGCAAGGGAGGATGCAGGGAGCATGGTGTGCAGCTTAGGTTGACGTAGATCTCACACCAACAAGCTGGCCAGCAGTTTCTTGCCCGCAGTCCAGCTGCATCCCCGCAGCTTGCCCTGGCGAGGTGAGCAGGGAGGTCAAGAGAGCGTCTGGACCGCGGTGCTCACGTTCACCAAGGAGCAGCAGCAGGCGGCAGTGGCAACAGCATCGACAGCAAGGGAGGGCACAGAGACACGGTGCAGCTTGTCTTGAAAATTTTCCACTTGGCTTCAACAAGCTGGCCACCAGTCTCCTGGCTGCGGTCCCGCTGAATCCCCGCAGGTTGCGCTGGGGGCGTGAGCAGCGCGATGCAGAGCATCTGGACCGCGGTGCTCACACACGTCACGGCCAACAACGCAACGAGCGGTCCAGGGTGACTACAGTCTGCCTATGGAGTTCCTGATGTGTGCAAACAGCTTCCCCGGCGCTGCACAGAGTAATGGCCCCCAAGGTGCGAGGACTGGGCGGGAGGAAATAGACATGCAACAGAGCGCGGCAGCCGCAAGCCCCGCCAATCAGCGTGCTGCACTCCGCCCCAGCCAGCGGCGGCTGGTCAATGCCGGCAGCCACAAGCGTGAAAGGATTGCACCACGCCGGTGAAGCTTGCCAAGTCGCTGGGCTTATTAGATAAGAACAGCACTGAGCACGCGCAAGGCACAGGGCGGGGATCAAACCTGTGCCCCAGCTGCCAGCGTGTTGCACTCCTCCCCAACCAGCGGCGGCCGGTCAGTGCCGGCAGCCGCAATTGTGGACGAGCACAACACGCCGGTGAGGCTGGCTGCGTATCTGGCTGAATGGTGGCTGGGTTGGGTGGCTGGGCACGGGGCTGGGCACAGGGCTGGGCACAGGGCAGCCAGCGCGTCTGCCACCATGCTGCTGATGTGGCAAGCGTCGGTGTGTTGTTGCACCAGGACGGCACACAGGCCGCGCATTGGCCCGCTCAATGTGTCAGGCCCGCCCCCTGGCCTTCTGGCCTTGCAGGCTGGCGTGACACATTGAGCGGGTCAAGGTGAGGCGGGCGTGCTGAGCTGGCGCAACCGCGGGCCGCTGCCGCACGAGCTGGCGGCGGCAGGGCTGGCGGCGGCGGCCCC
>JADXDR010000035.1:468448-481270 GCA_025026875.1 Chlorella ohadii
CTGTGAGTGCGTGTGCAGCTCAATTCGTGCTGCGCCCGCAACAGCAAGAAGGGCCGGCGCGAGCACCACACGCCACTGGCACTGGTTTCCAGGGGTTGCCAAGGGGGCGACTGCATGCACTCAGGCCGGGGCAGCAAAGACGCTTGAATATCACTGTATAACTCAAAGCACGCACCAGGTTGCTGGTCATGATGACCTGTCGCATGCAGCTAGAGAGACAATCTGTTTGAAACTTTATTAGCGCTGAACAGTACTAGTCACCCACCAGGTTGCTGGTCATGATGATGATTGTGTTGTTGAAGGCCACGGTGCGCCCCTTGGAGTCGGTCAGCCTGCGCAGCGGGGTGTGCGGAAAGGATAAACAGGCACACATGAGTGCTCATGTGGCCTCAGCTCATTGCCAGCAGCCAGCCGCTCCGCCTGGTGGCTGCCGCGGACCTGCAAGCATTGGTATCCCACACCCACAGGTCGGTGCCCAGCAGGGTATGCAATGCATTCACCGCAGGATGTCACGCCATGCAGACATCAACAGAGCAGGCTCCTAATTAGGAATTATATAAGGAATTATATATTAGGAATTAGGACTTATAAGCTCACCGCCCGTCGTCCAGCACTCCCATCAGGATGTTCTTCACATCCGCAAGTACAAGTCAAACTGCCAAGTGACCTATCCCAGTATCAAACCGGTATCGTCAAAAGCTCACCGCCCGTCGTCCAGCACTCCCAGCAGGATGTTCATCACATCCGCGTGCGCCTTCTCAACCTCATCAAACAGCACCACCGAGTAGGGCCGCCGCCTGCGAAATAGTTGCGGGAAGGGACGGAAGATNGCCTTAAACAATCAATTCAAGTGTAGGCAGAAGGGTTGAGCCTTCTCAACCTCGTTGCAGAGCACCACCGAGTAGGGCCGCCGCCTGAAAAAGCAACGACAAACCGACGGGCAGCAAGGTGTGCGTCAGCAGGTGTGCTTAGAAGACAGAAAGGCGGAAGGCAGCGGCTCACCGCATGCATCTCAAAGCACCCGCCTACAGGCAGCATGGCAGCAACAAAACGCACCTGACCGCCTCGGTCAGCTGGCCGCCCGCCTCGTGGCCGATGTAGCCGGGGGGCGCGCCGATCAGCCGGCTCACGCTGTGCTTCTCCATGTACTCGCTCATGTCGATCCTGGAGAGGAGTGGAAAAGGAAACAATCGAATTTGATACGGAAGAAGTAATGAACGGTGAGCTGTGCTTCTCCATGTACTCGCTCATGTCGATCCTGCAAGACGAGTGCTTTAACTTGTCGCATGGGACCAAACGCAGCATGCCAACGGCCCGGGTCGGCACTCTGTGATGCTGGGAAGCGCCGCGGGCTGTTGGATAGGTTCTACCTGCCAGCACACCGGCACACTACACAATACAGCAAGCTCGGGAAGGTACCCGGCCGCCTCACCGGATGAGCATCTTCTCCGAGTCGAAGAGCATGGCGGCCAGCGCCTTGGCCAGCTCCGTCTTGCCCACGCCCGTGGGGCCCAGGAACAGGAAGGAGGAGCCTGCAGGAGCAGGAGACGAGGGATTATAACGAGTAAACATTGGCTATACAAGTGCAGGGCTGAGTAACAGGTGGCCCAGGAACAGGAAGGAGGAGCCTGCAGGGAGACAGGCAGAAGAGAGAACAGCGTTTCGGTTCATGGCACGTCGGGGCAGCGAGCGGCCAAAGAACAGAGGAACGCACTTCATCTCCGTGCTGCAGCGACATGCGCTGAGCCAAGCAAGCTGGCATGCATGATGGCAAGCGTGGAACTGCCAACTCACCGCGGTTGCGGGCGCCCAGGCCAGCGCGGCTGCGCAGCACAGCATCCGCCACCGCCTTGACGGCTGCATAGTAAGAGAGGCAAACAAGGGAAGTTGAAGTGCCACCAGCGGGGAGGGGAGTTAGCACAGCGTCGCCACTGCAACCAGGCAAGCCGGGCAGCTGGCCCACCAAGCCAGCCCCAGTCAGCTGGACAGCCTCCCAATTCAGCGCACAACTCAGGGACCACCAGCCTTTGTGTACAGGCGAAGCGCACCCGCATCCTGGCCCACCACCCGCTCGTGCAGGAATGACTCCAGGTGCACCAGCCGCTCGCGGTCAGAGGCCTGTACAGGCACAGTGATGGGCATGCGCAGTCAGCCTGACTGCACTGAGTGCGGCCACAGTAGCAGCGGTGATTAATCAGTAACAGGCGGGATGCTGCAGAGCGGCAGATGCCTGAGTGCATGAAATTGGTGATGGTGAACATGGCCAGCGATTTGATGCTCGAGCCTGCAGCACATCCCTGCAGCTGAAGCCCGCTTCACCTGCAGCTTGGTCACAGGGATGGAAGCATGTCCTACCTGAGCAGCCCACACCGCCAGTCACCGTCTATAACGACAACGCCTTGACACTCCACCACAGACACACACACACACACACACCTGCAGCTTGTTGACTGGGATGCCCGTCCACTTGGACACCACGGTGGCAATCTCCTCGGGCCCCACCTGCGTGTGGCAGGAAGGCAGATTGTCAGCAGTTGCACGGATGTAGTGCAAGGTCTAGGATGTGCATGCGTGTGAGGCAGCCAGTTTATCTGACCACAACCTGCCGGCTCACCGTGTCGCTCAGCATGCGGTCGGAGCGGCGCATTTCCACCGCCAGACAACAACATCCCCCATCAAAACACATAATCGCATCCATCAGCAAAGCTTACCGTGTCGCTCAGCATGCGGTCGGAGCGGCGCGCCTCGGCCTGCTTGCGCTTCAGCGCCTCCTCAACCTCGGCCAGGGCGCCGTACTTGATGTCGGCCACCCTGCAGAATTGGTTGGAAGTAGATGCCTGGGTTGTTGACACGGTTGCGCCCGCCTCTTCTGATGCAACGGTGGTTCTGAACCGAGCTTGCGAGGCACGTGCCTCGCTGCGTGTCCAACAACACATGTTCACATTCAATAGCTGTTCGGGTTCCTCACATGGCCAGGTCCATGCGGTTCTGCGCCTGCTCCAGCCGGATCTGCAGCGCCTCCTTCTTCTTGGCCAGCTCTTTAATTTCATCGAGCAGCGCCTTTTCCTGGCTGCATGGTGCAGGGAAATAACACAGATTCAGCGAGTTGTGCAGTATGTAGCAGTCAACCAAAGCGCCTCCTTCTTCTTGGCCAGCTCCTTGATCTCGTCCAGCAGCGCCTTCTCCTGGCTGCGCGATGGGAGTTGGTTGGAACAAAAGTGCTGTTTAGTAGCTGCAGATGCAACTAGTTAGGATGGTCCCTTCTTCTTGGCCAGCTCCTTGATTTCATCCAGCAGCGCCTTCTCCTGGCTGCAAGAGTAAAATTGTGGGTGGCATGAGTGGGTGAGGGCAATGCCGAGCGCTGCACTGCACGGCCATCACCGCCTGAACTGGCCGAACACCAGTTCAAGCAAACACAGCGAAACGTGGCAGGGTGCAACGGCGCACCTATAGCGCATTTGCAGAGGCTTCAATTTATCCTGCAGCTCGCTCAGCTCGCGCTGGACCTGCGGGCAGCATCAGGCAAGCGCATGGATGGCAAATGCAACGCCAGCATCATGAGATCAGAGCAGCGCCGCTCCACTGCTTCAGCAGATGTGTAGCACGTGTGCTGCATTGCGCTGCGCTGTGCACGCAGTGGACCACACGGCATGTGAGCTGCATACGCTGTGCTGCGCTGCGCTGGGCTCAGCACCCCCAGCCCCTCCCTGCTCTGCTGTGCAGGGCGTGGCATGCAACCAAGCATGCAAGCTGCACTGTGGCGCTCACCTCCCCCAGCCGCTCCTTGCTCTGCTTATCCTTCTCCTTCTCCAGCGCCTTCTCCTCCACCTGGCGGTTAGTGAGGGAAACAGCAAGTGGGAAACATAAGGGGGCATCCAGAACTGCCAGGCCAGCTGCTTGCAAGGCGGCGTGGCAAGCACAGCCTGCAGGCAGCCGACGCTCCACGCCCGGCCTCATGCTTTGCCCGGGCTGTGCTACTTGCTGCGCCTGCTGCGCCATGCTGCACCTGCTGTACCTGCCGTGCCTGCTGTGCCTGCTGTGCTCACCTGCAGGCGGATGAGCTGGCGCTCCAGCACATCAATCTCCTCCGGCTTGCTCTCCAGTTGGACCTGAGTTGGATGGAATTCAAAGCAGAAACAGCAGCGGTGAGTCTGGAACCGCTTTGATTGGTGACCTCCCAAGTGTCAAGACTGCGCGGCCGGCGCACCATTCCTCGTGCACCTCCATTGCAACGACCTTAGGCACTGGGGCTGCTACAAACTTTCGTGCTCACTTGCAGGTTGGAGCAGGCCTCGTCCACCAGGGCACTCGCCTGCTCCGGCAGGAGCATCCCCCAACGCAAATTAAATACCCCCGACTTCGCTAATTTGATCTCAAGGCGAACTCACTTGCAGGTTGGAGCAGGCCTCGTCCACCAGGTCGATCGCCTTATCCGGCAGGAAGCGGTTGGTGATGTAGCGGTCCGCCAGCTCAGCAGCGACCACCAGCGCGCGATCAGAGATCTGCACGAGACTCAACATGGGAATCAGCTTGCAGCATGGACTGGAAACGCGGAAACTGCGGTGAAGCATAGCTCCGGCTCCCCACATCCACCAACAACACCAGGATCCCACCTGCACGCCGTGGTGCGAGGCGTAGCGCTCCTCCGAGCTGAACTACCCAGTCTCCAACCGACAAACAAACGCCCTCAAAACAAGCTGTCCCCTTCCCACCTGCACGCCGTGGTGCGAGGCGTAGCGCTCCTTCAGGCCGCGCAGGATCTGGACGGTATCCGGCACGCTGGGCTCGCCCACCAGCACCTGCGGGGGGCAGGTCGCAAAGTCACAAAAACAGTCACTTGAGGAGGTTGCTGTGAGCCAAGCCTTCCGCAATTACGGCCGAGCAAGGTGTGCGGTCCGCCAGCTTCCAGAAGCGGCGCTCGAGCCCGCCCATACCTTTGCAATGGCCCTGCAATTTTGGTGCAGAGGCAAGCCTACACATCGAAAGATTCCTCCTCACCTGCTGGAAGCGGCGCTCAAAGGCGGCGTCCTTCTCCACGTGCTCGCGGTACTCGTTCAGGGTGGTGGCGCCGATCAGGCGCAGCTGCAGTGAGGGGAAAGGATGCAAATCGAGGTTGGGTGGTCAATTTGAATGTAGCGTTTCCAGCTGCAGCCGAATACGTAGACGCATACCAGGTACAGCGCCACAGCAGGAACTGCAAACAACTGGCGCCACACGGGCCAGCATGGGGTGTCACACCAACACAGCAAAGCAACACAGACTCACCTCTCCACGCGCGAGCATGGGCTTGAGCAGGTTGGCCGCGTCCATAGCTCCGTCCGTCTTGCCGGCGCCCAGCACCAGGTGGATTTCGTCGATGAACAGGATGACCTGCAAGATAAAAAGCATGCGAGTCTCTTGATTCAGATGGTTCGCCCGTGTACGGCGGTGCCCATACATGACAACACGTGTAAGGAAAGCAGGGTGGGACACAAATGCCCAGCCCCCCGCCCAGCCCCTCACCTGGCCCTTGTTGTCCGCCACCTCCTTCAGCACCCGTGCTCTCGTTGCATGCCCACGCGACACAACAAACCTCTCACAATCAATCACAAACCCAACACACGCTGACCTGGCCCTTGTTGTCCGCCACCTCCTTCAGCACCGCCTTGATGCGCTCCTCAAACTCGCCGCGGTACCTGCGTTGGATTTGGTGGCAGTTCAGTTTGGTTTATCAGTAACCATCAGGCAGAAGCTCGGCATCAACCAGTGAAGGCACGGCCTGGATGCGCTCCTCGAATGCGCCCCAGCCTGCGGAATAAGTCGGGGGTTGACTGGGACAGACAGACGATGCCAGCCATTGGGTTGCTGGACAGCTCGGCTGGAGCAGCGGCGGCAGTAGCAGCGGCAGGCGGCGATCCTCTGCAAATTCGCTCACTTGGCGCCCGCCACCAGGGAGCCCATGTCCAGGGAAATGAGGCGCACGCCCTGCAGTAGAAAGCAGGCAAGAAGATGTGGGGTGTGTTCTGGTCCAGGAAACGTGAGTCGTGCACCCCACGATGCAAGCTGAGAGCGGATTTACTCAATGAGAGCTGGCAGTGCAGGTAGTGGGAAAGAGTGCACACCAATCAAACCAAGCCAAGCTCACCAGCAGTGTGGCGGGGATGTCGCCCTTGACAATGCGCTGGGCCAGCCCCTCCACGATGGCCGTCTTGCCCACGCCGGGCTCGCCTGCGTATTACGATGAAGGAACAGCAGGACAAGGGGTGGGGTGAAACGCCGGCCGCTGCGGTGCAAGCAGCAGGTTCAGCAGGCGGGCAGGAGCAGCAAATTGCCACTGAAACGGGCCCAGGAAAAACAAACCTCCAAGTGAACGCACCGATGAGCACTGGGTTGTTCTTGGTGCGACGGCACAGCACGCGGATCGTGCGCCGAATCTCCTCGTCGCGCCTGCAGGGCAGGATATGATGGAAGCAGGAAGCGCCAGTCGCTCTGGGTGCAGCGCACGGCAAGTGCGCTACGCCCAGGTGGGGAGCAAGCAAATCACTGTGCTGCGGACTGGCCGCATTGCCCAACAGCCTGGCCACCGATAAGTGTACTGCAACGCAATCCTGCAACAGTAATGCTCACCCAATGACCGGGTCCAGCTCCGCTGCCTTGGCGGTCAGGTCGATGCCATACTTGGTGAGCGCGTCAAACTGCAAACAGAAGCAAGCGAGAGGAACAGTGCATGCTCGTTCGCGAGGCATGCGACAGACCCAGCAACAACAGGTTGCATGCACATCTGCTGTTTGAGCCGGCACGCCTGCCACCAGGATCCTAGGATCCTGCAGAGCTTCAACCCAGCTAGCCAGCGCACCCCGCTAGCCGCAGCATATATCCAGCACCAACGCAAAAGCGCACCTGCGTGTCTGCGGTCGCTGAATCCACGTGCATGCTGCCGCGCCCCTCCTCCACCGCCGACGCCAGCTGCTTGGCATTGATGCCGGCCTCGGCCAGTGCGGCCGAAACCTCCTTGGTTTCCAGAATGGCCACGAACAGCACGTCGGCGCCTGCAAGTGGGAAGGCAACACTGCAGCAAGGTCAACATACCGAAGCTGAGAGCAGCTTTGGGCTCTCAATTGACCGCCAGCCAATGCAGCGTCTGCCGCGCGGACACACTTGCAATGCAAGACATGCCAGGCCAGGCCGACCTTCATTTCCTGGTGTACTAGCATGCACACTTGGCTAAGGAAGTGCGGTGGTTCGTGCACTCACCGAGGAACGAGTCGCCCTTTTTCTTCTGCAGCTTGGCAGCTGCCTGCAGCGCGCGCCGCAGCTCCGGGCTGATGAACACGTCGTCGCTGCCGTCGCCGCTGGTGACTGCTGGCAGGCGCACCTGTAGCGAGACAGAGCAGAAGCAGGTCGCTCATTTGCAAGTAGGGAAACATTGCAGACGCCATATGCTTCATGGGTGTACGCAGGTCCTCATCAGCTCGCTTAATTCTGAGCCCACACCTTGCCGGCCGCTGCTTTGGAGCTGCCGCTTCTGCTTCCAACCAAACAAAGTTGGGGCACCTGCCCCAACAAGCACCCACCAGCTGCTTCTTGAGCGTACGCAGCACCGAGGCCAGCGAGTCGCTGCCTGCTGCCGCCTGCCTGGCCAGGGCTGCGCGCGCCACGCCCCCCTCGTCTTCAAACATCACGATCGCCACGTGGGTGGGCGTCAGGCTCTGGTGGCTGTGCTCCGACGCCAGCTGCTGCGCCGCATTCAGCAGGCTGGTCACCTTCTCCGTGAATTGCGTGGGGTCCATGGCTGCTGTGTCTCCTGCTGCTGTTGGATTGGATCAAGTGTGTGCCCTGCAGTGGCGGGAAGGGCACTTCTAATGTTGGGGGGATAAAAGAGGGTGGCATGGCGTACCAAACCGAGCAAGCGGCGGCGGCGACGGCGGCGCCGCCGCAGCCTGCAGCCGCAGCCTGCATCGCGCCCATCCACGACAGCACGGCGGCACGGCGCAGCGCCAGACAACGGCGAGTGTGGCGGGGCAGCAGCAAACCCCACCTCGCTTTGCTGGGTCGGGGGCTGCCTTGGTGCGTTGGGTGCGCGTGAAAGGCTCTGCGGGTTGATCGGCGATGGAAAGTGGGGCAGGCGCCGCGGCTGCGCCCTTAAAGCGCCCAGTCGAGCCTTCTCGGCCCCTCGCGAACTCTCTGGGCGCCGCTCCCAGCGATCTCCAGAGCTTCTAGATGGATGCCCAATTGGTTTGGACGGTGCTCGATACGGCCTTATTGACCGGTGTACAGCCCATGCTGCCCCGGCGGCGCCGGCGGCAGCGGCGCCGCCGAAGAGGATAGGCTAAGTGATGGAGGGGAGCATGCCTTGCTCACCAGGGCACAACCAGAAGCGACCTGCTGTACTTGTCCAGCAAAAACCAAAGCACACTTCTGAGCCTCGTGCCCTCCATCTCCCCCAGTCGGCCCAAGTGCTGTCTCACCTCCCCCCGCCGCCGCTCATGCCGCCGCTGCTGCTGCGTCTTGCCGGCCGGCTCGGCGCGACATCCGAACATGGGTTGAAACGTATGGCATCTCTATGTGCAGTCTAACTGAGGGCCCAGTCGGGCACAAAACTGAGGGCCCAGTCGGGCACAACCAGACTGCATCCGTTAGTGGAGGACCGGCCATGGACAGTCGCCGGCGCTTCTGCCGCTGCCTTGGTCTGGGTCCACGTGTTCCCTTCCCGTGCCGCCGGCGCATGCAGTACGCTCGATCCGTGCGCGTTGTACAAGCCATTTTCAAGTCGTTTGAGCGGTGAGGCTGGCCTGCTTGCGTCGGAGCAAGCTTGGCACCAGGCCGCGAGGAAGACCCGTCCTCTTTAGCGCTTGCGCGGCAGCCCAGCATGCTGTAGCCCACCGCACACACGGGTAGCAGCGCGACGACAGCCATGCCGACGCCCCAGGCAGCGGCGCCGCCACTGCCGCCGGCGCCGGCGACCTCGCATGCCGCTGGGGCCTCTGCACCTCGCCCAGCCGTTGTCGCCTGGCGCCTGCAGCTGGACTTCTTCGGTGTGGCGGCCAGCGGCCTCATGCAGGTGGGGCGGGACGTTTGACCATCTTATCTCTAGCGCCCGCCTGCCGATACGCTTTTGAATGAATGCGACCTCGAGTGCAGGTCCATCTGATCCCCAGGTCTACTGCCGCTATTGCCCCGCAGCTGATGTACCTGCTCCGGCAGAGGCACGAGGCCAGCTGGCAGGAGAACTTCCACCTGCTGCTGGTCCTGGCGTATCATCTGGTGTGCCTGCTTTTTTGTTGAGCATGAGCCGGCGCTTCAGCGAGGGCTTTAAGCTGTAGTGCATGCAAGCCCACTCCCCGCTGTGCGCCATGCTGCAACTCGGCGGCGTTACCGCCTATGGCATGGTGATATCTGATCCAGTGGGGGCAGTTGCCTGCAGCATGAGGCAGCGCGCATCGCTTGAAAACAGCGGCCATCCCTGCAAACCTGCAGGCGCTGATTCTGACGATGATCGGCAAGCAGCCCACCCTGTATGCGCGATACAGGTGGGCCGGCAGAAGAGCCCTGGCTGCAGCTCTGCGCCTGCCAAACATGCACTGCTGCGCAGCTTGCCATGTCAGCATGGTTGGTGGGCAGCCGGCTTGCTGCCGCTGCTACTCCATGGCTTGGCCCTGTGCCCCTCGCCCCATGCCCCATGCTCCATGCTCCATGCCTTTGCCTCACACTGCGTGCTGCACTGCTTGCCTGCTTCGCAGGACGCCCATCTATGCTGTCGTGCGCCCGCTGGGCTACCTGTCTCCCAGCGTGCGCAACACGCGGCATGCGGCGGCGCAGCTGCTGGCCCAACCCGCCAGCCCTGGGCTGCTGGGCATGCTGGCCGATCTGAAGCGCCTGATGCTGGCCAGCCGAGTGACGGGCACCGGTGAGATGGGAGCATGGTGTGGAAAGGCTACCTGTTCGCCTGCCAATTTCCTTTCCTGTACTGTGCCTGCGCTTGTGCTGCCGCGCACTAGTGAGGAGGCAAACAAGCGCGATGCGTTGCCCGGCATTTCGGCCTGCTGCACGCCCTCCATGCACTGCACCTCCCTTGTTTGTCGCCGCACAAAGAGAAGCCACTCCTGCACTGCTGCTGGTTATCTTTGTGTAGCCTTCCTGCTCGCTGCCGCTGCGTTACCAAGGTGACCGTCCGTGCCCCCATGCAGCTGTGATAGGAGTGGTCGTGGCCGCCGACCCCGCTGTGGCGCTGCCGGTGCAAGCCATCTGCTCTTACCTTGCAGCCGCCAATAGCGGGTATTGCACCACAAAAGTGAGGCGGGGAGGGTGTGTCCCACCTTGGGGGCCCTACCTGGGTGCGCCCTTGTCGCCAGGGTGGTGTGCTGTGCGGCGCCAGAGTGGCGGAGCTGAATCGTTGGGCATTTGTCCGTGCACTGCCTGCCAGAGCTCTAGACGTGCTGCATTCTGCTTCTCATTTCCTAATCTCCTGCATATGATGAGCGACCCGCTGACCCAGGGGCGGGTGGCTGGCTTTTCGAGCCTCATGGACCTGCTCGCCCTGCCGGTGAGGGGGAGTTAGATACAGCCTTCAAACCCTGCCTATCTTGCCGTTGGCTTGCACTCGCCCCTTGCATGTGTCGTGCTTCTCACGTCCAGCGCCCTGCTTCGCTAGCGGCAAGCGCTTGCCTGCACCCTAACCCACCTGCTGGCATGCTGATCACCCACCCATGCACTCATCCGCGAACCTGGCTTTGCTTTTGCAGTTCTCGGCGCTGGTGCCGCTGCCCCAAGGCGAGGCAGGTGTGTGAGCATGGGACAAGACCTGTTGGCGCAAAGTGCACATCTTGCATGAAGCAGCAGGCGGCTGGTTCTGTTGGCGGGCAGGGCTTGGCGCAGCCTGGCGCGTCTCTGCTGCCCGGCAGGCATGCGGAATGTGACATCAGCACTGCATACACCCAACACACCCAGCGCGTCTTGCCTAACCCAAAACTCACCTCACCGCATGCCTCCGCCCTACACCCTCACACAGACGCGGCCACTGCGGCGCGGCAGTGCGCCGGCCTGCTGTTCTATTTACAAGTCATGGTGGGCGTGTTGCTCCCAGTGTACGTTGTGGTTCGCTCCATGCGCCAGCCCAACCTGCCGGCCTTGCCGCCGCCAGCAGCCTTGAGTGGATGGGAGCGGCTGCGGCACAGTGCGGCGCAAGCATACGCGACAACCAACCTGGCTGTGTGGCGCGCCTTCAGGCTGCTGCAAGACGGTCCGCTGCCACCTGGCGTGCTGATCTGGATGCTGGTGGCTTTCACCTGGACTCTCACGCTGGCTGTGCACGGCCTCTGAACGGACGGAACAGTAACGTTTGATTTTTGCAACACGGAACAACCTCTGATGGGGGTGACGCTTATGCTCTTACCCATCCCGGGGACTGCCAGCCTGTGTCTTTCCTGCCTTACTGCCTGTTCTCAGGCGCCCTTGCGTGTGTCTTTGCGTGATGCCCAGACGCTGGTATGCCACACCCACTTCTTGCGTCCTGCCTACCCCTCTGCCTTTTCTCACGTTCTCCTACTTCTTTCCAACAGTGTTCTCTGTATTGGGTTGGTTAATATTTCCTACAATGGTCAGCAAGGGTATCACAGTGCACATGAGACATCAGCAGGCACCGTTCATCGGCGGGCGGTCCATCAGACCTCCCTCGCCCGTATCAGCCGCTCGCCGCACCACATCCAGCCCCGGCCGCCGCTCCTGCAGCCGCTCCACCGCTGCCGATACCTCCTCACTGGCTGCGCCTGGGTTGGCGGCAATCACCAGCAGGCGTAGGGCAGGACAGGTGGCGGAGGCCCCGCCTGCCTCGGGCGCCTGAGTAAGTGCATCCAGCAGGGACAGCAGCTGGGCTGCCTCCAAATGGTTGGCGGAGACGTCGAGGTCTGCCAGCTGTGCAAAGCTGCCAGCTGTCGCCAGCTGCTCGCTCAGGGCAGCCGCCCCTGCCGCATCGTTGCTGCCAAGTTGGCAATCGTGAAGGCACAGGCTGGCCAGAGGGGCAGCAGCAAGAGCAGCCACCGCAGCTGGGCCGGCCACATTAGCGCTCAGGTCCAGGCCAATGCCAGCCGCTGCCCCTGCTGGGCCGGCTGCTGCGCTGCTGCTGCTGCCTGTCGCGTCTGCTGCTGCACTGCCGCCTGCTGCCTCACCGCTGCCGCCCAGAGCAGCAGCCAGGACTGCAATGCCGGCATCGTCCAGCCCGCAGCTGCAGAGCACCAGCTTGCTGAGCTGCCGCCCCGCCCCTGCCGCCAATGCTTCGGCCAGTGCAGCCGCCCCCTCGCTGCCAATGGCATTCCCGCTCAGGTCCAAAGTGGCAAGGCTGCCAGGCAGCGCGGCAGCCAAGCGAGCAGCGGCACTGCCGTCCAGCCCGCAGCGCTGCAGGTGCAGGTGCTGCAGGCCGCTGCTGCTGCTGCTGCTGCTGCTGCTGCTGTGGGCGGCAGCTGCCAAGCTGTCGCCCAGCTGCGCTGCGCCGCTGAGATCGTTGCCATCCAGGCGCAGCGTGCGCAGCAGGGGCAGGCTGCCTGCGGCAAGTGCCTCTGCGAGCGGCGCCAAGTCAGCGTCTCCTGCCAGGTCGCAAGCTGACAGATCCAGGGACAGCAGGCTGCTGCCGAACGCCGCCAGCAGAGCGGCCAGGCCATCGCGGCCAATGGAGTTGCGACCCACAGCCAGCTCTTGCAGGCCGCCGCTGCTGCCGCCGCCGCCGCCGCTGGTGCTGCCGCCGCTGCTGGCGTTGTGTGCTGCAACTGCCTCCTTGAGAGCCCGGCAGCCGGCTGCGGTGATGCCCTTGCCTTCCAGGTTCAGGCTGCGCAGCGAGGGGCTGGCTGCAAT
>JADXDR010000035.1:491505-523371 GCA_025026875.1 Chlorella ohadii
ASNNGSAGNCSGSYSKTGTAACCGCCGATGAAGCCATCCGTCAGGCGCAGCAGGCAAGGAGAATGTGGTAGGGTGTGGGAACCCAGGGTGCATGGCACAGCGTGCACGACACGCCGTCGCATGCACATCGCATTCCTGTTCCACCGTGCTGCCATAGGCGGCAGCCCGTGCCCTTGGTTGCGTCCAACCCCTAGCACCGTCGCTTACCACTCATGCTGCTTTGGACCGACAGTGGCGTGGCCTGCCGCTGCTTTGATGTGTCAATCCCTGGTCCTTCCGCTTCCCTTCATGAAGGCTGCGCTGAACCGTGTTGGCCGTGGCGGCTTGGGCGAAGCAGCAGCGGACGCGGGTCTGTTGCCGGGAGCGGGCGGCGGCGGCCTAGGGGAGGAGGAGGAGGGCGGGCACCTGCTGCTGGGGGCGGGGCGGAGAGAGGACGCAGTCGCTGCCACTCGTGAGTGATGCACTGTATGGTAGGCATGCAGCACATGTGGACTGTCGCTGGTACTCGTGACGTGACAAGTGTGCGATGAGGATGCACTGATCCACTGGCGCACGCTGCTTCCATTGCCCAACCTGGCGCCGCCTCTGATCTGCCGCAGAGATGGTGCGGCGGCCGGGCGATGCCGACAACGCGTTGCGCCTGCTGCTGCACACTGCTGGAAAGAGCAGAAAAAAGTCCACCCTGGCCGTTTATTTGCAGAGATTGTGCGGCGGCCGGGCGATGCCGAGAACGCGCTGCGCCTGCTGCTGCACCAGCTGCGCCTGCTGCGCGTGCCCCAAGACGCAGCAGGCAAGTGGGCTTGGTGGTATTGCTCGATTACCTTGGGTAGAACGAGATGCCATGCTTCAGGAGGCAGCGACAGCGACAAACGCTTCTCTTGACAGTTGACTTGCTATGTTTTCTCTTCTTGGCCTGCAGCCGAGAAGGAGCTGCTAGCTGCGGGCAAGGCGCACTTAGAGCTAATGGAGCAGGCTCTGCCGTGTACCAAATAGTTTCAACTAGTGCTTCCCTCTCCTCGTGTGTGCAGCCGAGAAGGAGCTGCTGCTAGCTGCGGGCAAGGCGCACCTCGAATTGATGGAGCAGGGGCGGCGGCTGTATCTGAAGGCCCGCGCGCTGTCGCTGGCACAGGTGGGCGCACTGGTAGTAGCTGGAAGAGTGGAGTATAGAGGCTGCACCAAACAGCCACAAACGAGGTGCTTTATGCAAAGTTGGCTAGGCCTGCGGGCTCTCACTAGCCACAGGTCGGAACAGAGGGGTCAGCGCTAGCATGCTGGATGATAAACCTAGATCGCACGGGCTGGCCGAGACTGTTGGACAAAGCTCTGGGATTGGTCGCTTGCTTTACATGCTAACTTTTGTGTGTAAACCTCCCAACTCCGTCTGTCTACGCAGCGCGCCCGGCTGTACGCGCTCGACGAGCTGGAGCAGTGCACCATGCGCATCAAGTGAGAGGGAGCAGGAGTTCACACAGCTGAGGCTGGACCTGCGATGATGTGCAGTAGGGTTTTGTGCTGCTTGCAAGCTGCAGAAAGACAGCAACACCCGGTGGCCAGCCGATGCGTGTCGCCCGTGCACTTACCTTTTTAGGCTGCTGAGCGACGACGAGCTGCGGCTGAAGGAGGGCGAGGAGATTTACCGCATCTACGAACACGAACTGCCTGTGCGCAGCACGGTGAGCGCACATATGTTGTTCAGACTGGTATCTGACTTGCAGTACTGTGTTCAGTGAGGCGAGGAGATTTACCGCATCTCCGAGCACGAGGTGCCGGTCCGCAGCACGGTGAGGGCAATGATGGCCGGCATTCGTGCTGCATGACGTGCAATTAGTATAAAGTGCATCGTGTAGTGCTGTGAGGGGGGTATCGCTCTTATGGCTGCTGCATGGGTTACGAGCAATGCGAGGCGCTGCGCGGCATGCTGAGATCTCCTTTGCGTGCATAAACCCATCAACCGAATTGCATTGACATTCCCACTGCCTACAGGAGCTGTCCAACGACAAGGCAGCCATTTGTTGTAATTTAATGCCTCCTGCCTGATCACTTATGAATACCCGTTGCCTTACTTTGTTGATTTGGTTGCAGGAGCTGTCCAACGCGCGGCTGTAGTAATGTCGCAAAGTTCTCTTGTATCGCCTTACGACTTTCTGCTTGATTTCATTTGTTTTTACTCTCACAGGAGCTTTCCAACGACAAGGCGGCCGCTGAGGCTGAGTTGAACGGCAAGCTGGGCACGCTGCGCTACCTGGAGAGCATCAAAGCGCGCGAATCGGCCCGCGCAGCTGCCGCCGCTGCGGCAGTGGCGGCGGCCGGGACGGCGGTGGCAGGGACAGATGAGGATTGTGTAGTGCTGGCTCAGGGCGCTAGTACAGCACAGCAGGCTGCGGATGGGGGAGCTGCCTGGGTGGCAGCAGGCGGCAGCCGCGAGCAGCCGGGCGGCGCTGACGCCGGCAGCCCGNCCCGCGAGGCGGCGCAGGCGCTGGCGTGCCTGGCGCAGCAGCGGCGGCGGCAGCAGGCCAGGGCGGCGGCGGCCGGCCGTCAGCGGCAGCAGCGGCAGCAGCGGCAGGAAAGGCGGGCGGTGCGGCGGTGGAGGCAGACATCTGCCCAGTGTGCCATGATGAGCTTGGTCACGAGCTGGTGAGATGTCTTGGAGTGCAGTTAGTAAGGCTAACTGCCTGCCTGCTGCCCTGCCGCTGCTTACCCTGGTGCGGGGACCTACAGAGCACACAACTGATTACCGTGGGGCAACTCCCTTGCCTGCCCCTGCACCCCTGCCGCAGGTCATGCTGCCGTGTGCGCACCGCATCTGCTGCAAGTGCTCCATGATGCTGCAGGACCGCCTGCCCGCCAGCCTGCCACAGGTGCGGCTAGTGGCGCATATGCGTTGTTTCGGTCCGGTTGGAGCTCACTGCAGCCGGGTTGTGCTCGCTAGGGGATCAGCAGTAGCATTCCCTCGCAAGCAGCATGGCTCAGGCGAGTCGTGCAGCGTTGAACGCTCCAGCCATCTCACTGCTTCCCCTATTACTCTGCACCTCTGGGCAGCCCAGCCGGCGCATCTCCTGCCCCACCTGCCGCGCCCCGGCCAAGGTGGCTGATCTGGTTTACATTGACGCCCGCCTGGCCTCCCCTCAGAAGGTGCGCAATGTGACTCCATGCGTGGTTGTCCTAAGGACAGCAGCGACGCGTGGCAAGCCTCTCAGGGGCTAACTGAACGCCGCCGTTTGGTCAGACCTTGAATCATTGTGCTGTGTGCCTGGACGCTGTGTGCACGCTGGGCTGTGCAGCACACAGAACTGCGGGTCCTTCACTCACCCTGATGCAGGCCGGCGGCCCAGGCAGCAGCGCGGCGGGCGGCGGGGAGGAGGAGGACAGCATAGAAGTCAAGGGCAGCTACGGCACCAAGGTGGGCCCTTTTGATGACTGTTCCTGCGGTTGCAAGCTTTGCATTCTGTGCGCTGTGCATGCCGGCTGCAACAGCTTCTTGTTGGGTTTGTCCCAACCTGCACTGAGTCCTCTGAACTGCGGTTTTATTGCAGCTGGAGGCGGTGGTGCGCCGCCTGCTGTGGCTGACACGCCGCGACGCCACGGCCCGCGTCCTGGTCTTCTCGACTTGGAAGGACGTGCTAGAATTGATTAGGTGCGGTTGAACCGACTTATCTGAATTTCTGAGGTGCTTTCACGTGTGCTCCAAATTACGCTGTCTGTAGTCACTCTGTTCGCGCACGCACATACCTTGTCCCACCCACCCTCACTTTCCCCCACCCCACCCCGCTGCAGCCATGCCCTGTCGGCGAACGGTCTGCCGCACCTGCACCCGCGCAGCAGCAAGAAGTTCGAGGCGGCAGTGGCAGAGTTTCGGTCGGGACACGAGGCCGCACTGGCGGCTGCTGGCCAGGCAGGGTGCGTGTTTGTGCCTTGTGTTGTCTGTCAACAAACGCGAATGGCTTGGGTTGGCCGGGGTTATAGCTGCCTGACATACCAGCTGCGCAGCGCACAGGAGCACGCATCCTGCACCCCTGCTTTAATCTCTGCACTCCGCAGGTCGAGCAAGGCAGCGGCAGCAGGCAGGAGCGGCGCGGCTGAGCACCCGCAAGTGCTGCTGCTGCTTGTGAAGCAGGGGGCCAACGGGCTGAACCTGACAGGTAGGCGAGCATGCTGGGTTGCGGCTTTGCTGCTTTGTGACGTAAGCAGTGCATTGCTGCAAATTGCACCTTGCTGTTGTACCTGTGTGGCATGCAATTCGGTCCCTTGGCTTGGAGCCCAATCAGCATTTTTTAGTTCTCATCTTCTCGCTGCAGAGGCGCAGCACGTGGTGCTGGCGGAGCCGCTGCTCGATCCCGCGGTTGAAGCGCAGGTGGAGCTGCTTGCTGGGCTGCTCGCTGGTCTCCAGCATTACTGGCTATGCCAGCCTGCATGCACTCGCCTACTGTAGGCCTCTTGCCACGGCTGCGTTCTGCTGCTTGGCTCTCAGCTAGCATTGCTTCTGCAGCTAAGCACTGCTTCTTGCTTTGTCACTTTTTTTCCTGCAGGCTGTGGGGCGCGTGGACCGAATTGGCCAGACGCGCTCCACCCATGTGCACCGGTGAGCGCTCTCATCATCGCTCATCACTGCACTGGCTTGAGCCGTGCTAGGGGCGTGGTTGGCCTGGCGTTTTGCTAGCCACCTGCATGCCCTGAGTCGTTCCTGCTGCATTCCATGTTTTTTCTATGACGACTCCTTCTGCCGCTGCCACCTGTTCGCCTGCGCCCAGGTTTGTGGTGGAGCGCACAATTGAGGAGAATGTGCACCGGCTGTGCCAGCAGCGGGCCGCCGCCATGGACCTCTCAGCTGCCTCTGGTGCGTGGACAGTGCAGCTGAGTGCAGCATGTTAGTTGCACAGTGCTGTATGTGTGTACTGATGGACTGCTGCGTTCCATTTGCAAGACTCCTGCATCCCGCCAGCACGCAGCAATGTGTTATGCAAAGGTTAACGGCTGCTGCTGCTGCTGGCCCTTGCTTTCTGCAGTCAAGCGCACCGGCGGCAGCAAGGAGCAGGGAGCGCTGACGGTGCGGGACGTGGCGCTGCTGCTGCGGCAGCCAGAGGAGGAAGGGACAGCCGATGAAGAGCTGCCTGATACGACACAGCAGGCACAGCAGGCGCAGCAGGAGCAGCAGGAGCAGCAGGAACAGCTAGGGCGAGCCCGCGGGAGGGGCCCGGCAGCAGCAGGTGCAGTGGCCAGCCCCAGGGAGCGTGCTGCGGCGGCGGCAGCAGCCCGAGCGGCGGCCGCAGCAGCAGCAGCGGCAGCAGCTGGGGGCACCCCTTAGCCGGCACATCTGCTTTCGCCAGCAATGCCCTTGAATCTGCTTGATAACTTCACACATGCGCGCATGCGTTTGCACCCCGCTTGCCTGCGGCAGCAGCACCAACTGCTTGCATTGACTGACGGCATTGAATCCGCGCCCGTTGTGAAGCAGCCCAGAAAGCCATGCAAAGGCACTCATCCTGCGTCACTCCACTGGATAGCTGGCGCTGTGCATGGGTCGCTAGAATAGCTTGTCCAGCAGGAAGCATGCATGGGACTTTTAAGACGCTGCATGGCAAGCTTCGGCAGGTGAGGGAATGCAACTGCATGGTGCCCACGTTGCTGCAGCAGGCTGCGTCAGGATGCGGTAGCAGGGCGCCACTTGTGCCGGCTGCCACGCCAACTGCCGACACCATGGTGCGCTGAGGTGGCCTGGCTGCTGGTGCTGTGTCGCTGAGCAGGCCATCAGTGGGCGGGCTTGCAGTGCGGCTTGTGTTCCCTCCAGTGCGCCCGCTGGCATTCAGGGCTGCAGATTCAGAGGGACACAGACGGTTGTGGGCCGCAGCCGCTTGCCAACATGCAACCAGCAACAGCGGAGGTGCGGCGGCAGGCCAGACAGGCCGGCAGCAACAGAGCAGCAGGGACGGCACCATAACTAGTGGCAGGCACAGCACCACAACCAGCAGCGAGCATTGCACACCTGCAGTAGGACACTGCCTTGCAGCGGCTGCAGCGGCGCAGGCCCGCTGCCCACTTTCCGCAGCCGGCGCAGTTGGGGGCCTGCTCGATTTCATGCATAACCGCCCTTACATCCAGGCGGTTGGCCTCGCCAGGGGGCATGTGCTGGCCGCTGGCGGCAGCCAGCATGTGCTGCACAGCCTGCAGCAGGGGCTGCATAGGTTCCACCCAGCTGGCGGGCAGCAGGCGGCGGGCCCCCTTCGTTGCCGTCGCTGCCTCGGAAGCTACAGCCAGCGCTTGTTCTGCCAGGTTGGCGGGGACTGCATGGCCGGGCGTGCCTACCATGATGGCGGCGTTGCACGAGCATATGGAAAACGCCACGTCGGCGCGCTGCTGCTGTGCCAGCTCAGCACCGCGCAGCAGGCACTCAACTGCAAGCGCCTGTCCCTCGCCGGATGTGTCCAGTGCGCCTCCAACCAGGGAGGAATTGCTGGGTAGTAACCAGCTGTTGGGGTTGTCAGGCTGCAGCGCCAGCAGCGCCTGGCAGCTACCAGCCATCTGTGCGTGCAGGGGCAGCAGTGCAGCCGCCATTTGCAAGCTGCCAATCAGCGGGTCGCTGAACACATTGCTGGCATTCCTGACATAGGTGCGGTGGCACCCATAGTGCAGCTGCTCAAAGCTGGGCAGCGCCGCAGCGGGCGGGTGTGCACAGGCTGCCGCAGCCGCCGCCACCTCAGCCAGCTGTCGCCGCACGCTGCGTGCGCTGTCCGGCTGGCTCAGCAGGGCCAGCGCGCTGAGCTGGCGCTCGAACGATTCACCGGGCGTGCCGAGGTCGAGTTCAGGCGACTCAGAGACGCACGAACCAGAGGCATGGGCGAGCAGCACCAGTGCCAACTCGCTGTGCTGCGGCTGCCAGCCGCTCGGCATTGCCGCCATCATGGCTCTTGCGTAGCAGCCTAGGTGCGCCTTCACGTTGACGTCACAGATGGGGGTTGCCGGCCCTGTGGCGTCGGCCGCAGCCCAGTGCAGCAGGGCCTGCAGGGAGCGCTGCTCGCCGTCACCGCTCTCCACAGCCAGCAGCGGGCAGCGGGCTGCTGTGATAGGCAGTAGCGCTGGGATCTGCGGGCAGCATTGAAGACAACTGATCAGTCAGGTGAGATGGTTTGCCAAAGGTTTGAGGCAGCCGAGCAGGGCACTGCCGTGGGTGACCCAGCGCCCGATCACGACAGCATTGCCCACACAATCAAGCGCCCCTCAACCAACACGTGCCTGCCGAAGCAGCGCCACTCCATTGATGAAAGCCTGCACCTCCCAGCTGCGCTCTGCCGGCGGCACCGCCTGGGCGCGCGCCAGGCGGCTGCGAAGGAACTCAGCGCCTGGCTCATGTTCGGGCGGGCAGACGGCGCTGGGCGGCGGCGGCGGCGGCGGCAGCGGAGCCGCTGCAGGAGCTGGCGGGSYGGACGCCATGGSGCTGTGCTGGAGGGSCAGGCYAGCTCAGGGCGGCTGGKGGAGCGGKTCTGGCAAGGGTTGGGCGAGCCGAGGCTGGGCGCCCACACAGAAATCCAGTGCAGGCCACGATCAGCTCTGGGTGCCACTGAAAGAGCGGCTGGGAGCAGCTGGTTGCAGCGTGCTACAATGGCCGCCACCTCACCGCCGCCCGRCAGGTGCGGCGCATTTAGATGCGAGCGGCGGCTGTTCGTTCTTTACTGGTGTCCCGCGTTTGTTCTGCTCAGGTTACATGAAAGCATGGGGAGGCCAAAGGGCACGGCTAGCTTGGGGTGGGTTGTTGGCGTTGCTGCCACATCAATACCCATCCGCCGCTGGCTGCCGGTGGCTGCTCCTGCCAGCCGATACACTGCTGGATGCTGCGCTGCATGAGATTGTGCGCCATCATGGGGCGGGCTTGCAGGCCGGCTTGTGAGCGTTCCAGTGCGCTCGCTGGCACTCGGTGCTGCAGATCAGAGGGCAGGGCGGTTGGTGGCATCAGCGGCTGCCAGCCAAGCAGGCAGCGTTGCCAGAAGCCCCGGAGGCGATATTTGTGGCAGCGGCATCAGAAACTGCAACTCCAGCAACCCTCCCTAGCGGCAGTGGCGGCAGGACCTACTTCCCCAGCACCCACCTGCAGTAGGACACCGCCTTGCAGCGGCTGCAGCGGCGCAGGCCCGCTGCACGGCGCTCGCACCCGGCGCACTGATTGGCCTGCATCGACTGGCGAGCCACTTGCTCTAAGCTCAAGTCAGGCTCTGGTGCGCCTGGAGGCGTCTGCCGCCCGCTGGCGGCAGCCAGCGCGTGCTGCACAGCCTGCAGCAGGGGCTGCAGGGGCTGCACCCAGCTGGCGGGCAGCAGCCGGCTGGCCCGCTTCGCAGCTGCCTCTGCCTCGCCAGCTGTTGCAAGCAGCCGACCTGTCAGTCTGGCAGGGAGTGCGTAGCGGATCTCGCGCCCCAAGGGAGATGTGGGTGACATTAAGCCTGCATTGCAGGCGCACATGGCAAACGCCACATCAGCGCCCTGCCGCCGCGCCAGCTCTGCGCCATGGAGCACGCGCTCTACCGCTAGCACAATAGAGCGCTCAAAGGTTCTTACTTGCCCATTGCCAACACGCGTCGAGGCGATACCGGCATAGAGCCAGCTGGTGGGGTTGTTGGGCTGCAGCGCCGGCACCGCCTCACTGCTGGCTGCCATCTGCCAGTGTGCGCCCCTGATCGTGGGCACAGGCAAGCTGGCCACTGACGCAGGCCGCAGCACTTGGTGGGCAGTCCTGACAAAGGTGCGGTGGCACACAAACTCCAGCTGCTCCAGGCTGGGCAACGCCACTGCAGGCGGGTGCGGGCCGGCTGCCGCTGCGGCCGCCACCTCTGCCAGCTGTCGCCGCACGCTGCGCGCGCTGCCCTGCTCCCTCAGCTGGCGCAGCGCCTCGAGCTGGCGCTCCAACAAGGTGCGCGGCGGATCAGTATCGGCCTGGAGAATCTCCCCGGAGGCATAGGCCAGAAGCACCAGCGCCAGTTCGTGGCGCCGCGGCTGCCAGCCATGCCGCATTGCCTCTGTCATGGCCATCCCGTAGCTCGCCAAGTGGCGTCCTACATTGACATCGCACGCCGGGCACGTTGCGGGCCCGTAGCACTGGCCGCCGCCCAGTGCAGCAGGGCCTGCAGGCAGCGCTGCTCGCCGTCTGGGCTCTCCAACTCTAGCAGTGGGCGGTGGTCTGTTGTGAGTGGCAGCGGTGGCGGGATCTGCGGGCAGCCCGGAGGGTAGCAAGGACATCCGGATGTTTGAGGGGATGAACCAGAGGTTGAGACGGTGCGGCAGTGCATTTAGGAGACCAACTGCCATACAATGTTGCTTGGCCGCCAGAAGGCTGATGGGCATCAAAGCAGGGCCCAACGCGTTGCCCAAGGCGGTTTCTCAGCCGACACGCACCTGCCGAAGCAGTGCCACTCCATCGATGAAGGCCTGCACCTTCCAGCTGCGCTCGGCCGGCGGCACCGCCTGAGCTCGCGCCAGGCGGCGGCGTAGGAAGTCGGCACCAGGCTCAGCCTCGGGCGGGCAGGCGGCGCCGGGCGGCGGCGGTGGTGCTGTCGCTGAGGGGCTCGCCGCCGCGCTGCTCGCCGCCATGGGGCGCACGCTCGCTGTCGAGACGGCTGGGTCCAGGCTAGCAGGTCGACTCCTGGAGCGGCGTGTGGGCGACTAGGTTCGGGCCGACAAAACAGCCGKGGGAGTCTCTCTGCAGGCCAGAGATTGCGCGCTAGGKTCGCCCTGCACTGAACAAGCCATATGAGCAGCCGTCGACTGTTCCCAGGCACCCTACGGCCACCAGCTCATCGCCGCCCGCCGCCTGGTGCGCCCCGACATCCGCAACCGGCAGGGAAGCTCAAAAGCCCATTGCCCTCAACTGGTGCAAGGCGGTTGCTCTGCTTTGGTTACATCACTTGGTAGTGGAGGAACAGTAAGTTTTTCTTCTCGGGTGCAAGGCAGCGGCGCTCAGAGCACAGCAGCCGCAGTCAGGCCGGCGCCGCCGCCGCGGGCTTAGGAGTTGGTCCCGGGGCTCCGTGCACCCATCAGCGGCGGGCGGATAGAGGGGTTGAGGAGGAGGGTGGTGACGTGGCTGGTGCGGGGTGCGCCGGTACAACGCGGCAGGCGGGCTTGCATGGGGGRAGGMCCTCCAGCGCGCCCGCCTGCCCGGTTCTCTAAAGCTGCGCTCACGCACAGCTCATCGGCGCAAAAAGCTGCATTACAGGGATCTGGCTCAGAATGCTGCGCTGCCGCCCAACAGGYTGTGCACGCTGCGAGGGGGAGGGGAGGGAGGGTAAAAAAAGTAGTGAAAGGTTAGGGGCATGGTGCTGCGGGTCGTGCGGCTTCCGGGAGCGTTGCAGGTGGTGCATGGGCGCATCAACACTGCATCACTGCACCAGCTGCTGCCCTTTGCTGTTGCTGATAAAGCGGGCCTGCAGCTTGCACAACAAAAGCCAAGTAACCACACAGAACATACACACAGCAACCGCATCCCTCCCACCCCGCCCCGAGCCCTCACTTGTCGGTGAGGAAGGGCAGGGAGACGCCGTTGTTGATGAAGTGGTTCTTCCAGGGGTTGGCCAGGTGAGCACCCAGCTGCTCCAGGGGGCTGCCCGGCTGCGCGTTGTGCTGCGCCACAATGCCTGCGCGGTTGGGGATGGGGGAAGGAGAGCGGGTACCGGTGAGACTGACGTGCATGCCTAGCTGGCAGAAGGGTTGGGGGTGAGCATGGCCAGGCATGCACTCACCCTGTGTGCCAAACACGCCGACCAACGCACACAAGGCCCACCCAAGAAGGCAAGCATGGCGAGGCAGGCGGCTGCTACTCCCGCTTGCATCGCAGCGTAACATCTCAGGCGCAGCGCATGATGCGTCCCCGGAGAAACAAATGCATGCAGTGATGCTCACCCAGGAAGGCAAGCATGGCCAGGCGAGCGTTCTTGATCTCCTTCAGCTTCCACTCATCGAAGTTGTTCTTGGAGAACGACAGGGGGTCAAAGCCTGCACATTTAGCCAGTAGGCGGCAGGGGCAGCGGTGGGTCAGTAAGGAGCAGGGAGCAGGACTCAACACTCGAGCGAGATTGCAGGCGTCTGCACAGCCGGACCGTGGAGCAGGCAGGGCAGCCAGGCCAGCTGGCTGCAGCAGGCCTGAGCTGTCCGGGCATGTGCACATTTGATTCAGGCCAATTTAATCACCAAAACAAGGCTCACCGGGGTAGCCGAGCTCCACGTACTTGATCTTGTTGCCGAAGGGGTCGGTCACGTTGCTGCAGAATGTACAGGCGAGAGCAGAAACACAGATGAGGGGCAGTTTTGGCGGCATGCAGAGCAAACTTGTCGGATTTGCGACAACCCTGCCTCTGCAGCAGCACCGTGCACGTGTGCGGGCAGCAGGCGGCCCGGGAGGCCTGGCCTTTCGGTCTGCAGCACGTGAGGCTGGTGGTGTTGCATTTGCTGCAACTGAGAGCGCACCTGCCGGGCTTGATGTAGTCCTGCATGCGGTTCAGCTCAGCCCAGTTGAACATCAGGAAGGAGATGGCAATCAGGGTCTCCTGCAGAGGGGGCGGTGGCAGCAGCGGTGGGGAGGAGGAGCGGTCAGGCTTGACTGCATGAGCGGCAAATGTCGGCCAACAAGGAAGGCAACAGGGGCGGGTGGCAGGCTTGCAGAGAAATGCAGCAGCAGCAGCTGCTGCTGCTGCAATCCAGCCGGCAGCCTACATGCGGACCCAAGCAGTGCATATCAGCGGCACCGCACCTTGGGCGCCCAGAAGGTGTTGTTGCCGGCGTCGAACCAGTACACGTCAGCAGCCTTGCCGCCCAGGCCGGTGGAGTGCAGCAGCTCCTACGGCACAAACAAACAAAATGCGGGGCTTTGGTCACACGGCAGCGGCGTTGTTGCAAGTGGCGAGTGTAACAGTTGCATCTGCTGCTACAGCTACTAGCATGGCACGAGCAGGCAGCTGCAAACGTGTCAACACACGATGCACGCACAGTCTCCGATGCACTATGGGCATAGATGCAGGCACAGCACAGCTTTGCCATGCAACGCTTGGCACCTGCTCAGGCTGCCCACTTGCAGCTCAGCAGCAGCAGGTGGCCCACAATCAGCAGCCGTACTGTCACAGCAGCAGGACCGTGGTAGCAAACAGTACCACCAGTATAACCTAATACCACATTTCTCCCGCACCTGCACCAGGATGCCGGCCACGCCGAGCATGGCCCAGCGGCCGTTCTGCAGCTCCGCCTGCTGGTACCACTTGAGGGCCTCGGGGTTCTTGCCCAGGTTCAGGGGGTCGAAGCCATAGTCTGCAGAGTGTTAGGGTTAGAAGCAGGCAGCATGAGATGCCAGGCATCGGCAGGAGAGCNGGGGGCAGGCGCGGCGGCGACGGCGGCAGATCTCCGCACGGCCAACCCAAGCGCTGGGCGATCCGGCGGGGTGGGCTGCGGCGCGGCAGCGATCGGGGTCTGGAGCTGCAGCTGTCGCCACTGCATGCATCACTCCGCACTAGCTAGCTTGCTGGCCAGCTGATCACAGCCCTCTGGCGCTGCGGCCAGGGTGGGCTGCTGGCGGCGGCGGCGGCGCGGCGACAACTCACTGCCAGCCAGGTCCTTGCGGCCAGCCAGGTGGGCGGGCACCTCGGCGGAGAGGTCCCAGCCGGCGGCGCGCACAGCCACGGAGCGGCGGGCGGGCTGCAGCAGGCAGGGGGGGATGGCGGGTCGTCTGAGCAATGGCGGGCCTGCAGCTGCACCCCAACCCCTGCCGCCCCAGCGATGGTTCCCAAGCGCCCCTGGTCGCCCGCTGAGCCCACGAGCGGCGCTTGCAAGGGTGCGCAACGCTCACCCGGGCCACGGCCACGCGGGCGGTGCCGAAGACGGACTGGGCGGCGACGATGGCGGCCATGGTGGTTCACTCTGCGACGAGGGGACAGCCGCAGGGCCGCCGGGGGGGCCTCATGAGCACCGAAATCCTAGCCTACCCTCTCGCATCGCATGCTGCCCACGCCCTCCTGACCGCCCCCCGCGCCGTCCTGGCCGCTGTTGGACACTCCTTGCCGCCCGAGGACTCCACCCAGCAGCCACAGAACGATGCAGGCCCTGTCTATGCGCGCTGCCGTGGCCAAGCCCCTGGTGAGCGCCCTCCCACGGGCCTGCGGGGCACCTGGCCAGGGCTGGGTATCACCAGGACACCGAAATGCAGCTTGCAAGGGGAGCCTGGGGCCCGCCAGCCCCGGACCCGCCCTCCCCGTGCCGCAGCCTTGCACCAGCCTTGAACCCCAAGCAGGGGCTACCCAGCAGCCGCAGTGAGCGGCCCAGGGGCCGAACATCGCGAGCAGGGCCGCCCTGGGCCCCCCAGACGGCGCTGGGGGGCCTGCCGCCGCCGCTCACGCCAGCGCCGCCCGCCCCACCCGCCCCTGCCGCCGCAGGTGGGCAAGGCCCCCACCCAGACTCGCGCCGCCCGCGGCCCCGTGGCGGTACGTGCCGCTGCCCGCGCCAACTGGCTGCCCGGCTCCGACTTCCCCGCCCACCTGGAGAACTGCAAGCTGCCCGGCTGCTGTGAGTGACTTGCAAAGCTGCTGTGGGTCGTGGCTTGCACCCCTGCATTGGTTGGCTGCATGCTGCTGCACCACCTGGCACTGCGCCATTGGTGTTGCAATCATCAAGAGATGTGATGCTGCCGGCCAGTATCGCATTCATGTGTTCAATCAGTTGGCTGGCATCCCCGCATATGCTGCTGCATCGCCTGCGCTGCACAGTCCATGCTTCTGGCAATTCCCTGTCGTTGCCATTCCTGGCCTGCCGTTTATCGATGCTGATTTTGCCCTGCCTTGCAGACGGCTTTGACCCCCTGGGCCTAGGCGCCAACGAGGAGCGCTGTGCACTGCTGCTTCAATGCACCTCACAATTGCTGCTCCCTCACCTGCTTGCATTGTTGATGCCCTANCTGTCTCCTGCAGACGGCTTCGACCCCCTGGGCCTGGGCGCCAACGAGGAGCGCCTGGCCTGGTTCGCGGAGAGCGAGCGCGTGCACTGCCGCTGGGCCATGCTCGGCGTGGCCGGCATCCTGGTGCAGGTGCGGGGCGGGGCTGGATGCTGTTTGGCATCGTGCAGTTCTGTGCTGTAGTTTTGTGCGCTGCTCTGCCTGCCTTGTCGCTGCCGATGCTGGTGCTGGCTGGTGCTGTGACCGGCACGGCAGCCCAGGTGCAGGGCACCTGCTTGGCTCGGCACCAGGCTCGCTGATGCTTCTGAGGCTCACGGATGGTTGTGTTGCAGCTGGTTGGGCCGCATGTGGCTGCTGCTGCTGCTGCTGGACCCTGTGTGCTGCCTGTGTTGAAGCGCCCGTAGCGGCATGGCAGTTGAACATGCTCCTGCCTTCTTCTAAAGCAGCCCTGCTGCACGTTCCATCGCTTTTGTTGCGCAGGAGATTGTGAAGCCGGACGTGTCCTGGTACACTACGGCACACACACATGCCTCTGACCAGTCTCTCAACAATCCCTTTGTTCACTGCCGCAGGAGATTGTGAAGCCGGATGTGTTCTGGTACACCAGCGGCGCCACCGTGGAGCTGCCCTTTGACATCACCGGCCTGCTCGCCTTCGAGCTGTTCGTGATGCACGTGAGTGTGCAGTACATGTGTGATGACGCCTGTGAGCTATGTGTTTGTGATGCAGATGGGTGCTGACTGCCTGCTGGCATCTGCAACAACCCAGAAGCTAGCGCCACCTGTCCGCCTGCCTGCACTACCGCTGCTGCTGCTGTGAAGTCCCGCGGCGGCCAGCTCTGATGCCTCTTCGTCTGCCTGCC
This sequence comes from Chlorella ohadii, assembly GCA_025026875.1. Taxonomy (NCBI): domain Eukaryota; kingdom Viridiplantae; phylum Chlorophyta; class Trebouxiophyceae; order Chlorellales; family Chlorellaceae; genus Chlorella; species Chlorella ohadii. The sequence continues at coordinate 506,274 of JADXDR010000035.1, forward strand.
TGATCCCGCCATTGTGCAGTGGGTTGAGTCCCGCCGCGGCTATGACATCAAGAAGCCCGGCAGCATGGACCAGGACCCCATCTTCAGGTGCGAAGCCTCTTCATCTTGCTCTTTTATCTGTGAATCTGCAAACAAGCAAACCAGCAGGCGTTTTGTCCTGCAAGACGCGCACACCAGCAGCCGTGTGGGTCCGGCATACCTCCTATCACCTGCTTTGCTTGATTCTGCTCTAAGTACTGCTTATTCCCTGCCACCCTGCCGCGCAGCAACTTCAAGCTGCCCGCCCACGAGCCCGGCTACCCCGGCGGCATCTTTGCGCCCTTCGTGCCCGGCAGCCTGGAGGAGCTGAAGGTCAAGGAGATCAAGAACGGTGAGGCATGCTGGGCCCGCTGGGCCCGCTGGGCATGCTGTGCTGTGCCACGCGGTGTTGTACCACGCCAGAGCCGGCTTTGGAGAGGAGAGAACTGGCGCACGGGAGTGAGTATGACTCAGCGTGATTCCTGTGCTCAGCGTGATTCCTATGTGCCCTGCCCACCTGCCGAAACCACTCTGAGCCACCCGCCCCTCCCCCGCCGCGCAGGCCGCCTGGCCATGCTTGCCTTCATCGGCTTCACCATGGCTGCCCAGGTGACGGGCAAGAACCCGCTGGCGGCGCTGCGCGAGCACCTGGACAACCCCCTGGGTGAGTTGGCTGATCGAATGCAGAGTGCTTGTTTAGTTTCTGTGCAGCTGTGCGGCGACGTGGCCACTTCATGAGCATGGAAGTGAGCAGCATGTCCCTCCAAGCTGGCAGTTGCGTCCACGTTGTTGTATGATTGACGAATGTGTTGATCTGCCCATTAACCCGTCCAGTCGTCCAATCCATCTGCCGCAGGCACCACCATCTTCTCTAAGGCCGTGGTCGTGCCCGGCCAGGCGGTCGTGCCCCCCTGCGCCATCCCCGACACCATCGAGTTCCAGGTGAGCTGAATCCTTTGGCTGTTTTTGCTTCATTGAGTTATGTTCCTTGCCTGATGCGGTGTACCTCCCTGACAGCATTTCGTTGAACCGCASCTTTTCTGCGCTTAATTTGGGGGTGCAGAACAGTGCTGCCTGGCTCATGCCAAGGTCGACTGTGTGGGTGGGGTCAGCGTGGGCGCAACCACCACCAGTGCCACATGCTCATTGCGTCTGCCGTCCACCCGTGCTCCCTGCAGGGCATCACTATCCCGGCTGGCTGCTTCCTGCACTCCCTCTGGCCTTGAGCATCACACAAGACCAGAGCTGTAACTCTTGGTGGCGGCGTGGCGCCGGCCAGCTGAGCGGCGCTCACCAGCGGCGGCTGGGGCGGCGCCACGCGGCCATTTTACTCCCCACCGAGATGAGAACTTATCCCTTTCCTTGCTGCTCTCTACTGTAATGCTTCGCCCGTCACACACTGGCAAGCAGGGTGGAGGAGGCTCGCAGCGCGTGTTGCAAAATGAGCATGCAAACTTGGGTTGGCGGCCAGTGGTCCTACAGCACCTGCCAGCCTTGCTCCAGCATAATCGTGGCAGTAGAGATGCAGCAGGCACCTCGGCAGCTCACACTAAGCTGCCGTGGCATGTTCTTTCAAGGTTCTGGGACAGCAGCTCCGTCTAATGTGTTCTACTGTACCTGGGGCAGGCGCATCTTGAGCAGCACGCGAGAAAGGTGGCGGCCGCCCGGCTGGCGGCGCCTACGCAGGCAGCCAGCTCCTGCGGGTACACGGCTGGGCGCGCCAGATCCGCTCTTTCACCCACCATTCCTTGCGGTAAACATGCTCCATGGCTGCTCAGAAGCCCGGAAGGGAAGGCAGGACTCGTCCGCCCCGTTCGCCCGCAGCGTGGGTACTGCTGGTGGCGCTGCTGATCGGTGCAACTAGAGCTTCAGGTGAGCAGGGGCTGCCCCGCGAGCCTGGTCACCGGCTCCGCGGTGAAGTTGCGGCGTGAGTCAGGACTAGAATTGTACAAAGGCGGGCTGTGGCGTGACTGGCAGCTTGACCTGCGACTCCCGATGCAGGAGCGCGCGCCGCCGTCGATGGCGCTTCCACTCCTACCGCGGCGAGGAGTCCGCCGGCACCGGCACCGCCTCTGCCGCAGCGGCTTGCGCGCGACACGCCTCGCTTGGCCCCCAAGGCAGAGTGAGTGTGATGCAGCCTAAACTACACTCGTGCCGCACTCCGGGATGCTTGGCAACATGCCCTCTTGCACCATGTACTGTAAGTTGGGACGCCGCTTGCGCCCCCTCACAGGTGCCGCATGCCTCCCCCTCTCCTGCGCAGGCACGCCGGCACAGCGGCGCCCGCCACACGGCACGGCGAGCTGCTTACCGCCCCTCGGTACCAGCAGCGCCGGCCACAGCTGCACAAGCTTGCCAGCGAGTTGGTGGGCTGCCCCGCCGCACCACCGGTTGACTGCCGCACGCTACGGACGGCGGGTGCAGCATCACCCGCCAACGCCTCTGTTCTGGTGGCAGTGATGCTTCCCCAAGTGCCGTGCTGTGCGGCTTTCGACCGCCCCGCTTTCTCCAAGCTGCTTACGGATGCGGCGCTTGCGACGGGCGCCTCACAGCCGCCGTCCATCTACCTGCAGCTTGCGACCACCGGCAAAATGGGCGGCAGCCGCGGCGGCAGCCCACAAGATGCCCCCGTGAACTGCACGTTCGCCAGCCTGGCAGCCCTGGGGGGCACCCTGGTGCAGGCCCGCGTCGACTTTGACAGCTGGCAGGCGGATGCCGCCGCTGCAGCCTGCTTCTACCGAAGCTTCCTGCTGCAGGAGCCCCACATCGATGCCCAAGGGCTGCCCGTTCTGCAGCCAGCGGCGCCAGCCTGGCTGCAGGCGCAGTACGGCCCCTTTGCAAGCGTTGCCAGTGTGCGCCGCGGCACGCCGCTGAGAGTCCAGCGGCAGGGCTCGCCGTAGCCGGAGTCCGCTCTGCCGCCAACAACCCCGGTTAGATTGATCTCGGCCTTGACATTCCAGGCGCCGCTTGCTTGCTATTCATCGCATGCTCCATATGCTTCCTGCGGCGCACCGCAGAGTGCCCGCTGTGTCCCTGTCCTCTTGCACAATTATAACTACAGCTGGGTAACCCTGCTGCTGCGGCACTGCTTTTCAACGCTTTCGAATTCTTTTCCAGCCTCACAACAGCTGGCAACGCAAACTAATAATTCAAGTGCCAAAATGACCCACCCCAGTAATTCTCCACTCTGCCACACTCACTACTCTGTACAGCCTTCCTTCAAATCTCTCCCCCTTGCGTCAGCTGCCTGTGCTCCTTTCTCTTCTCGACCAGCCCCAGGCGAGCAGCCTACGGCTTGCTCTCGCGCCTGCTAATTTCCTACAATCGCTGCCAATGCAGTTGAATAATCACTAGCCTCAAACCAACTCACGTGCACCGCTGCTCATGTAACGCATGCGAATACAGCTCAATTGGCACGGCGGGCTAGCGGCAGCCGCAGCGCAGCCGTTGCTCAACCTGTCCCTTCACAGCTGTGCGCAGCAGCGGGAGCTGTGCTCAGCAGTGTGGAACACACTCCACCAGTCTGGCTTTGTCAAAGCCCAGCAGCAGCCAGCAGCAGCCGGCAGTGCGTGGCGGGTGCAACATGCAGGTGTACATGCAGTTGTGCGGCGCCGTCTCGTTGGCACGGCGCAGCAGCTGCCTCACCTCAAGGCACGCGTGCATCTGACTGCACACAGTCAACTGGCATGCGCTCAAAGGCGCAATGGACCCCGCAGGCCGGCTTATCGGGCTGCAATCTCTGCCGGCGGCGGCGGCGGCGGCGGCGGCGGCGGCGGCACGCGTGGAGGACAAGGAAGCTGGGCGGCCACTGTGCGGGGGTCAGCAAAGSGCCACGGCTGTGGTGGGGCCTCCCATGCCGCCCAAAAGCTGGTGGAAAGAGCGGCATGAGCGCTGCGGTCCGCCATGTTTGGGCGCCCACACGCTGCCTGAGCAGAGGAAGGGAAACCAGTCGCCCCAGCTGTGGCCAGTGCTGCCATGGATGGCCTTGCCTGGCTGCTCCAGGGCCTGTTCCCAGCCTTCACTCGACTCCGGGCGCCCCGGCTCCCCAGCGCCAGCAGTGGCCACAGGTATGATCCTGCTGCCCTGAGAGTGGCAAGACGCTCCTGGCTGGGGGCCCAGGGCCCTGGCCGCCGCCGCCGCCGGCAGCCAAGCACCCAGCACCGCTGCCACTTGCCTCTCCTCCCGCAGCACCGCAATGGTCAAGCTGCTGGATCTACCGGACGAGCTGCTGCTGCTGCTGCTCAGTAGCAATGCCCTGGACATGGAAGACAGGTGCGTGGCAATGAAAAGGGCGTGGCGCGCCTTGCCGCTGCCTGCATCGACCACTCCGCTGTCCACGCCCGCTGATGGATTTCAAACGCCTCGTTGCGCAGGCTGCGGTTCACATCCTGCTGCACCCAGCTTTGGCGCCGGGGCAATGAACAGATGCCGTGGCAGGTGGTTCTGGTGCTGCCTGCGGCGCCCCATGCATCAGCCCGGCAGCTCGCCTCCATGCAGCAGTGGCTGTGCCGCAAGCGCGCCGTGCTGCAGCGCCTGCTGCTGCTCGTCAAGGGCTACGCCGCAAACGGCGACGGGCACCCCGACATCCGCGGCGCACGAGCGCTGCTGGCCAGCCTGAGCGGCAGCGGCCTGCGTGCCCTGGCCATCGGGCTGCACTCTTACGGCACCAAGTCGGGCGCCGGCCTTGCCATTGGCGGCTGGCTTGGCTCAGTGCAGCTGGCGCAGATGCGGCACCTGGAGATTGATTCGGGCAGCCCCATGGACAACTCTGTGGGTGCTGCCTGCCTCTCCCGCCTCACCAACCTGCAGTCCCTCAGCCTCAGCTGCAGCTGGCTAGAATATGGCGGCCTGGGGCAGCCAGACCAGCCGCCTTTCCTGCTGCCCAGCCTCACCTCACTTGAGCCGGCTGCCGCCTGGTACCTGCCACGGCTGGACACAGCGACCCGCCTGCAGCGCCTGGCTGTGCTCAACTCAGGCTGCGACACCGGATATCCCTTCGACACTGCTGGGCTGGAGGCAGCAACAGGCCTGACTGCACTGCTGCTCGAGGGCTGCGAGGGCTTGGTCTTCAACCACAGCCAGGGCGTCAGCGGCAGTGGCAGTAGCAGCGACAGCGGCGGTGACGTGGGGCGCAGTGGTGAGGACAGCAGCGATGAAGAAGGCAGCAGCGGTGAAGAGGGCAGCAGCGGTGAGGAAGACTCGGACAGTGACGCCAGCGACAGCAGCGACAGCAGTGACGATGGAGGCATGCAATTCCAGTCCTTCGTGCCGCTGGCATCCATGCCCCGCCTGCGCGGGCTGTCCCTGCTTGGCTCTGTCCTGCCAGGGGCGGGCAGGCTGCCGCTGGCCGTGAGCACGCTCAATGTGCGCCGTGGGAGCTTCCCGCTGCCAGCTTGTGAGCAGAGTCCTGCTGCTGAGCTGTTTGCACGTTCCACCGGAAAGCTGTGAGAAGAGCTGCAATGCTCCGCTCGGATGGTCAGCAGCTCCAGCACACGCGCAGCCGGCATGCAGCAGGGGGCACCGCCTGCATGTGCCTGCTGGGCTCCCCGTGTCTGCCACGCAAGCACAGCCAAGCATGCTAGCCTATTACTGCCCACTGGCCCCATGCAGGTGCTGAGCCTGCCGCGCAACCCGGGTGTGCGCTCCCTCCCAGTCAACACCGCCGCCGTGGCTCGCACCCTGTGCCGCCTGTGCTGCGATGTGCAAGTCGTGGCAGTCAATCGCGCCCAGCTGCGGGAGCTGCTGGTCCTTGAGGAGCTTGATGTGCTGCTGCCATCAGACGAGCCGCCTTCTGCGCCAGAGCGAGCGTGGCTCAGGCAGCAGCAGCCACGGGTGCTGGCCGCTCTGCAGGGCCCGCCGCGCCTGCGCCTAGTGGGTGTGGAATACATGCTTGCGGCTGTGCTAGGCGGCTACGAGGGCAGCAGCATGGATAGGCTGGCCAACCAGCCAGCCATTACTGCCGGCCTGGCAGCATGGCGGCAGCAGCTGCCCGGTAAGCAAGTGGTGGAGATGACAGCCAACAAGGAAATAATTCGCAGGCTGCCCGACTTTGGCCGCCCGGAGTGGGACACAACAGCCATCGCCTGATTCCCTACACCTGCCCAGCGTCTCTGTAAATTGTGTGGCTGACCTCTGTGGCATGGACTAGTGCTTGCTTTNGCANGCNTAAAACTACATTCATAGTGAATTTTCAAGCTTGCAGCCTTGTATCATTGCAAACCCGATCTTGTCTTGCACAGCCGGGCAAATAAGGCACTTTACAGATCAATCNAAAAAAGTGGTGGGCTGTGCAAGCGGAAACAGGAGAATAACCAGAAGGAACGGCAGCCCCGCATCAACTTGGAAGACAGCTGCATTTGCAAGGCACNCAGKRKNATATTACTCGCTTCTGGGCTGCATTGCAGTGAGGCACATTGTTTGACGTCCGTTACGCCTCTTGTCCGGCAGCCTGCTGCGGCTTTTGGGCAGGCGACAGGGCCGCCTTGAGTCCCAACGCTTTAATGCGGCTGCCGCCGATCCGGCCTTTATTAGGCGTGCCGGCCGCTGCCACAGCCTCACCAGGGGCCAGTGCCGTAGGTGCCACCGCCGGCACCGCAGCGGCTGCCGGCCCGTCGGCCGCTCCTGGCCGGGCTGCTAGGATGCGAGGGGATCCCGGCTGTGTGGCGAAAGTGAGGGCAGCAATGCTGCTGCTGGGGGAACCGTCTGCCTCGGCTGCCGCCGCCACGCCTGCTGCTGCCATGCTGCTGCTAACCCCTCCTAGCCACGCTGCGCCCGCTGTGGCAGCAGACGGGCTGCTGTTCGCTGACACCGCATCGTCTGTGCACACGCTGCTAGCCGCTGCCGCCTCCAGTGCGGCTTGCAGGCTGCCGGCCAGCGGCGATGCGCTCACAAAGCTGCCGCCGCTGCTGGCAGGGCTGTCGGGTGCCGCCGGCTGGCTGCTGCCAAAAACGCCTGCTGAGCCTGCTGTGCCTGCTGGGGCAGCAGCTCCAGCAGAGGCCCCACAGTTCACCAGGCTGCCCTGCTGGTCGGCTCGCTCAGCTGACCGCAGGTGGGCTGCTCGCTCCAGCCGCTGCTGCCACTCCCACAGCTTGTGCTGCAGACGAGCACCCACATCCTCCCCCTGCTCTCCCGCCAGGTGCGCTGCTGCAGTAGGAAAGTGCAGAAGGCATGGGGGTTTCAATACCCGGCAGCTGTGGAGCGGGACCAGCCAGAGTAGCAACGGAGATGCATGAATGGGCAGTGCACGGGTGGGCAGCAAGAGCAGTGTGAACCTGCAGTCTGTTCCCGCTGCCTCGGTACATCCCGACAAGATTCTCCAGCCCCGGCCCCACCCAGGCACTCCAGATACCCCCTAGCTCCTGTGCTCACACGTGCCTGCCTGCGCGGTTACCGCCTTTGCTGGGCTGCTGCCGCCGCCGCTGCCGCCAGGGCTGTGCTCCAAAAACNGCTGCTGCACCGTCTCCAGCAGGGTGAGGTAGGCAGACTCGCGCTGGGTCAGCGTAGCCCGCAGCTGCAAGCAGTTGGGAGGTGGTTTCAGACTGAATGGGAGGTGCAATGCTACGCAACCAGAGAGGGGGTTAATCAGCACATGGTTGGGCAGCCCAAGTCATGGTTCACCGTGGTCCATGGAGCAGCAGCAAGTGTGTAGGTAAATGCATGGCACCCACACCCAATGCAGCTGGCGTGCCTGCTGGTTTTCGCTGCGCAGCTCATGGATCGCTGCCTCCAGCTCTCCCAGCTCAGCCGCTGCATGGCCCTGCACCCAGGGAGTGGGAGGACACGATGGCGGCTCAGTCGCTGGGAGACAGCCCCGAGCAGGCAGGGCAGTGCAGCGGGCAGCATTCTGACTGGTGGGTGCTGGCGTCACGGCTGCCGGTGCCCCTCGCCAGCCCAGCGCCCACCTGCGCAGCCACAGCCTCCGCCAGCTGCTGTTTCACGGCTGCCAGCTGCGCCTTGACAGCCAGGCGCTGGCTGCGCTCTGCCGCCAGCAGCCCTTCGGCAGCTGCCAGGCGCTGGCGCACTGCTGCCAGCTCTGCAGCCGGCTGCTCACTGCTGTCGCCGGCTGTCGCCTGCACTCCGACTGTGCCCTCCTCCTCACGCTGCTCCTCTGTGGCATGCGGCCGCCCCTCAGCGTCTAAGCTGCTCAGACACTCCAGGCGCTCTTGAAGTTCGTCAAGCTTTGCGTTCTTCGAGGCCAGCGCGGCTGCAGCCTGCAGCAGAGGGCACAGGCAAGCGTGCTAGTGTTGGGCGGCCGCTGGCAAGGCGGTGGCAGGGGACAAAGGCGCGGCAGGCTGGACTGCGGCGGCCCTTACCATCAGCAGGGCGGACTCCACGGCCCTGGGGCTGTACAGAGGGCCGGCAGGAGCCATGCCGGCGTTTTTTGAGTTGCGACTCGGGCTCTCTGCTGGCGGTGGAGGGCTGCAGACCAGCCAGAAGAACGCACCGACAGTCCGTGTGGGATCCAAAGTGCTGCAAGGGGGCAACGCCAGCGGAATTAGGCACAGCGCCACAGCGCCACCAGCGGCGGCATTAGGGCTCTGCGGCCCTCCTAGCTCGCAAACGCTCTCGTGTCATGATCGGGCACCAGCGTCCATATCTCGTGTTTGCTGTGCTGCAGCTGCTCTCTTTCGGCCGCCGTGTTTGCAGCCAGCCCGGTGCGTGCCCCGCCGGCCAGCCAGGCAGCATGATCGGCGCCGCACGGTGCTTTGGAGCCGCAGCAGCGCAGCAGCCCTGGCTGGGGCACGCCACTGCAGCAGGCACCGCCGCTTACGCCGCCGCCCGCACCGCAGTGGCGCCACAGCACTTCCGGCAGTGCTCTGGTGTCGAGGACACGCCAGGCAGCCTCACTCTCAGCAGCCTTGGCGTGGGCACCTATCTAGGCGGCACAGATGAGGCCACCGATGCGCAAGTGGCAGCTGCAATTGTGACGGTGATGGCGCTGCGCTTTGCCGTCGATACTGCTCGTCCTACGTCTCCCTGTAGCAGCCTGCAGATTTACCCGGACACCGCACGCCTGACTAAAGATATTCCACAGCACCCTGCCCACCGCTGTTCCCATCCCATTTTCAGTCGGTGCAAGAGGGAAGCTTTAATGTTGTGGACACAGCTGCCAACTACCGCTGGGGCGCAGCCGAAGTTTCGGGTGTGCGGCACAGTGTGCTCACAGCTGATCGTGCTGCAATGGGATCACTGCTGCTGCCTTGCTGTGCATGCGTGCCCGTCATGCCCTGCTGCACGGCCTGTCAGTCTGTTTGCATGGTGCTGAGCCCCACAGCGGTCCCTCTATGCCTGCCCATGCATATCCACACCACTCCAACCAATCCATCCATGGCAGTGGGGCGGGCGCTGGCGGAGCTGAGGGGGCAGGGAGTGCAGCGCAGCGAGCTGTTCATCAGCACCAAGGCAGGATACCCGCCAGGCGAGTTGAGCCGCTGGGGCTGCTGTGCATTCAGCTGCGAAAATTGGATGGCGCCTGCTACTGCGCCTTGCATCGCAGGCGCATGCCTCTGCGCAGCGGTCGTCTCAGGTCGCAGTGATGCCACGTGATTTGAGGCTGGCATGCAGGCATCAGGCTTCTTGCTCGCCCCAGCACACCTCTTGCCACATGAACCTCTGCTGTCCATGCAGAGGGCCTGCTGGAGCGAGCACTCGCAAGAGGAGACATTTCCGAGTTCGATGTGGCGGGCGGCGCGCACTGCATGCACCCAGCCTACCTGCAGCTGTCGGTGAACCGCTCCCTGGGTGAGCCAGCTGCCTGGAGAGATGGCTCTCCTGGAAGCTGCTGTGGTGGATGGCCCTGTTAGAGCAAAGAGTGCATGGATTGCGCTGGGGGCTTGAGGGAGGCGGGTGGTCCAATCCTGATGGTCAGCTTGACTGGCTGGGGCTGCTCCCCTTGCATGTGCATCGGCAGGGCCTGGGCACAGGCGACCTGCTGCCCTGCGCATGCCCCGCTGCTCAACACGACTTGTTGGGTCTGCGCTGCCACTGTTCTTGCGCAGCGGCAATGGGCCTGGNGCACAGCCGAYCTGCTCTACCTGCACAACCCCTGCCCCTCAGCTAGATTTGCCCTTTCATGCTGGCAGTTGCTGCCCCATTTCCTTTGCAGTGGCAATGGGCCTGGGCACAGCCGATCTGCTCTACCTGCACAATCCCGCGGAGAGCCAGCTCAGTTCGGTGGGCCGGCAGGAATTCATTCAGGCGAGTCGGTAGTGCAGCTCTGTTCGTGCCTGCGCATTGAGACCGGCAAGGCTTGGTTCCTGCTTGATTAGGGGCCAGTGCTGCATGTCGTTGAGCGTAGCCGATGGCCCTCTGCATTGTATCCAGCTGGCAACAAGCACAATGTCGCCACACCGACCCAGCCCTCCCGCACCTACCCACACCTACAGCGCCTTCGCTCGGCATTTGAGTGGGCAGAGCGTGCTCGGGCAGCTGGCTCAATCAAGGCATACGGCATCGCATCCTGGTCATGCTTCAGGTGAGCCCTTGCTGTTGCAAGCAAGTAAGGCTTTGCAGCTACGCTTGCTGTAGCTCCACGCGGGTGGCGCTTTGCTTTGCTGCTGGACCGCTGGACTTAGAGTGCACTCCGATGCCACACGCACCTTCCGGCCCAATGTACCAGCTTATTGACCATGAGTGTGCCTTCCTGGCACCAGTGTGGGCCGCAACCGCCCGTCTGCCTAAATGACAGTATCCAGCGCTCCGCTTGCTGCGCTGTGCAGGGTGCCGCCCAGCGACCGCACACACCTCGGCCTACAGGCTGTGGTGCAGCTTGCCGAGGAAGTTGGGGGTGCCGACCACGGCTTCAGGTGAGGAACGGCTGAGGTGGCTGGGCTGGGGGTTGCAGCGCTTGTTTGGCGGCAGTTTCTGTGCTCTCGGCTGCTGCATGGCTCTGCTCTGATTGGGCATGGATGTGTCTCTGCTGTGCAGGTACATCCAGCTGCCGATCTCTGCCGGCATGCCTGAGGCGTGGCTGCAGCCCTGGCAGGAGCTGCGAGACGGCAGCGGCGGCAGCGTGCGGCAAGCGACAGCCATGGAGGCGGCAGCAGAGGTGAGCTGTCAAGCTGGTGGGTTGGCGGTGCNGGGGGGGGTGTCGCCCACGCCTGCCCCCGCCGCTGCCGCTGCAGTCAACGCTGCCACTGATGTCGTCATGCGGACCAGCAGTACCTTAGCAAGAGCCGGACATTGCTTTGCTCAACCGTGTCTTCCTGTCCAACCCCCACCTCCCGCACTGCAGCTGGGCCTGGGTGTCTTTGCATCCGGCCCGCTGCTGCAAGCTCAGCTGCTCAAAGNCGGCCAGCTAGCAGCTGCGCTAGAGGCGGTGCCATCGCTGGAGAAGATAGCAGGCACCGCCCCCCGGCTGCTGCAGTTTGCGCGCAGCACCCCCGGCCTGCTGACGGCGCTAGTCGGGCACAAGGCTCCCGAGCACGTGCAGCAGAATTGCGCCCTTTCCGCAGAGCCGCCGCTGAGTGATGCAGAGTTCCGTTCGGCGGCTGTGGCGCTTGGCGTTGCCGCTTGATAGCATTCCCTTTGGCTGTGCATGTTGAGTGCTTGCATGGCTGTCGCAATGCATTGCAATTAGAAGATGAGTTTTTTTTGCAATAAAAAGATGAGTTGTGCGGCAGCAGGCACAGCACGCATCAATGACAGCAGCAGCCCCAGCTGTTTGCGACCAGGTTTGTGGCGGCGCACTTGTACCTCAGGAGGCTCGCTTGGCAAGGCGCAAGCACAGACTGGATTGTGTGCAAGCCATGCTATGAAAAAAAGTGCAAGAAGCGTGCTGGGCGTATAGCAGACAGACAGCCTGCGAGGCAATGCTGCCGACGAGGCGCCGCACCCCACTATGGCCCCATATCACTGCATTCCAACTGCAAACACAGTGCCTCCCCTGGTATGTTTTACAAGCGCCGCATGGCTTTGCAGTGCTGGAGGAATATAGGCGGCGGTGGTGGGGTGGGTGGCGGATCGTTTGTGGGTGGGTGCGGGKGCGGGGATGGGTACAGCGGCTGAGCGAATACACTGGAGAGCGGTCTGGGCGTTGTTGGCCGCAATGGCAGCGAGGGAATGGCGGTGGGTCAGTCAGGGTTGTGTGGCGTCAGTCAGGGTGGGGTGGAAGCAGGAAAATTTGCCCCAAGTCAAAAGCTACGTCAGTCTGCGTCAGTCCGTCCAACAGGCTACAACCGAATTAGGTGTGGGTCACGGGGTGTGGCAATGGGCCAAAGGGGAGGCTAGGTGCGTGTGGCTGCATGTTGCAGCAGCCACGGCATATGCTGAGCCGCCCGTGCGCTGTGCTTGCTGTGCTGCGCTGGGAAGGGCCCAGCGGTCGGGTCGGCTCCGGCCGACAGCAGCGGCAGCAGCACACCAGTCATGCCGTGCCGTGCCAGCACCGCTGCTTGCGCACAGCTGGGTGCTCAGGAGCTGCAGCCGGCACGCTGCTGCCGCTGCTGCTGCGCTAGGGCTGCAGCTGAGGCGCTGCTGCCACTACTGCTACGCTCGGGCTGCAGCTGAAGCGCTGCTGCCGCTGCTGCTGCGCTAGAGTCTGCGCTATACTTAAAACTGCAGCGCGAAGAAGGGGTGGCGCAGCGCCTCGGCGGCGGTGATGCGCTCCGAGGCCCGGTATTCGAGCATCCGGCGGATGAGGTCTGCAGGATGGGATGCAACAGGAAGAAGCAGCTGTTGGCTGCGGATGCGGCGCCTCTGGTGCGCGCTCATGCGAGCGCAGCCACTCGCGAGCAAGGTGTACACCTGGCAAGGCGACCCCACAGTGCCAGACGAGTGCCGCACCTGCGACGCAGTCGAGGTGCGGCCGAACCGCGTCCTCGCAGTGCTGCTTCAGGTATTCCTTCAGCTTCTTCAGCCGCTGCAACAGGAAAGGGAAACACAAAACGTGGTAAGTCAACCCCCTCAACAGCAGGACATGCCACCGAAAGAACGCAGGCATTACTACTCATGACACACAGGGCTTACCAGCCCCTGCGCGTGCTGCCTTTACACAACACCGCAGCACAGCACATGATGCACAAGGTGCACCCCTTCACTCGCCTGCACCGCCTTGAGGCTCTTCTTGCTCTCCGCTCCGTCCGGCCAGTTGAGCCGGTTGCTGCATGGCAGCAAGTGTGGCAAGACGGTGCTGGGAGGTGATTTCTGGAACAGCAGCCGCTGGCGCTTTGCTCCGCCCCGGTGCCGCACGCCAGGCGGCATCCAGCGGCCCCTGCCCCCAACAGAACAACGTCCAGCGGCTGGTAGAATGGGCAGACATAGCGCACCGCCGGAGCAAATCGCGCACGCCTTCAGCTGCCGCAGCAGCCCGGCATGGCAGATGCCTCCCCTCACAACCATCCCTGACACCAGCTACCCTCCAATTCCATCATATCGCACCGGCGGAAGAGCTCGCGCACGCCCTCGGCTGCTGCCGAAGCCAGCTGGGCGGGATGGGCCCCCTCACAAGCCACCCCTGGACCAACACCAAATCAATACTAACGCACCGGCGGAACAAGACGCGCACGCCTTCAGCAGCTGCCGCAGCCAGCTGGGGCGGGATGGGCTCCCTCACAAACCACCCCCCAATGCCAACCGCCAATCAATACGCACCGGCGGAAGAGGTCGCGCACGCCCTCAGCGGCGGAAGAAGCCAGCTGCGGGGGGATGGGCCCCAGCACCGCCTCCATCATGGCCAGGTGCTCCAGGTTTTCGTGGGTTTGGAAGAGGGCATCACCTGCAAACGTAACAAGGAGATGTGCGGCAAATAGAAGCGATCAAAAGGGTATCGAGGCGACATGGACCAAGGTGCTCCAGGCCCATGGCACTCCTCACACAACACACAACAAGCACACTCAAAACAAAGACTCGGCACACAACGCACCGCTCAGCAGCTCCACCAGGATGCAGCCCACGCTCCAGATGTCGCAGGGGAAGGACCAGCCCAGCCCCAGGATGACCTCGGGCGCCCTGCAATCAAATTCGAGCAGTGTCCAATTCAGTGCATGAGTGAATCGGGGCATGAAAATCATGAAAACAGACCAGCCAGCCCGAGGATGACCTCGGGCGCACTGCAGAGGGGATCGAGCGGGTGCAGCCAACACATTCAGAACACAGGACAGGGGGAGGCCCCACTGAGCCGAGCTCAACTTTGGTGGCCATGGCTGATAGGCGAGGGCAACATGCCGCTGTGCACGCATCAAACTGCAATGCAAGGATGTGTGACTCCAGCACAAAAAAGCGCGCACCGGTAGTGCCGCGTGGACACGATGGTGGAGTGGTAGTCGGAGTTGAAAGTAGCGCTGCCAAAGTCGATCACCCGAATCACACTGCTGGCCGGCAGGCGCTTGCCGACCCTGCGGGGCAGGATTGTAAGGGTGGCAGCATGGGTCAGAGGGCCTGAGCCATTGAACACAGGGCTTCCGCGCGCTTGCCGTGCGGGCCTGCCGATGTGTGGGCCAGCCGACAGCCCACAGCCACATGCAGGGGCTAAAAGCAGCATGGCAGCACACAGGCATGCGTGATGCCAAAGAACAACTGCCCTGCGACGCAGGCCTGCTGTGTCAAGCAGCTGCCCTGCCGGGTGCCCCAACTCACTTGGCGCTGGGGGGCGGGTCCTTACACACCTCGTTGTTCAGCACCAGAATGTTCTCTGCGCAACATGAAGCAAACCCAACACGATGAAGCAACAGAAGAAGCGACTGGTTGGAGGCAGGGCAGGCTGCCATCAGAATGCTGGGCAGGGCGCAGAAGGGCCGTGCATGGCAGCACCACAATCGATATTCCAGCGCACCCACAACTGACAGTATTCATCACACCCACCCGGCTTGAGGTCGGTGTGCACCAGCTGCAGCTCGTGCATGAACGCCACGCTCTCCAGCAGCTGCCGCGCAAACGCCTGGGCCTGCATGGCAGATGGGAACCGGAAGTGCGAGGTCGATTGCAGCTGTTAATCCAGCCAAGGCATAAACGCCATGCTCTACAGTAGCTGCGCAGAAAAATGATATTGCAAACATGCGCAGCTTGCACTGAGCCAGGCATGGACAGCCGCCAAACTTCTCATGGCCGGCGGGAATGGGGTGGCCAGTGTTGCAGCAGCCACATGGCCGCATGCAACACTGTCCGGCACAGAAACTGCATTGGCAGCCACCCACCATGGCCAGCGGGAAGGGGCGGTACGCATTGCGCCGCAAAAAGTCGTAGAGGGAGGGCCCCAGCCGCTCAAACACCATGCACACGTGGCCGCTGCAGCAAAGAGAGTGTTGGGCAGACGTGACGTGAGCATGCCACAACGTTCCAAACCACCATGCACGCATGCTGCTACGGTGAGGCAGCGTGGGGGTCAGGGAACGGTGTGGGTGAGTGGGGAGGAGCAGCCTGTGAACCCCAAAGCAGCAGCAGGCAACTGCAATAGCCGACTCCAGCCCAAGCGCAATGCAGCTTCACAGGAAAAAAAATGCCCTATAGCAACAACAGTAGCTGCCCCTCACCGGTAGTCAAACCACTCCATCAGCCGCACGCAGTGCTGCGCCTGGCTGGGGTCGTTGGCCGCCAGCGTGTGCAGCGCCTCCAGCTCAATCATGGCGGCATCGCGGTACTTCTGCGGAGGCAGAAGGCAATGGAAATACAGGTGACAAGGTACGAAACATGCCGGCTGCGAGTGGAGTGCCGCCAGCTCAATCATGGCGGCGTCGCGGTACTTCTGCGGAGGCGCAAACAGATAAGGGTGTGCAGCTGGCTGTGTCAACATGCAGCAGCGCGTGCAGCATGGCCTGCACCAGGCCTCCAGCGCCTGGCTGTCGTTGTGCTGTGCATGCAGCTACCAGACACGGATCCACAGTGCATGTAGCAACTGCACACACACCTGCCATGCTAGAGGGCAGCCCCGCACACGCACCTGGATGTTGCGGGCTGATAGCATGTGTGCTGGCTGTCGCATGCCGCCGAGCAGCGCCCCAACCGCACTGCCACGCTCAGGCTGCATGTGGACAACCCCAAAATCAATCAAAGTGCGCACGCACCTGGATGTTGCGGATGATTTTGACGGCCACGTAGTCCCGCCGCTTGCGGTCCCAGCACTCCAGCACCTGCTTGGGGAGTTGGCAAATGCACGCAGTGCCAGCCGTTCAGGACTGGGGGTGCCATGCGCACACCTTGGGGCTTGGGCAGTGCTGCTGTGCTGATGCCGCAGCAGACGCGGCGGGCAGGAAGCGGTGCAGCCGGCACAAGCAGATGCACATGCAGGCCATGCAGACCCAAACACATCAAAGCATGTGAGCTACGCTTGCTAGCACCCGCACCTGGCCAAAGGTGCCCTCCCCAAACTTGCGCATGATCTTGAAGCGGGGCGCCAGGTTCTCCCCAATCTCAAACCGGTAGTGCCCATTCTCATCGTCGTCCCTGCATGCCGGGGAGGTTGATGTTGGTCAATCCCTGCAGAGCTATCCTGAATGGACATCCTACGCAATGTTCTAGGATTACAGACACAGCCAAGCAAGCTGCACCGTCGCTGTCGCCGTGGCCAGCACCAGCACCACCGCCAGTCAGCAAAACCCAGCGTACCTGAAGGGTGGCGACGGCCGGTCAAATGTGCGCAGCTCGTACGACGGCAGCGGCGCGGGGACGCCAGCCCGCGAGATGCGCCGCCGCTTGGTCGGCGGCTGCTCTGGCCGTGCCGCCGCTGCCGCCGCCGCCGCTCCCGCAACCGCCGCTATGCGCTGCGATTGCTGCACCTGCGCCTGCTGCCAGCTCTGTTGTGCCTCGGGTGGCTGCTGGGCGGCCCCTGCGGCTGTGTCTGCTGCCGCCGCTGCCGCTGTGGTCAGCCCAGCATCAGCGTCTGCTGAGCCGCCACACGAATCTGTTCGGTCCAGCTGCTGGCTGCTGCCCACTCCGCTGTTGGTCCGTGCCGCGGCCTCTGCTGCCAGCAGCCGCTTCTGAGCGCTGCGCAGGTGCATGCTGGTGCCGCCCTGCGGCTGCTGCTGCTCCTGCTGCTGCTGCAGCTGCTGGGCGCCGCCGCTGGCGCGAGGCCGCTTGCCTGGCCGCCCGCCGCTGCCCAGCAGGGCATTAGATGCGGTGAGCGACGCCGCAGCGACGCCCTCATCTCCTG
>JADXDR010000035.1:523435-534345 GCA_025026875.1 Chlorella ohadii
GTAGACGGCGGTGTGAGGCAGCGGGGCGCCATGACCGCCGGCGCCCAGGCGGGCCGACGCGCCCACCTCCCCTGGGCCTGCTGCCGCGCCGCCGCCGCCACCAGAAGCCATGGCGGGGCATGGGGAAGCAATTGCGACCGCCCAGAGGGCCAGCCGTGCGCCCGGCCGCCGTTGCGGCAATTGTTAACACCGGGCGCTCAGGGCGCGAGCAAGGGCAAGGAGAGCCCCTGGCGCGTCCCGCGCCCCGCCCCGCCCTCCAGCATCACTGTCCGCCCAATTGGGCGGCGCGCGGTGGCCTCGCAGGGCCCCACAGGCGCGGCGCCAGGCCTCACCGCACCTGTAGGGTCTGCAGCGCCCCGGGAGCGCTACTGAGCGCCTAAATTCGCTGACAAAGTCGCCTGGGAGCCGACAGCGCGCCGGCAGGACTGGAGATGGGATGGTCGGGCGGGTGGAGAGCTACCCACGAGCGCCGCTTGCCGCTACGACGATGTAGCAAGTGATACACAGTGCAGGGCGCGCGACGCACAGGTCCTGGAGTCCTGTGGGCGGTGGCGGCGCCAGCTCAGCTTGGCCGTGCTACCGCCGCAATGGTCTGAGCACGATAAATCGGCTTGGAGCAAGGCAGACAGAACTGCTGGCAGCGGGAAACATTTCTGCTTGCGGCAGACTGCTGTTAGAAGTCATCAAATTCGTCTTCAGTGTGTGCTTGCGCCCCGCCCCTCCCGCGTTGCCTGATTACCTGCATCTCACAGGCTAGCCTGCGGCCCTGCTGCGGCAGGCATGTCAAACACCATCCCAGCGTCTGCGCCCTCTCAAACGTGCTTTCCGCAGGTACTGCATCCTCCATCGGTTGTGCCAGCTGCACAGCATGCTGTTCCTCTGAGCGGATTCAGCAGCAGACGCTCCCTCTCCATCCATTTTCTCGATCCTCAGGCTGCAGCCCCTCTGCTTCTGAATCCCAAAATAGCTGTAGGCTGGACGTGCTGAGCAAACGGCAGGCAGATCTCAAGTGCACCGCCAGGGCAGATTTCACATGCGTTGCCCCACCAGCCGCGCCGCCGGTGCACCTCATTGTCTCGTTGATGCCGCTGGGCGCGCCGTACGCACCCATCCGTCTGCAAATCGCAACACAATCGCTGCACACGCCTGTACAGCGCTTCCCAGCCGGGATTACTCGCGAGTGGCCGCTGCCAGACCTGCCGCGGCTGCAGGCAGGGCTGGCATCCCGGGAGCAGCCATGCCGCCTCGGCCGAGCAGCGAGGGCAGCTTGCTACGAGGCCTGGTGAGTGGCGCGCTCAGCGTTACCGGACGGCGGCGGCCCCTGCCCGGGCGGCCCCGGGCCCACTTGCCCAGAAGGCTCATCGTGGCTGTTCCCGGCAGGATGCCGACCTTACTCAGCCCCATGCTGTTTCGGCCTTTGTAGATAGTCCACCAGGCATGTGTCCTGCTCAGCACTGTAGCCCAAGCCTTGCTGCTGATGCGCCAGCTGTGGCAGGGGCCCGCATTCTCGCCGGCTTCGGCTCTCGTGGCTGCGTCATTCCTGGCACAGTGCAGCCTGTCCGCTCTGCTGTTCAACTGGCCGTTGGTTTATTGGAGGAACAGGTGAGGACTGAACTGCATCAGCTTGCATGCATGCAGTTTCCGGAGGCTCTGTTGGAGGCAGGAGGCAACAGACTCTGCAGCAGCAAATGACAACAGCCTAGGGCGGTGCAGCCAGAGCCTGGGCAGAAGTGGGCAGAATGCTGTGCAGCTGGCCTGTGCATGGGTGCCACACATGCCCAGTGGAAGCTGGCTGCTGACCGCCCCCCCTCGCACACTCGTCTGCCTGTGCGGTTCATATGCGTGCATTGCACCAGCCTTGCCTGACTCCCTGCAGGGAGTCATTGCATGCAAGCCACTGAAAAATGTACCACACCTGCCTCCCTCTCAGGGGCTGGCTGCTGCCTGTGCTGCGCATCGCGCTCTTCAGCCTGCCTTCCTTCAGAGCCACCGGCGTTGGCATTGCACGCATGCTGGACCGCACGCCCCGTCCGGGGCCTCGCGGCGCGCTAAAAGACTGGCTCCGCATCATGTTGGGTGGGTCATGGGCGGGTTGCTGCCACCAATGCTAGGTCCAATAGCGGACCCGTGGGTTGGGCCAGGCTGCACTGCATGGCAAGGTCGCCCTGGAATTTTTGGGGCAAACTTGCGGACCTTTGTGCCCTCTCTTTTCATGGCAGTACCATGGCATGCCATACGGTTTACCTGCCTAACTTACGATGAACGGTCCCCTGTGGCTTCCCTTGTAGGCATGCGGCTGGTAAGCTCGGCCGTTATTGCACTGGCGCTGCTGCAGCGGCCATTTTCAACCTTGGCGACACAGGCGGTACTGGCGGTGCTCATCTCCAACTCACGAGCCTATTGCAGATGCGAGGTACGCTGGCACTTCACGTTGCACTGCGTCTTTTGTGCCACTAACCGCGCTCCCTTGCTTCAACCGTGATTTGCTTGCCTGAGCGATGGGGCATGCTTACACTTCACATCACCAGCGTCCCTGTCATCTTGCCTTCCCCGCAGCTGCTGGCCGCGCCTCTCACCCAGCGGCGCATACGCAGTCTTGCGGTTGGAATGGAGTATATCTCATTGCCAGTCATGGCCATCGCGCCTTCGGGAACGCTCTGGTCCTCTGGCGCTGCCAACATTCTTCAGGGTGAGGCCCGCTCCTGCTCTCTGATTCGTCTGGCTTGTGCATGACCTTCGCCACCATAGACCCAAACTTTGCAAACCTGTGAACTCCACTTGAAGAGCTCGTCCATGCCGCGGTGCGCTTGGAACATTGGGTTTGGTTGCAAGCCTGACTGTATGCACCCCATGGCTCTCGTCTTGACACAGGTACCGTCGNGMCGCACACCCTGTGCCGCGCCACGCTGCTCCTCCTCAACATGTTCGCTGGGGTGCTGCTGCCCACGCTCGTGGCCTGCCTCTACCGCTGGCCACAAGACGAGCGGGTCCCTGATGGCCCGCCGGCAGCTGGGCGAGCAGTGCCGGGGGCACATTGGGCGCGACTAGCTCGGCGCGGCGCCAAGGTGCCTTCTGCGGCAGATGGCTGGCTGATTGCGCTAGCTGGCGGCTCTAGAGCCGTCAGTTGGCGCCTATTCATCTGGTGGTACGGAGTGATCTGCTGCTGGTGGATATCTCGGGTGGCTGCCGGCATTGTCTAGCCCACGAACTGTGAAAAGCGTCACTGGACGATGCAGGGGCAACGCTGGTAACGCTCATGCATATGCGGCAGCGGGGCACCCATCCGGGATCAGCAGGAGGTGAGGAGGCAGGGCGGACACCGGCAAGCACAGAGGGAGGCTTCACAATTACAGGCAGTGACCCCTGCTGGCAGTCACCTATACACAACGGTAGGAGGCAACTTTCACTTCCCGCTGTGCAACGCCGTTGTGGCCATGTGCTGAGCTTGGTGCGCACGCTGTGCTGTCGGCAGGTCATGCACAGCAGGCCCGCCAGGTGCCGCTGCCTGCGGGRGAGAGCCAGCCAGTCAGCCGGGCGCTGACCCGCAGGAGGGCGGATCGTCAGTACCTTGAGCTGCGCTGAGCTGCCAGCTGGCAATCCTCCAGCACACCAAGGCACCACACCCGTGCCTCCGAACATGAACGCTCGTGCCCCACCTCACCCAAGGCCCGCACGCTGCGTGTTGCACTGCACAGCACCAACATACGCATATGCCTCGACAGCAGATCTAGGACTCCACATTGCTACACAACTCTGCACACTGCTGCTCTTCCCCGCTGCATCCAGTTCACCCGCTTGGCATGTTGAACCGCTCGCATGCACGACAGCCAGCATGGGCAGCTTGACTGTCACTGTAACATATCAGCTGACAACAGTGTCATTCAACACGACATGGCTGCAGTTTTGAGCAACAGCTGGAGTCTGCGCATGGGTGCGCCGGGTTGGTGCGGCCCCGGCCACGCTACCGNCCCCCTCCCTCACATCCTCGTGGCGGGGCCCGCCGTACGCACCTGATCGTCGCGACGCWCTCGACCAACACAACTGCAAGGGCTGGGGCTGCGCAGCCGCCCTGTATCTGCAGGCCCTGGGCTCTCGCTCGGTGGCGTGCCGGCTGGGCGTCGCGGCACGGGAAACAACCATGCCACCTAGGCAGACTACCCAGCGGCGCTTGCCGCTCGGCCTGGTGAGCGCCAGCCCAGGCTGCCGCCGMTACCGCCTGCCGCTGCCGCCTACTCCGCCAAAGCTGCCGCCACGCACTTCTGCATGCGCCGTCCACAGCGTCGTGCTGCCAAAGGCATCCCCTGCATTTGCCTGCGCAGCTTGACTGCGCTCATGTCCKTCTACCCCTGCAGATTGCTCATCAGACAAGCGCGGTGCTCAGCAGCGTGGGCCAAGTGTTGCTGCTTCTGCGCCAGCTGTGGCTGGGGCCCGGTTTCTCTCGGGCCTCGGCTCACTTGGCGGCGGCCTGCGTGGTGCAGTTGATGTTCCCCGCCCTGCTGTTCAAGTGGCCGCTGGTGTACTGGAGCAACCGGTGAGGCCCGGCTGTCACGTGCAGCTACAGTGCAGTGGAGGCGTTTTTGAGGGCGGGGGCAACTCCCTGAGTGCAGGGTGCATGCTGACCAGCTTCCCTTCAGAGACACTCACTGTGTCCTCAAAGCATGGCATCAGCCTGGCCGACTCACCTGCAAGCACCTGACCAGCAACCCCCGTCCACCCTCCTTTCAGGGGCTGGCTGCTGCCCGCACTGCGCATCGCTCTCTTCAGCTTGCCGTCTTTCAGGGCCACCGGCGTTGGCACGGCACGCATGCTGGACCGCACGCCCCGTCCGGGGCTGCGCGGCGCGCTGAAAGACTGGCTCCGCATTTTTCTGGGTGGGTATTAGCAGGGGCGGGGCGGTCAACAGCACGTAGGAAGGGTCCAGCACAGGGAGTTGGTGTTTGTCTGGGCATGGCCTGGCCTGCGAGTCATCTGCATGCCTCGTTCTGCAAAAGTAGGCAGTCCGGCCAAGTTTCACGCGGCCGCAACTCCTCAACATGCCCTGCTGTAGGCACGCGGCTGGCCAGCTCGGCCATTGTTGCCCTGGCGCTGCCGCAGCGGCCATTCTTCACACTGCTGGTACAGGCAGTACTGGCTGTGCTCATCTCCAACTCACCAGCCTATTGCAGATGCGAGGTATGCTGCCGCTGCATCTCTCGTGCCGCTACCTGCGCCTTACTGGCTTGAGCCATGGTTTGCATTGCCCGAGTGCAGGGGCATGCAAACAGCACCGGCGCCCCTGGCACCTCGCCTCCCCCGCAGCTGCTTGCCGCGCCGCTTACCCACCAGCGCATGCTGAACCTTGCGTCAGGAGTAGAGTATGCATCTTTGCCGCTAATGGCAATTGCCCCATCAGGAGTGCTCTGGTCGTCCGGCGCTGCAGACGTCCTGCAGGGTGAGTTCCGCTGCTGCTGTCTGACCTTGTTGCTGCCTTGCCTTGTTGCTGCCTGCCTCTTTGCTGCCCCCTGGCTGCTCCCTTCCCAGATGGCCCTTCCCATGCCTTGCTGCTCTTGCACGCCATGTGTATCGAACCCTGAAGCCATGCCGTTTGCGCCCCATGGCTTGCCCACGTGACGCAGGTACCGTGGACCCGCACACCCTGTGCCGCGCCATGCTTTACCTTCTGAATGTTTCTATCGGCGTGCTGCTGCCCACCTTCGTGGCCTGCTTCTACCAATGGCCACAAGTGGACCACAGCCAGGCAGCTAGGCGAGCAGCTCCACAACAATGCTGGGCTCGGCTGGCACGCCGCGGCGCCCAGCTGGCCTCGGCCGCGGATCGCTGGCTGATCGCGCTAGCGGGCGGCTATGGCGTGCGCAGGTGGTGCCTCTTCATCTGGTGGTATGCTTTAGCCGTAACGTGGTGGATTTGTCGAATGGCTGCCGGCATTGTGTAATGGAAATGATGTGCTCACACGACACCAGCTTGCATGGCGGTGCAGCGGCGGCCTGGGAAGCAAGGCTGCTAGCAGGGCGGCTGCTGCTCCCCAGCAGGACACCGTGCCCAGTCTGCTTCGGCACAACTTGCCGAATTGCCCGATCATGCAGATCTGCGAATCTGCACCCCTCTGTTCTCAACACTAGCGCAGCTGCAGCAACCTGGCTCAGAACAGTTACACATCTGACCAGGCGGCAGGGACGCAACGGCAGTGATGGAGTGATCGATTGAGGGCAGGGCAGGGGGGGCGCGCTGCAACCAAGCAGGCGCAGCTGTCGGATAATAGGCAGCCTCCCGGCGGGGAGGGAAAGAATGGCGGGCGCTGCTCAATTGGCAGCAGCGGCATCTCATGCATCAATGCGTATCGGTTGGGCGGGTTCAAAGGCAAAGAAAATCGGCAGCTGCTGGGCGCAGCGTGCGCTGGCATGGGGCGCATTCGCCCACCCTGCCAGCGGAGCGCTCTGCATGGCATGGCGAACAGGCAAGCCAGCCAGCAGCCCGACATGGAGCGCAGCCGGCTGAGCAGCTCCAGAAGCGATGGTGAGCTAGCCAAGCAGTTTAGCCGCTCTTCTGGAAGCCGAGGCCCTTGTCCTCAGCATACCGCTCCATGAAGCGCATGAACCTGCGGCAGCACGGATCCATGCGATGCAGAATTGTCAAGTGATGGATGCATGAAACAAAGCATGTGCTCAGCCGCCGCCCATGAAGCGCATGAACCTGCGGCAGTGGTCGATCGAATGAGGCATGGTTTCAGACGCAGAGACGCCAAGCAGAGCACTTTCTTGAACGATCAGCTGCCGCTCGCACACTCCATGACGCGCATGAACCTGCGGCAAGTGGTTATAGGAGCGCATGCACACAGGGTTGATAGCATGCAGTACCTCGCAAATGCGGGGCATGGCTTGCAGAGCTGATGCTTGGTCATGCTGCACGCATGCATTGCAGTGAAAACCGCTGCAGCATGGAGTGACGCGGCCTCCCGCGCGACGCAGCGCAGCGGGCAGCAGCGCCCTGCTTGGTCATGGCACCGTGGCATGAGACATGCACAGCTGGCCAGTCGCACTCGCATGGGCTGCCCACCGCCTGCCTGCCTGCCTGCTTCTGCTCAATGTGGCGCAGCAGCAACGGGGAAGAGCAAGCAGAAGCTCACCGGTCCCACTCGAAGGAGCTGCGCATCACGTACTTGCACTCAATCTTGTCGGGCTTGCCGTTGACAAACTTGGCCTGCACATCCACGGTCTGCATGCGGAGGAGGGGCGCACATGCGCATACATGTACCGATCAGCCAGTGCACCAGCTGAGTCCTGCTCTGCTCGTCATGGGACCAAATGCAGGTCATAGACTGAGGACCAGTCCCCAGCCTGGATGGTGCCCTCAGTCATAGCCCCCGTGCTGCATCAATACAGTTCGCTGCTTCTCAGCAAATCCATGCAAGCGACAGCTCTATATCGTCAATGCTGATCCCTTCCTACCTGGATGGTGCCCTCGTCGTCCTCCATGTACAGCCCCGTGATGTCGCCCAGCTCGCTGCTCGCCTCAAAGATGGCGGGGTTCTGGAACACAAACGTGGCTGCAGCAGGGGTGAGAGAAGAACAGACAGGAGGAAGCCAGTTGGTCCATGCAAAGGGTATGCTGCACAGGGGCATCTGGACCGCAGGTGGCTGCAGCGCACAGCAATGTCAGGTGAGGAGGGTGCATCTGTGATGGCGGTCGCTCTGCTGCGAGGCATCAAGCACAGATATCGACCCTGCCCATGCATGCACAAATGCTGCACTGCGCAGCTTCCACCTCGCCGGCGGGCGGGGAGGTACCACTCAGAAGAGCACATCCACGCAGCGCACCGGTGCCGCTGGAGCCATCGCGGCTGCGGGTCAGCTTGACGTCCGGGATGGTGGGCTCATCGATGCCCTTGATGAACTGCATGCTGCTGGCCATGGCCATGACGCGGCGGGCCGCCATCGGCGCACGCGTCGCCGGCCGCGCGCGCGTGAAGGCGGCGGCGGCGCGGGGCGCTGCGGGCGGGGCAGGCGGGGGGCGCATTTGTGAGCGGCTTGTGAGGAGTGCATGTCATGGGTGGGGGGCCGGGTGAGCCAATAGCACTGCTCAGCGGGGCGCACAAGGGGCCAGCCGCGCCCTGGACCACCCGGCGCTGCCTNCCCCANCTGTTAGTTGCTGCATGGCTGCTGCTGCGGAGTTGGGTGGTGGGGCGGCCGGTGCCGAGGTCTGTGGGCGCGGGTGCAAAAAGTTGGGCGGCAAGGTAGCTCTGGTGCCTTGGGGCGTGTTAGACCACTAGTCAATGTTCCGATCTGCCCGATGCTGCCGTTGAAGGGCCTCCAGAAGCGGCCACTGGAGTGCATCTGCTCATGCAGTGCGTCTCGCACCTAGACACCCGCCCAGAGAAAATATGAGTCTCAATTGTAGCGAGCATTGGTGCGAAACTGCTGGCAAGAGGCCAGGAGGCTCGTCCAGGCCGCGTTTCTCAAGTGGGCCCCACAGGGCTTCTGGGCGCGCCACCATGCAGCCCCAGGGCCTGCTATTGCTGCTGCAAGGCCCCACCAAGGCAGCGGTGGGCGCTGCACTCGCCAGCGGCGCGGCAGCCTCCCTCGCCCTAGCGGGCCGCAACCCGGCGTTCTGCTACGTGGAGAGGATACCATACGACGATGCAGCGTTCCAGGTGCGCTGGAGGGGCCTCCCGTGCTGCCGAGGCTCACTACACCGCCGCCGCCGCCGCCGGTGGCGCCGCCGCCAGCAGTGCGCAAACAATGGGCTGACCAGCAGCGGCACGAGCTGGACTGCTGTGACCGCAATCCCTCACACCCCCTGCCACAACTGCCTGCGCTGCAGAGCATGCACGGCAACGCGCGGCAGCGGGCGCTCGCCACTTCCAAGGCGCAGCGGCCGGTCGGCATGCGTGCGCTGGCGCGCATCGGAACCCCCGCCCACCTGGCCATCACTTTCAGCCGCAAGTGAGGCCTGGCTGGGCTGGGATGGAAGGTCTCTCTGCAGCCGTGCTGGCGGTCAGATGGGACGTGCTACCTGTTGCAAGGGGTTGCCGCAGGGAAATGCCACCATGGTGGTGTTCTGCTGCTCAGCGTAGGCATTGCCACTGTGCTGCCGGTGTTGTGAAACGCACCTTGCTGGCTGGGCTCACTTTGTTCCCATGCAGCGTGGGCCTGGCCATCCTGCTGCGCGTCAATATCTGGCTGGCGGCGGCGCTGCAAGAAGAAGAGGCAGCTGAGCAGGAGGTGTGTGCTGCACTGATTCCTGTTGCAGTTTGCAGTGCTCGGCAGCTGCGAATTGCGCAACGTGGGGCACAGCGGGTGGGGTGGACGGCGCGCCAGCTGCCACCCACCTGCATGTTCCGCCGGCAAGGCCTGGCCGCATAGTTGCCATGGCTCGCCACGCGCTGCTCCACAAGACGCGAGCTGTCCCCAAGCTCTCACAGTCAATGCTACACTGCTTGCACACTGACTGTGAATTGCATGTGGGTGTGCATCGTTTGGTGCAGGGCCGCGAGCCAGAGGTGCCTGAGCTGAAGGTTGAGGAGCTGGCAGTGGCTGTGCACCGCGGCACATACAACGCCTGCGTCGACCTGGCCACTCAGGTGCGCGCCAAGCAGGCAAACCAGGAGTGCAGCTGCAGGGATAATTGACGATGTGGCGCTGTGACACTGTTCTGGTTTCCTGGTGGAACTGCTGGGCCGGAGCCATTTATCACTGATTTAAGCATGCACTGTCACTGCTTGCAGGCCACCCGTGCAGCGCTGGATGCCCGGGCTCTTGAGGTGCTGCCGCCCAGCCTAGCCAAGAAGCTGATCAAAGGTGGGGGGGGTTGCTTTGGAAGCCGGACAGGCGCCTTTGTGGCAGCCGCTGCCGCTGCCGCTGCTGCTGCTGCTGCTGCTGCTGCTGCTGCCGCTGCCGCTGCCGCTGCCACTGCCGCCCCGCTCTCGTAATTATGCCGCCCCGCCGGCTGCGCTGACTGGATGTATGCAGAACATGGATGCTCAGCTTTGTCTCTGCCTGCCGGTTAATCAAATCTGCAGACCTGCGGCAGAGCGCGGTGCGCAAGGGCCGGCTGCCATGGTACAGCCGCAGCCTGCGTGTGGCCAAGACGGCCGCCTTCTCTGAGGCCACGTGGTGGGCGGGTGAGCACTCACTGCCTGCTTTATTTGCTGCTGCTGGTGCTAGCTGAGAGCTCTGCAGCAAGTTTTGCCAGGCAGGCACACCTTGTGGTGAGCTGTGCCCTGGAGCGGCACATTTGCAGTGCTGTTGCATCTCTGCTGGTGGCACCCGTGATGCTGACTGGTTATCTTTCACCTCCGCCTCCCAACCCATCCCACCCCCGCAGCCGACTTTGTGGTCAGCTGCGCCCTGGAGCTGAACACTGCAGTTCCCTTGCCTTCCTTCTCGTGACTTCATTGATTGCTAACTGTTTGTCCGTCCCACTTCCGCCACCCACTCCACCTGCAGCCGACTTTGTTGTGAGCTGCGCCCTGGAGCTGCACTGCGCGCTGCGCAGGGCGGCGGGCGCGTGGCAGCAGCGCGCCAAGTGGCTGGCGCTGCGCTGCGGCCTGCATGCTGTGCGGGCCAGCGTGGTCCTGCTGGCGGTGGCGGCAGGCAAGCACATGACTTGTTTGTCTTGGTGGTTGGGAATACCGCATGACTGACCTGCCATGTTACCGCCTGTGCATGGCTCTCGTAACACAAGCAGGCGCACTTGCACTGGCCCTGACGACCCACATCCGCTGCAACTCCTCACCCCCTCCCTGCGCAGGCAACGGCGTGGGCGCGCTGGCCCCGCGCGGCCGCGGTTTTGCCATGTGGCTGTGCGTCACCCTGGCTAGCTTCTATGTGAATGGCCAGTTCTTCGGACTGATCACCCGGCTGGCGCCCATGCCGCTGGCCGGCGGCGGGGCGGGCGGTGACGCAGGCGCGGCC
>JADXDR010000035.1:541948-607949 GCA_025026875.1 Chlorella ohadii
TGTAAAAGCTCCGGGACCGACTCTGCTCTGGCAGGTAGCTGTACAGCTCAGGGTCGCACTGCGGATGGCAGGGGAAAGATGGAGAGGTAATGTAAAAGCTCCAGNACCACTCTGTTCTTGCAGGTAGCTGTACAYCTCGGCATCGCACTGCGCATGGCAGGGGAGGATGGAGAGGTTATTTAAGAGCTCCGGACCACTCTGTTCTTGCAGGTAGCTGTGCAGCTCGGCATCGCACTGCGGATGGACGGGAGAACACAGACGCATCGTCAGACCTCAGGATCACACTCAGCGGAACGGCGAGGCGTGTGGAGGGCAGCCCCACACAGCAACACAGGGCGTGCTGTGTGGCGGCTGCGGCAACAACCTTGGTGCAGGGATGAGCCTCAGCCATGCAGCCATTTATNAAGAGCCAGGCCTACCTGCTCGAGAATTGGGTACAGCAGGCTGAGCGTCTCTGTGGCAGCACCCAGGTCGGGCCGTGTGCAGTCCCGCAGGTGGGTGGTGGTCAGCGCGCGCAGCGTGCGGTACGCCGCCAGCTCGCTGCCCAGTACAAAAAGCAGGACCGCGGCGATGTCANTGCAGACCTGCGGCAGCATACAGGGTGTGCAGCGANGAGGGCGGCTTGAACCCCAGTCAGACCGCAGCGCGGCCACCGCAGGCTGGCTTGCTAGGCTGCNACACTGTGTGTTGTGGTGGAGAGTGTTGCCATGCAAGGCAGCCGGAGAGAAACGGCCTGCTAATGCCACGACATTGCAGGTGTATAACCCTTCCCTGCTGAGATATTGACAGGTGGCATGCAACTCCATCAACAGCCGCAGAGTTACAACACAAAAANGCGCACCTTGGTAGTAGAACACGCCGGCAGCGTTGCCGCCCACAGCAGCATCTAGCACACGCCGCAGCGCCGCTCGCTTGGCCGCTCGCGCCTCATCGCTCCACCCTGCAACAAATCGGACACTTGCAGACGTTTACTGCCGCTTGTTGTTTGTCTGCTGGGTGCGCCTCCCCTGCCTATCTAGCAAACAGCAAGCAAAAGGAGCAGTGGGCAGCCGTTTAGGCACCAGGAGCATCAGCGAGCAGCAGGTTTATCCTGCAGGCACAGCAGCATGGCAGGCAAACAGGCAGCAGCCACCTCTACAGCAGCAGCCATCATCAGCAGAGCACCAACCTAATGCAGACACACCTGTCCCCATGCAGCGCAGCAGCAAAACAATCAGTGAAGCAGGCACAGCGCACCCTCTGTGAAGCTCCAGAGCGAGCGCTCCATGTCACAAGCAACCACGTGGCTGTCCTTGTGGCCTGCTGCCGCCCGAGCCGCAAACGTGGCAGCCTCCCCCGCCAGCGCACTCTCCACTCCCAGCAACACCGGCCACACACGCGCCCGCAGCTGCCAGCAGGACAAGGGTAAATGGGAACTGTGGGAGGGGGGCCAACAGCGTCCATGCAGGCAATGGCATGGCACACCCCCATATATGATTGCGGGGCAAGCAGGAGCTCGGTGCCTAGCAAAGCACCCGCATGCAGCGCGGGCCGCCAACGGCTGCTGCATCCGCCTTCCCATAGCTGCACGTCTGCAGGCCTAGTGAGATGTATGAAACGCGCACCGAGTCGCCGACCAGCCCGCGGATGGCTGCCACCTTGCGGAGCTGCGTGATGTCCAGCTGCACAGTGGCAGGTGCTGGATGCTCAGAACTCAAGCGGCAGCACGTGTCGCGTGTGTGCTGCCATTGCAACAACAGCGCTTTCAAATGAGGGTCAACAGCGCTGGCAAGGTGCGGCGGCTTGCTGAGCAGTCGACCTGCAGCCTGCATGCGCCGCTGCGGAACGCTCCTGCCGAAGTCCACACTCACCGGCCGCTGCACCAGCAGGCGGTTGACCACCCTCACAGTCTCCTCATCCCGGCTGCCGCTGGGCCGGCGCGGGCCGCCCTTGCGCACCATCCGCGCCTGGCCTGCTCAGGGCGGCATCACCGCTGCGCAGGCGGCGGCGTTGGCGGCGGCGGCAAAGCAGCGGCTGTGCTGTTGGGGGCGCTGCAGCACGTTACTGGTGTTTCGGTTTGGATTGTCGTTTCAATGGGCTGACAGGCAGGAGGCAGGGATGCCTGGGGAGGGCGGGGGAGTTGCCACTGGACGGTCGGCGGTGTTTGGAGGGGGGCGGGTTATTCCCGACAGTTGTGATCACCGCGCTATGCACTAGCAGCAGCATAGCAGGCGTTTTTGACGAGGCCTCGGTCCCATGCCGCGCATTCCTTGTTGCGGGGACCACAGGGAGCTGCCGCGCTACTTGCGCATTCCACTGTGCTTCCGGACGCTGCATTGCTCATCCGATCACAGCTGCAGACCCGTTTGCTCACAAACGCGTGGCGGCTGCACGCCACGTGCTCCTGCCTCCCAGCACCCCATCCCCCTCAACCACTGATTGTGCACACCACAGGAGACTCGTGATCACCCCAGGGCGGCCCCACCATGGCGGGCAGCGAGAGCCCTGCCGACAAGCAGCCGCCAGACGTGGAGGCTGGCCAGGAGAGAGCGCTCAGCGGCTCGCCAGCAGCCAATGGGACAGCCAAACGCGGCGTGCTCGAGGTGGCGCCACCTGCCGCCGCCGCCGACGGCAAGTCGGAAGGGTACACCGGCGCGGACGAGGCGTGCAAGGTGGAGCACGAGCGGGAGGTGTTGCCCGAGGATGAGAAGGCCGCCAAGCCGGTTAGCTACTTCAGCCTGTTCAGGTGGGGTGCCGGGGATGCGGTTGCACCGCCACCAGTCGTTGGGGTACACGAGATTGCGTACGGGAGGGAAACGGAGGGCACTGGAGGGCAGACCTTCCTTCCCGCCCAGCACCCACAATCACTTTGGCCTGGCACATCTGCTATCAATGACCCTGCACCCACCTGCGGCAGGTTTGCCGATCACATGGACTGGCTGCTGATGGCGATGGGCACAGTGGGCGCAGCGGGAGCTGGCACTGCCCTGCCCATCTGGGCGATCCTCTTCGGCGACCTGTGAGACGCTTTCTTCCTGCTGCTGGGCTGGAAATGGATACACTTGCGGTGTTTGTGGTACTGTGTCTGTGGTCTCGCCTGCTGCAGTCCAGCATCATGGTTGCGCAATGGTCCGTGTTGCCGTTGCATTGCGGTGGTCCTTGTTTGCTGTTGCATTGCGGTGGTCTTCCTGCCGCGGCCTTTGTTGCTTTATCTGTGACCGCCACACTCTGCTGCCCACCCTGCTTGCAGCATCAATGCTTTCGGCCAGGTGAGCATGCGCTCAGTAACGGCGACGCGAGGGTGGATACGTTGCTGCAAGGCCAGCTCGCTGGCTTTGTGTGTGCATAGCTGCCACCTTCCTTGCAGGGTGCAGCGAGACAGCCAGGCAGCAGCTGCTCCGGCAGAGGTCTGCGCACAGCTTTTTCGACCCGCTTGATGCGTGCTACAACTGACTCATGTGCTCTGCTTCCTGCCGTCATGCCCTGTTGGCAGAACGAGGCTGACCCTCAAACAATGGAGGATGAGGCAAGCCCAGCATGTTGCTGAATGTTGCATCGCCTGCATCGGTCAATGGCAGCTGCCTGTGGCAGCACAGTCACTCGCTTTGCTGCAGCATCTGCTACCGCATGCTGTTGCTTCCATCTCATTTCGGTCGCTTGCTGCTACCTTACGCTTACTCCACGCTGTTGCTGCAGTGCTCAGTTGCCCTGCCAGCCACTGAACTGCCCCCGCCTGCCTGCCTCCT
Source organism: Chlorella ohadii (assembly GCA_025026875.1). Lineage (NCBI taxonomy): Eukaryota > Viridiplantae > Chlorophyta > Trebouxiophyceae > Chlorellales > Chlorellaceae > Chlorella > Chlorella ohadii. Next base: position 545,674 of record JADXDR010000035.1, read on the forward strand.
TTTTCCAGGTCACCAAGTATTCCCTCTACTTCCTGTACCTCGGCCTGGCTGCCATGGCGCTGGCATACTTCCAAGTGGCCGCCTGGACGCTCACAGGTTCGCAGCGCCTGCTACGCCTGCTGCTGCTGCTGCTGCTGCGCCTGTCATAAAGCGGGGAATTCAGTCCTATGCACCTGCCGCATCTTATAAGTATGTGTGCAACGAGTAGTCACAGTGTTGGCAGGCCGTGGGGGGTGAGTGCATTCACCACTTGCACTCCACACCCTTTTGCTTGCCCCACAGGCGTGCGGCAGGTGAACCACATGCGGCACAAGTACCTGGCGGCCGTGCTGCGCCAGGATGTTGGCTACTTTGACACCACAGCCACCAGCGGTGCGGCAATGCAGGAGTGGAGGCGGGCCTGGGGTCTCATGGCCTCTGTGCTGCGGGGTGCAATGCCAATAGAGCTGTGCTGCGCGGCGCACCCTGGCCAACGGTCCGCCTGTCCATGCTCGGTTGCTCTCCTGCAGGCCGCCTGCTGCAGGGCTTGAACGAGGACTGTCAAACCATTCAGCTGGGCATTGGCGAAAAGGTGGGAAGTCGAGGCTTAACGCCGGCCTGCTGGGCTGCATGATGTGGGTCAACGCTGTGTTGGTGCGGGCACGCCGGCAACCCTGTGCCTTGCTGCACTCTTCAAACCCTAGCGGATGCCTCCCTCCTCCCAACAGGTTGGCACGACAATATTCAACCTGGCCACTGCAATTGCGGGCATCATTATTGGTGCGTGGGCGCGCTACTGCGCTTGCTTGAACTACTGCCGGCTGCGTGTCTCTCGCGCTGAGATTGTGTAGCAATCTGCTTTGCCTGCTGCGCTACACTTCAAGCCATGCATGTTTCCTACCCGTTGCCGTTGCAGCCTTCACACGGGGCTGGCAGATGACGCTCGTCATTTTGGCGGTGACCCCTGTGCTTGCGCTGATGGGTGAGGCGCCGCTGCCATTTTGGTTGGGCTTATGTTGTTCATGACGGGACGATGAAGCAGCAGACACAGCCTCGGGATGACGGGATGACATGGCACCAACTGCCTCAGGCTGCAGCAGCTCTGGATGGCAGGACGGGCTGCTCATGCACTGCGCAGCCCTGCCCAACTTTGCCCGCCTTTGTGGCCGGTGTCCAATGAAGCCTACGTTCATGGCCATGCGCAGGCTTTGCGGTTGCCACCTTCATGGGAAAGAACACCACCTACATGAACAAGGCCTACGGAGGTGTGGCCCTGCTGTCCGCTGCTATTAGCGCTGTCGCTTGGCTGGCCATTGCACCCTAAGCAGGCGGCGCTGTGGGACTCCCATGTGGACTGGTCAGCCTGTCTTGTGCCTGTGATGCAGACCGTGGGACTCAGTTCCTGTGCTTGTTGCTGCCCTGCCCGCAGAGGCCAACTCAATTGCGCAGCAGGCGCTGGCCAACGTGCGCACGGTGTATGCCTTCAATGGAACAGAGCGCACACTGGAGACATATGCTGCCAGCCTGGACAAGCCCATGCAGGTGGGCGAACGCAGCGCCGTCGAAATGTGAATGCAAATGCTGTGGTATTGCACCTGCAGCACTGCTTGCAGTAGGGCCGGTTTAGGTTTGCACTGCCAGCTTGGCGCCCCTCTTGCAAGCAAGGAGACTATCGACTGCAGTTGCTACGGAAATGCATGCGATTGGTGCCGAGTTTAGGCGTGCGCCATTCCTGCACCTCCCACCCGCTTTTGGCTGGTCGTCTGCACCGCCGGTCACGGTTTGTGGCACCACTGTTGCATTACCGCGCAGGTGGGCATCCGGCAGGGCTTCCTGAGCGGCCTCGTGCTCGGCATCACCAACTGCGGCTTCTTTTGTGCCTACGCACTGGCGCTGTGGTACGGCTCGACACGCATCGTGGCCGGCTCCTACACAGGTGGGTGTTGCTTTGTCGTCCGCCTAGCGCACTGGTGCTGGCACGTAGAGCAGGCTGAGGCATGGCATCAGCACTGTTCCTCAGTACCTGCTGCACTCGCCCACTTAATGCAAGCTCATCGCATTGACGAAGCTCAGATCTGCAAAACGCCTGCAGCATAACCGCCGCCCTTGCACGGTTGTCTTTGCAGGCGGCGACGTTGCCAATGTGCTGTTTGCTGCGCTGTTTGGCGGCTTTGCGCTGGGCCAGGCAGCCCCCAACCTGCAGTACTTCGCCCAGGCAAGTGATTTGCCACAGCGGCCTGATGGTTAGGACATGCTTTGCTGTGGTTCAGGTGGCATCCAACCTGCAGCACTTGGCACCCGGCAAGCCCACCCGTCACGATATGGCCGCAACATGGCACTCAAGCTTACCCGTTCTCACATGCGCCTTGCTCACAACGTGCAGGGCAAGGCGGCGGGCGGGCGCATCTTCGAGGTCATCAAACGCACGCCGACTATCGATCTGGATGCACAGGGTGGGTGCAAGTTGTGGTCCTTCGTACCTGGTTGTTGGGCCGCCAGCATGCGCTCTGGGTCATCTCTGGGTGAAGCTATGACGGTGCATTGCCGGCCTGGCATACACTGATGTTTATTGCTCTCTCCACTCTGCTCTCTCCACTCTGCTGCAGGCGAGACGCTGAAGGAGGTGGAGGGCACCATTGAGTTCCACGATGTGCAGTTCTGCTACCCCTCGCGGCCAGGTGGGCTGGGCTGGTGCTGCTTGCTTGCTGGTGCTGGCTGCCGGACTTGCTGGCTGATCATGACTGTCAGGCGGCTGCTGTGGGCTAGACGGCGACTGCAGAAGCCAGCCACCTGCCCAATGTGCTGAACCCCAACAATGTCTTGAACCCAACTGGCAGACGTCACGGTGCTTCGTCACTTCGACCTGACTGTGCCGGCCGGCAAGACGGTTGCCCTGGTGGGTGAGAGCGGCAGCGGCAAGTCCACGGTCATCGGCCTGATTGAGCGATTCTACGACCCGGCAGCCGGGGAGGTGCACCTGGACGGAGTGGACATCCGCAGGCTGCAGGTGGGCTGCACACAGGCTATTGGATGTTGCCATGTGCGCTGGCAGCTTGGATGTGGCAGAATGTAGCTCATCAGCCGGTCAGTGCTGCAGCTGCTCTTGATTCCCCCACCAGCAGCCTGGTTTGTTGCAGTCCCGGTGCATCACATGGCCTCCTGCCATCCCCCTGTCCGTCGTGCAGCTGCGCTTCCTGCGCCAGCAGCTGGGCCTGGTGAGCCAGGAGCCCACGCTGTTTGGAACCACCATCGCCGAAAACATCCGGTTCGCAAAGCCGGGTGAGTGCCCTTGCTCCTTGTGACTGTGCTTGCTCTTAGCTTGTGCATGTACGACTGCTAAGTGACCTCATGCTGGTGATTTCGGAAGCAAGTTGCTGCCCCTGCCAGCATGCACAAGCGTTTGCTCCCCCACTTCCTGCCTCCCTGCCACGCAGGCTGCAGCCTGGAAGAGATCATTGAGGCCGCCAAAGCGTCCAACGCGCACAACTTCATTACCACGCTGCCCAAGGGGTGAGGCCGTGCGTGCTTGCACGTGTTGACTTGCATGCCTGGCAGCTTGCAAGGCACACTTNGGTTGTCAGATAGACACGCTGCTCAGTGCTGGGCTGCCCCAACCTGCCTGCTTGTCCCTTGCATACTTTGCCCTGCCGCAGCTACGACACGCACGTGGGCGAGAAGGGCGTGCAGATGTCGGGTGGGCAGAAGCAGCGCATCGCCATCGCGCGCGCCATCCTGAAGAACCCAAAGGTCGGTTCGCTGCTGATTGGCTGATGGGTGGATGCTGGGACCAACTGCACGCAATCGCACTTTAGGTTTGGGTCGATTGGGACCTCCAGCGTGCAGTCCACCTCACCCTCAACCGCTGTCTGTTTATTGCAGGTGCTGCTACTGGACGAGGCCACGTCGGCGCTGGATGCGGAGAGCGAGCGCATCGTGCAGGTGGGCTGGGCATTAACGGCATGATGGATCGACTTGAGTTGCTGCTGTGAGGCTGGACAACAAACGAGTGGTGCCGGCGGCAGTGCAATCGCTGCACAATTCCGATCGATTGCAATTGCCCACCCACATCTTGCAGGACGCGCTGGATCGGCTGATGAAGGGGCGCACCACAGTGGTTGTGGCACACCGCCTGTCCACTGTCATCAACTCGGACAGCATCGCGGGTGGGTGGGTGGGTGGGGGGGTGGGTGGGTAGGTGCAGGTACCACCGACGCGGCTTGGCCAGCTGCCTGGGCGACCCTGTGAAGCGGCCCTGGCAAGCGGCGGGCCGTCTTTGCKTTATTGCACAGGGCCTGCACAGCACACGCGCATGGTAACGCCGCTTCCATGTTCCGTGCCATTTGTGCAGTGGTGAAGCAGGGCCGCATTGTGGAGCAGGGCACACATGACGAGCTGATGGCGCGCAACGGCGCCTACGCCACGCTGGTGCAGATGCAGCAGGTGGGCAGCAAGGGATGCTATTGGGTGACGTTGTGTGTGCAGCATGCGCAGGCACAGTTTGCACCTGTGTGCAGGGGAAAGTGCATGCCCCGCACTGTCCTTGAACCTGGCACATTCTTTACACAAGATTGCCACTCGGCCGCTGTGACAGGCCACTGGCGAGGCGTCGGATGAGGAAGATGAGGTTGAGGAGCAGCTGGAAAACCTTGCGCTGGGGGGACCGCTGCTGGGCACAGTGCCCGAGGGCGAGGCGCTGGAGGTGAGGGGAGCGAGAGCTTGGTAGATGTGGCGAGGTGCTGCTGCAGCGCTGCGTGAAACAATGCAGCCATTCCCTTCTGCCCGCCCACTGCCGCTTACGCCTGCCTGACTGCCTGCCGCGCCTTCACACACCTATCTGCCACTGCTTTGTAAGTCAAGTCAAGTCAAGTCACTGCTATTGCCCACCACTGCAGGAGGGCAAAAGCTCAGCCCACGACCGCACGGCCCGCGTGTCAATGGAGCGGCTCAGCTCTGGTGGATCGCACCAGCAGCAGCCCGGCAGCCCGCACGGCGTGCTGGACGTGCTGAAGAAGACAGGTGTGTGCGGCTGGGTGGGTTGCTGAATTTGCGATCATTTGCACTCATACCCATCGCCCCTGTTGACTGACAGAGTTTTGTCAAGGCTGTGTTGGTGTTGGGGCAGCCTGGGAGGGCTGCACCACGCCTGAAGTCTGCTGCTCCGACCTACTGTGCAGGTGCTGCAATCCCAGAGGCAATTCAGGAGGGGCTGCCAGCCCATGCAACTGGCGGTGCAGCGGTGGCCATGGCGGGTACTGCTCCCATGCAGGCAAGTGCTTGCCGGCGCAGGCAGGCACAGGTCAAGGCTATGCGCAGTTGCAGGAAGCAAAGCGTACGGTTCCCGAGGGTGCATATCTCCGGCCAGGCAGCCCACACAGTATTGTGTGCGTGTGGCAGCCGATGCTTCCCTGACCACCCACCACTGCACCCTGTGCAGCGTGGCGTGAGCGGCATTCGGCGCTACGTTTCGTGGCGGCGGCGCTCCACGAAGCGGCGGCTGGAGCCGCCCGCAGAGGTGGACCACAAGAAGTCGACTGAAGAGGAGACGGCCAAGAAGGTGGGTTGAACAGGTGGTCGTTGAGCGCAATTTTATAGCAAGCACAGGCTTGGACGCCCCCCTGCCCAGACGTCCTGCCGTGCTGCGTCCGGTATGCCTGGCCAGTGCCCATTAATCCATGTCGCATTAATTCCTGGCTGCTTGCGCAGGTGCCGATGGGGCGCATCGCCGCACTGAACAAGCCGGAGCTGCCGGCCGCAGTGACGGGCCTGGCTGGGTCGGCTGCGCTGGGCCTCGTGATGCCGGGTGGGTGGGCATCTGCGCTTTGAGTGTGTTGGCATTCGCGCACTGTGGATGGCTCCCTACTGCATGCGTTGCACACTGCTGATTTCGAGCCAGTCATCCAGCAGCATCCTGCCTGACTCGCCACCTGCGGCGCGGCTGTACATCTAAACTGGGCTGTGCGTTGCGTTTGCTTGTGTACGCTTGCAGGCTTCTCCCTCGCGTTGAGCTCAATGCTGGACGTCTTCTATGATACAGACATGTGTAAGCTGCTGGCACGTTGTTGCGCAGCGCCTCGTAGTTGCACAGCCATGCACACCAGGGGCTTGCAGTGCTTGCGTGCGCACCAGCCATTACTGCCCTGGTCAGGCAAGCTAACACGTGCTGCTCGCACTTTCTGCGAGTGCAGCGGCACTGAAAAGTGGAGCGCGCAAGTGGAGCCTGGTGTTTGTCGGCATCGGTGTGGGATCGATCATTGCGGCGCTGTTCCAGGTGAGGGTTTGGGGTGGGTGTTGGTGGTCTGGGTGCGGGCAGCAGGGGCACTTGCAGGTGTGAGCTGATGCAGAAATCACCAGTCACCCCAACAAACTGCCCCTGCTCTGCCCCCCTCTCCCCGCCCTCCCCCGCAGTCCTACTCCTTCAACTACATGGGCCAGAAGCTGGGGCGGCGCGTGCGCGTCCTCATGTTTGCCGCCCTCCTGCGGCAGGTGGGCTTCCAACTGCAGTGTGGCTGGCTGGCTGGCTCTGGCTGGGTGGCTGGGTGGGTAGGTGGGCGGTCCAGCACACCCAGGCAGCAGCGGTCGACTCAGCAAGCAGGCAGGCCGACGGCCACCAAGATGCGATGATATGGCCCTGCTTGTGACCAAACCCAACTGCTGGTGCGTGCAGGAGGTGGGGTGGTACGGTGGTTTCAATGCTGTAACCTCTTGCAACTGCCACGTGCCCCTCCTGTGTGTGCCGCAGGAGGTGGGGTGGTACGACGAGGACCGCAACGCGTCGGGCGTGCTGGCCTCCAAGCTGTCCAGRGATGCGCTGGCGGTGAAGGGCCAGTTTGGGGACACCATGGGGCTGCTGCTGCAGGTAGGAAACAGGCTGCTCTGGGCATGCAAGGCACGMTTMGSSTGAGATGCTTCCAACTGCTGCGTGCGACCATATGCCACCGCTGCATCAAGCTGGTGTGCTTCATCTACACTTGACGCCCCCCTTCGGCTCGCGTGCTCACGGTGCGCCAGCTTGCAACCTTCCCTGCCCTGCCCTGCCCCCCAGAACCTGGTCACCTTTGGCGGAGGCCTGGTCATCGCCTTCATCAACGGCTGGAAGGTGGGCAGCTGAGCAGCGGGCCCAGCAGTGTGCACACACCGTGCCTACACTCGTGCCTTGCGCTGCGCTTGCAATGCCAAGCTCGCCCTGTGAGGTTTTGCTCAGGAGCCGATGCACAGTCGGCATGCGCTGGCCTGCTGGCCCATTGAGCAGCGGCAAGCCCCAGTTATCCTTGCGCCCCGCAGCTGACGCTGGTGGTGCTGGCCTGCATGCCGCTGATGATCATGGCCACAGCCGTGCAGACCAAGTTCATGATGCAGTCCTCCTCCAAGGTGCGTTTGGATCAGGAACTGCGTAACACTGCCCGAACTAAAGATTGAGGAACCAGCTAGTTCATGACGCTGGTCCTCCTCCAAGGTGCGCTGCGCTGCGTTTGTAACCACTCCTGCGGTGTGACGGGCCTTTGGCTGCATACAATAGGGGACAAAGCAGTTGCACTCGCCTGCACCAGCTCGCCATCATGCTCGTTTGTTGCTACCCACCGCCCGGCGCAGGAGGACGAGACGTTTGCGCAAGCCAACCAGACTGCCAGCGAGGCGTTCACAAACATCCGCACCATCGCCGCCTTTGGCATGGAGGGCCAGGTGGGGCGGCTGAGCTCCATGCAGCTAGGGCCGCCGATGCTTGTGCGGTTGTGCCACTTGAAACAAAGCGGGCGGTGCCCCCTTGTGAGCCAAAAGGTATTGGCAGGCGCGGAAGGGAAGGTCGACTGCAGCCCGGCTTGCAGCCCACCTGATGCACAGCATCCGGCACTCTGCGTTATAACACATCCCCTTCCTGTGCTGCCAATGCAGGTGTCCGAGCTGTATGCCGGCAAGCTTGACAAGCCGACGAAGGAAGCGCACTACCGCTCCAACGCTGCCGGCCTAGGCTTTGGCTTCTCTCAGCTCTTCAACTTTGGTGGGTGTGGCTGGGATGCTACTGGTTGGCTCTGGAATCCACGGTTGCAAGCCACTCCTGCCTGATGTGCTCCCCTCTTACATGCCCCTTCCATGTCCTCAGGAACCTATGCGCTGGCCTTCTGGTATGCGGGCCAGCTGGTGGGCAGCGGAGAGAACACTTTCGACGAGGTGTTGAAGGTAGGGTCATTTAACAGCTGCTGCCCGCACCTGCACCTGACTGGATCGAGGTCACGTGTGCCCCCGCATGTCTATCACAGCTTCCTGTGGCAGCTCCCAGCCCCCGGCAGACCGCCTCTGCTGACCGTCTAGGGCTATCCGGCCAGGCTGGCCGTGCAGCGCCTCTGTGCAAGTGTGGTTTCCCTTGGCTCGATCACTCGACCCACCTGGCCTGCTTCCTTTCCTTGCTTCCCCTCAGGTCATCTTCGCAATCTTCCTGGCAGCTGTGGGCATGGCGCAGGCGCAGCTGTACTTCCCAGGTGCTCGCTGGGGTGCAAGGTTGGGCACCAGCGTTTGGTACCTCCAGGGGACATGGCAGGTCAACTGGGACATAGCCAGCTTGGCGGGGCTTGCACACCCACGTGTGCTGCCTCTTTCATGACCGTAAAACTCGCGCTGCACCCTGCCGCTCAAACCAATGGCTGTACACTTGCATTGCACTCGCAGATTTCGCCAAGGGTAAGGCGGCCACGCAGCGTGTGTTCACCATCATTGATCGTGAGCCGCTTATTGACGCCGCCAGTCAGGTGAGATGCGTGAGAGTGTGCCTGCCTGCCCTTGTTGTGTCTTGAGAACCTTGCATGCGAGCACTTGTTGGTTGACAGCTGCTCTTTCCTAAGAGGTCCCTAACTGCATTTGCTGCTCAATTGCCGCTTGCTGCTCGCACCTTGCCGCACCGCAGGAGGGTGCCCAGCCGCTGGAGTGCCGGGGCGAGGTGGAGCTGCGCAACGTGACGTTTGCGTACCCGCAGCGCCCAGGTGCGGGCGCCTGCAGATGTGGATGCCAGCATTGCTTGGAAAGGGCGTAAGCCACTGTGTTCGGTGTGCAGAGCGTATCAGTAGACCGATCACCTTGCCAGCTTGCCGTTTCCCACACTGCTTCAAATCCGCCCATCTTTCTTCACCTGCACAACCCCACCCTTCCCGCAGAGGTGAAGGTGTTCCGCCACTTCAGCCTGCGCGTGGAGTGCGGGCGCACGGTGGCGCTGGTGGGTGAGAGCGGCAGCGGCAAGTCCACGGTCATCGGCCTGATTGAGCGGTTCTACGACCCGCTGGCCGGCCAGGCAAGTTGTAAGGGCTGAGGTGATTTGTTGCTGGMGTGCGTGGCTACTAGGGGCCAGCCAGGTGAATTCATTGACAGCCAAGGCCGCGGCACTGGCATGACATGTCGACTCTGCCCACGGCACGCCAGCCATTCCCCGCTGCTGTCTTGGCAACTGCGCTGCTCTGTCTTCCCCCTTCCCATCTCCACCCCACAGGTGCTGCTGGACGGGCGCGACATCCGCTCCCTCAACCTGCGCTGGCTGCGCGAGCAGATTGGGCTGGTGGGCCAGGAGCCCGTGCTGTTCAACATGACCGTGCGCGGTGAGCGGCTGAGGAGAGGGCTTGAGAGCGGCATGGCGCTGTGTGGGCTTTCCGATGAATGCGCATGTGCTAGCGGATGGCAGCCAGCCACATCTCCCCCAACCCACTCTTGACTCACCCCTGGTTCTGCACAACCCAACTGCAGAGAACATCAAGTACGGGCGGCCGGACGCCAGRGACGAGCAGGTGGAGGCGGCTGCGCGGGCCGCCAACGCGCARGCCTTCATCGAGGCGKTGCCCGAGCAGTACGACACCAAGGTAGGGGGGAATTGGGGGGCCGCAGCACCCAGGKAAGTGCTTTGTACAGGTGGCACTATGGGTGCGCATGAATGGCCACCGTAATTGGCAGCCCCACCCAACACAAAACCCAACCTNCTGCCCCTCACCCACNTTACCCCCCGCAGCTGGGCGAGGGCGGCATCACGCTGAGCGGCGGGCAGAAGCAGCGCGTGGCCATTGCGCGCGCCATCGTGAAAGACCCCAAGGTGGGCTGTTGTTTGGATGGATGGGCAGGAAGTGGCAGCAGGCGGGAAGCAAGGCTTACTCAAGCCTGGTCACAGGTTTGGTGTATGTTGGCAGTTAGAACCAAGCTGAACCCACCACTGAGCTGGTTGCTGATGCACTGTGCCTCCGCAGGTGCTGCTGCTGGACGAGGCCACGTCGGCGCTGGATGCGGAGAGCGAGCGCATCGTGCAGGTGGGATGGGCAGGGGTGGTGTAAGGGCAGCTGGAGAATGAAAATGTGCAGGCGTCCAGATTAGTGCTTGGACAACCGCTTTACTGCAAAACTTGCCAGAATTGCAAGCCATCCACGTACTCACCCATGCAGGACGCGCTGGACCGGCTGATGGTGGGGCGCACCACGGTGGTGGTGGCGCACAGGTGGGCTGTTCTGCTGGGGCGTGCTGCACTCACTTGTGTCGGATCGGAGTCGGTTCAGCAAGGGTCAGCTGCTGCTGTCCCATCGGTTCCTTCTGCATCCCTCCCCAACTGATCGCCCTTGCTCCCACCCCGCAGGCTGAGCACCGTGCGGGACGCCGACAGCATCGCGGTGGTGTTCAAGGGCAAAATCATCGAGCAGGGCGCCCACGACGAGGTGCGCCATTGCATGCCACTGCTGTGCCCGGACCAATCGCCGCTGCTCGCTGTGCTGCTTGCAGTTGTTTTGCACCGCACGGCGTCCCCACGGCATGCTTGCTGTTGCCGGGCCGGCTATTGTTCCGTGCAATGCTGCCTGGAGCATTCTTGCGGCAAGAAGCACACCCCACAAACCCCCTCCCCTGCCTCTCATCACCTCCCTCCCTTTGCCACAGCTGATGGCCATCCCCCACGGCTCGTACGCGCGCCTGGTGCGTCACCAGCTGACCCGCACCACCACCAGCTCGCTGTCCACCCGGGGACCCAGCTTCCTGCGCCAGGGCACCAGCCGGCGAGGCCTGCACTCCCCTGCAGCAGGCGGCAGCACGGTTGGCAAGGCGCCGTAGCAATAGCGGCGGCAGGCGTGTTTGTCTATTGTTGCACGGCCATGCATGAAATAAATAGCCACATCATCATTCCTTTCATTCAGCATGCTTTCGTCTCCAGTACCACTTTTTCCACGCCCAGACACATATCTGCTTTTTGCTCATCTTTTGCACGCTTGCATCAGCATGCCAGGCGGCGAGCGCTGCTTGCACAACGTGTATTGTATTGCATGCATGTGCCCCTTCGCAGCTGAAAAAGTAACAATTTGACGTAGGTATGTAGGCAACACAAGGGCTGGGTGCAACGGCTTACAGCTGCCGCCTCTCTTGCATGGTGCATGGATGCACCTCAACACAGCTTCTCAATCCAGCTGCTGTGCACCTCCGCCACCAGCCTAATGCGCGGTGCAATGGCTTGGTGGGGCAGCTCATATGAACTGTTGTGCAGCAGCCAGTGTGCAGCACGGTTGTGCACAACGCCGTCGCAAACTCTCCAAGACCCGAAGCTTGCGTGACCAGGCCGGTTCTCCACTGTGTTGCCAAGTACATTCATATAGTTACTATTTACCGCTGAGGTCGCTATTCAGCTCACGTGCGTGCAACACTTTATGTGTTGCGCGCCTCGCCACGTAGCGCGATGAACTGGGGATGAAGAATGAGAATGATGAGAGACAGGCAGGGAGACTAGTACGGCTGTTGTGACAGGTGGAAGTGAGTCAAAAGCGGTACTTAGGGGAAGTGCGCAGAATAGAGGAATCAGAGAGCGTACTTGGTCAACCAATTCATAAATGGCTGCGGGTCACGCAGCAAAAACGGCAGCAATGCTGCCTGCCGCCGTACTGCGCTACTCCTTGCCGGGTGCAGGGGCCGGCAGTCCTCGCCGGCTGGGGCCTCGGGTGGACAGGGAGCTTGTGGTGGTGCGGGTCAGCTGGTGGCGCACCAGGCGTGCGTACGAGCCGTGGGGGATGGCCATCAGCTGCGTTGAGGAGTAAGAGAGGCAGGCAGGGTGGGGTTGTAGAAGTAGTGCAGTGCATAACAGCTGCAGGCAGCACAGCGTGGAGCAGCACTTGAAGCGGAGAAAAGCAACCAAGCCGTGGCGCACCTTGTCGTGGGCGCCCTGCTCGATGATTTTGCCCTTGAACACCACCGCGATGCTGTCGGCGTCCCGCACGGTGCTCAGCCTGCGGGGTGGGAGCAAGGGCGATCAGTTGGGGAGGGATGCTGGATGCCGGCGGAACATGCAGAAGGAACCGATGGGACAGCAGCAGCTGACCCTTGCTGAACCGACTCAGATCCGACACTAATGAGTCAGCAGGCCCTGCAGGGCAGCCCACCTGTGTGCCACCACCACCGTGGTGCGCCCCACCATCAGCCGGTCCAGCGCGTCCTGCATGGTGCAGGTGGGCAGCACACTTGCGCTCTGTAAACTTTGCAGAGTGCATCGATCTGCCAAGTGCTCACGGGTCCAGGGCCGACTCTAAACCGTTAAACACCAGCTTCAAAGCCCACCTGCACGATGCGCTCGCTCTCCGCATCCAGTGCCGACGTGGCCTCGTCCAGCAGCAGCACCTGTGCGGAGAAAATGCCTCAGCCAATAGGGCTAAGTAGCGTGCTTGCTTTTGTTCAGACGAGCTGCCAACACCCACACCAAACCTGTGACCGGACTTGTGCGAGCTTTGCTTCCCGCCTACTGACCATCCATCCACACAACAGCCCACCTTGGGGTCTTTCACAATGGCGCGTGCAATGGCCACGCGCTGCTTCTGCCCGCCGCTCAGCGTGATGCCGCCCTCGCCCAGCTGCGGGGGGTCGAGGTGAGGTTGGAGTTGCCGTGGGGTTTGCAGCTTGGTATGTCTGGTCATTCATGCGGACCCACAGCGCAACCTGTAGCACGCACTTGCCTTGGTGATGCAGCCCCCACCCCCCTACCTTGGTGTCGTACTGCTCGGGCAGCGCCTCGATGAAGGCGTGCGCGTTGGCGGCCCGCGCAGCCGCCTCCACCTGCTCGTCYCTGGCGTCCGGCCGCCCGTACTTGATGTTCTCTGCAGTTGGGTTGTGCAGAACCAGGGGTGAGTCAAGAGTGGGTTGGGGGAGATGTGGCTGGCTGCCATCCGCTAGCACATGCGCATTCATCGGAAAGCCCACACAGCGCCATGCCGCTCTCAAGCCCTCTCCTCAGCCGCTCACCGCGCACGGTCATGTTGAACAGCACGGGCTCCTGGCCCACCAGCCCAATCTGCTCGCGCAGCCAGCGCAGGTTGAGGGAGCGGATGTCGCGCCCGTCCAGCAGCACCTGTGGGGMGGAGATGGGAAGGGGGAAGACAGAGCAGCGCAGTMGCCAAGACAGCAGCGGGGAATGGCTGGCGTGCCGTGGGCAGAGMCGACATGTCATGCCAGTGCCGCGGCCTTGGCTGTCAATGAATTCACCTGGCTGGCCCCTKGTAGCCACGCACACCAGCAACAAATCACCTCAGCCCTTACAACTTGCCMGGCCGGCCAGCGGGTCGTAGAACCGCTCAATCAGGCCGATGACCGTGGACTTGCCGCTGCCGCTCTCACCCACCAGCGCCACCGTGCGCCCGCACTCCACGCGCAGGCTGAAGTGGCGGAACACCTTCACCTCTGCGGGAAGGGTGGGGTTGTGCAGGTGAAGAAAGATGGGCGGATTTGAAGCAGTGTGGGAAACGGCAAGCTGGCAAGGTGATCGGTCTACTGATACGCTCTGCACACCGAACACAGTGGCTTACGCCCTTTCCAAGCAATGCTGGCATCCACATCTGCAGGCGCCCGCACCTGGGCGCTGCGGGTACGCAAACGTCACGTTGCGCAGCTCCACCTCTCCCCGGCACTCCAGCGGCTGCGCGCCCTCCTGCGGTGCGGCAGAGCCGAGAGGAGCAGCGTCAATTGGAGCACCATCAGGCAATCGCGAGCACTCCTATCAACCGTCTTTGGCAAGCAAGCACGCCTTGTCAGGCGGAGCGCTGGAAGCACCGAACAGGCAAGCAGGCACGCTCTCACCTGGCTGGCGGTGTCTATGAGCGGCTCACGGTCGATGATTGTGAACACGCGCTGCGTGGCCGCCTTGCCTTTTGCCACATCTGCAGGTGTGCGTGTGTACGTATTGGGGCGTTTCTGGGTCAAGTTGCAGGGGAGGCAGGCAGGCTGTGAGGAAGCAGTGTTTACGCATGCCTGCTGGCTCTTGCATGATCCACCTCACTGGGGCTTACTGCCCGCAACAATAGCAAGCCCAGGACTGCACCCAGCACGTGCCTGGGAAGAACAGCTGTGCCTGCGCCATGCCCATGGCTGCCAGAAAAATTGAGAAGAACACCTGGAGGTGAAGGGAAGCATGAAGGGCAGGTAACCAAGTGCTCAGAAGGGCTGCAAAATCTGGCGGGTGCAGCCTGGCCAGGAAACAGCAACCTGCCTGCTTGGTGCTGGAAGCTGCCACTGGAAAATATGACAAACACAGCCATGAGCAGACTTGGAATTGCACCAATGTCAAGCGCTGCAACCGTCAAAGCCGTCCTCACCTTGAGCACTTCCTCGAAAGTGTTTTCCCGCTTGCCCACCAGCTGGCCCGCAAACCAGAAGGCCAGCGCATATATGCCTGACAGAAAGGAAGGGAAGGAGGGAGGCATGCACGAGTCAGCATTTCGGCAGTGCAGCCTGGATGCAGAAAATTGGCTGCACAGCACGACGCATTAGCGCAGGAGCTCGCACATCCATCTTGATTGCAGCACAGCAGCCATACCACACCAGCCCGCCAATCAGGCTAAGATGCAACTGCYYGTGACATGCGCAATGGGCAGCAGGCGGCGCACCAAACATGCACAGCTGCGAAAAGCCGAAGCCCATTCCAGCGGCATTGGAGCGGTGCTGCGCCTCCTTTGTCGGTTTATCCAGCTTGCCGGCATACAGTTCGGACACCTACGTTTAAGGAAATGATGGCACTGTAAGACCAGCACCAGAGGGCCCACCTCATGGTTGCAGCGCTGCAAATATGCTTCAGCACTCAAGCCGACCGTTGCCTGTGTCATACCGCGGCCAAGCTGACCGCCCACAATCCAGCCAGCCGCCCCACCTGGCCCTCCATGCCAAAGGCGGCGATGGTGCGGATGTTTGTGAACGCCTCGCTGGCCGTCTGGTTGGCCTGTGCAAACGTCTCGTCCTCCTGCGCCGGGTGGTGGCAAGCAACAACCGAGCTGATCAGCATGTTGCAGATAAACCGCGTGCCACGCAGTGAGTAGGGGTGGCATTGGTGTGGGAGATCAACCGCATGCATGGGGGAATGGTAAGGCACTGGTGAGGAGCCCAACACTTAACTAGCCTCAGCATCGCCAGGACAGAGGGCATTCTTATGATACGCATCAGCACAGCGCACCTTGGAGGCGGAGGCGATCATGACTTTGGTGTGGATAACCGCTGAGGCCATGAGCAACGGCAGGCAGGCCAGCACCACAAGCGTCATCTGTGGGGTGCAGCAGCGGGGCTATTGTGGCTGCTCAGTTGACATAGCAGGGATGTTGTAATCCCACTGTGAGTCAATTACGAGAAGTTCAGCAAGTTCAGGCCGAAGTCAGCGTTGCAGGTGGCCGGGCCTTGCGTGACAGCTTGCCATTGCGAGATAGTGCAAGGCACGAGTGNTTGGGCACAGTTTGTGCAAACTGCTGCGCCCGCTGCTCAGCCACCCACCTTCCAGCCGTTGATGAAAGCAATGACCAGGCCTCCGCCAAAGGTAACCAGGTTCTGCGGGGCCAGGGCAGGTTGCACAGCAGCATGTGCGTGAGCCAGGCAGAGCCAGGCTGCACACCCAAATGCGCTTACTGCAAGTTGAAGGCATGCCCACTAGCGTGCGATCTGTGCCAACCTGGGTGAGCAGGCCCATTGTGTCCCCAAACTGGCCCTTCACCGCCAGCGCATCYCTGGACAGCTTGGAGGCCAGCACGCCTGACGCGTTGCGGTCCTCGTCGTACCACCCCACCTCCTGCGTGCATCAGCAGTTGGATGAGGTCAGAAGCATAGCTGTATCATCCATCTTCTTTCCACGATCCTGGGCCTGCCTGTTTGCTGAGTGCTCCGTTGCTCCCTGATGTGCTCTGCTCCCCTCCCACCTGCCCACCCAGCCAGCCAGCCCACAACCCGCAGCTGCAGCCAGCACCNACCTGCCGCAGGAGGGCGGCAAACATGAGGACGCGCACGCGCCGCCCCAGCTTCTGGCCCATGTAGTTGAAGGAGTAGGACTGGCGGGGGCAGCAGGCAGAGGGGGCAAATTGTTTGTGCGACAGGTGCTTGCTGCACCTGCAGGTGCCCCTGCTGCCCGCACCCAACCCACCCACCACCTGCCCCAACCCTCACCTGGAATAATGCCGCCACGATCGCGCCCACGCCAATGCCGACAAACACCAGGCTCCACTTGCGGGCGCCGCTGCTCACGGCCGCTGCAGTTGGGAATGGCACAAGCAAAGGCGATAATGAGCTTGCCAGGCCAGGGCAAGGTGGCCTAGCGCACACTGGAGCATCTGTCCTCGCGTGCTTGCCCACCTGGCCCAGTCGCAAGCAGGGTAAGCTCATGGGCATGCACAGCTGTGCAAGCCGCTGCAGCAATAAATATGCGGACCACTCACAGGGATCTGGGTTGTAGAAGACGCTCAGCATCGAGCTGAACGCAATCGAAAAGCCTGCAGGGCACAACACGTAGCAGACATGCATGAAACGTGCACTGGTGCTGCATGACTTGCATGCGGGGCACTGTTGCGCAGGGCGGTTGCGGGCGCCACAGCAGCCTGTAAACACGTAGCATAAGCAGCCCAACACATGCAGCACTGCATGGCTAGCAAGGCGGCATGCCAACCCACCTGGCATCATCATGCCCAGAGCGGCCGACCCAGCAAGGCCTGTCAATGCAGCCGGCAGCTCAGGCTTGTTCAGCACGGCAATGCGCCGCAGCGGCACCTGCGCAGGCAGCCAGGAATCAATTCGCATTGGCCAGGCAAGCCAGATGCAACACGCCAGGAAATCTGTGCAGAGGGCGCCCAAACCTGCACAGACTTCCTATAGAATTGCGCTCAACGACCACCTGTTCATCCCACCTTCTTGGCCGTCTCCTCCTCGGTCGACTTCTTGTGGTCCACCTCTGCGGGCGGCTCCAGCCGCCGCCTCGTGGAGCGCCGCCGCCACGACACGTAGCGCCGGATGCCGCTCACGCCGCGCTGCACAGGCACATTGGTGGGTGGGTGGGTGAGTTGTGTCCACTGGCGCACGATTGGCGGGCAAGCAGTGTCTCGTGCAGTGCAGGCAGTTGGGTTTCGACAGGCACCCATAGGATGCGTGCTCTGTGCGTGCTGCCTCTCTGCAGGGCATACCCCGCGCCTCATGCCCTGACGGCTATTGTCACTTGCCTGCAGGGGCACAGGGCCCACCATGGCCCGCCCTGCGGCGCTGGTGGCAAGGTCGCTTCCCGGCAGCCCCTCCTGGATTGCCTCTGGAATCGCAGCGCCTGCACGGCGGTACGCGGGAGCAGGCGTCTCATTCTAAGGCACAGATTCTCCCAGGCTGGCTGCCGTTGCACACAGCGTTGCAGTGCAGCTTCCGCGTGCCATGGCCCATGCGCCGGGCAGCAGCCGTGAGTGCAGAGGGTCGCAAGCAAAGCACCCCGGCCAGCCGGTCTCACACACCTGTCTTCTTCAGCATCCCAATCACGCCATGCGGGCTGCCGGGCTGCTGCTGCTGCTCAGAGGCAGCTGAGCTAGGCCGCTCCAACGAGAGGCGGCCCATGCGGCCATGAGATGAGCCATTGGCATCCTGTGGCGAAATGCAGCAGCCAGAATGGGCTGGTCATTGGTTCACGCAGCGCACACCACCTAGCCCCAACGGGGCATGTCAGCTGCTGCTCCAGCTGCTGCACGTTTCTAACAGCCCCCAGCCACACCTTTGCAACGCCATGCATGAACCATGTGCAATCGTGAACAAGCCGCCGCTCCCCTCACCTCCACAGCCTCTCCCTCGGGCACCGCACCCAGCGGCGCCCCTCCCAGCGCAATGCTCTCTAAATGCTGCTGCCCCTCGTCCTCCTCGTCCGACACCTCTCCAGTGGCCTGCACAGTGACCGGATGATACACACATGTTGGGTTGCAACGTGAATTGCCCCCATGCAAGTGCAAGCCCTACCCGCCACGGCCTTCCCCAAACATTCACCCCACCTGCTGCATCTGGACCAGGGTGGCGTAGGCGCCGTTGCGCGCCATCAGCTCGTCGTGCGTCCCCTGCTCCACAATGCGGCCCCGCTTCACCACTGCGCACGAATGGCACAGCAGGTTTGATGCCTGATGAGGTGCCTGTTGATGCCACTGTAGGCAATGTGCCACAGACAGACACACTAAGCCGACTTCCAAGGGAGTTTGCCATCACCGCCACAGCAGCTAGCCACGCCATGGCAGCCAGCCAGGCCAGTGAGCGTGCACCCACCCACCCACCCACCCACCCGCYATGCTGTCCGAGTTGATGACAGTGGACAGGCGGTGCGCCACCACCAGCGTGGTGCGCCCCTTCATCAGCCGGTCCAGCGCGTCCTGCAAGAGGGCAGGTGGGTGCACACACTTGAAGCCCTGAAAACGTTGCAGTGCGGCGATCTACCAAGTGCTCACGGTCCAGGGCCGGACGCTCTGCCTGCACCTCCAAACCATACCAGCCTCACAGCCCACCTGCACGATGCGCTCGCTCTCCGCATCCAGCGCCGACGTGGCCTCGTCCAGCAGCAGCACCTGAGGACGAAAGGAAATGATTGAGGGTGATCGGTGGACTGCACACTGAAGGTCCCAATCAACCAACTGACCCAATCAACCCATATTCAAAGTGGGCTCGGTGCAGTCGGTCCCATGGCATCCACCCATCAACCAATCAGCAGCGAACTGACCTTTGGGTTCTTCAGGATGGCGCGCGCGATGGCGATGCGCTGCTTCTGCCCYCCCGACATCTGCACGCCCTTCTCGCCCACATGCGTGTCGTAGCTGCAGCAGACAGGTGGTGCCAGTGAGAGGCGAATAGGTTGAGAATCCAGCGCTGAGCAGCGTGTCTAAATGGCGACCGCGTGTGCTTGGCAAGCTGCCAGGCGTGCAAGCACATGCACCACCGCCAAGCAGCGCTCACCCTTTGGGCAGCGCGGAAATGAAGTTGTGCGCATTGGAGGCCTTGGCCGCCTCGATGATTTCTTCCATGCTGCAGCCTGCGTGGTCAAGGAGACAGGAAGCAGGGGAGCAGACTGCTTGTACATGCCGGCAGGGGAGGCAGGTTGCTTCCAAGCCATTGGCATGCGGGCATCCAGCACATGTGCAGGCACGGGACAAAAGAGCGACAACACTCACCCGGCTTTCCAAATCGGATGTTTTCGGCGATGGTGGTGGCAAACAGCGTGGGCTCTTGGCTCACCAGGCCCAGCTGCTGGCGCAGGAAGCGCAGCTGCAGGACAGACAGAGGATGGGGGGAGGCCGGGTGATGCATTGGGATGTGTAACAAGCCAGTACGTGTCTTTGATGGCCACACTTCCAGCGCGCAATCGCATCTGTGTCCCAACCCACCTGCAGCCTGCGGATGTCCACTCCGTCCAGGTGCACCTCCCCGGCCGTCGGGTCGTAGAACCGCTCAATCAGGCCAATCACCGTGGACTTGCCACTGCCGCTCTCCCCCACCAGCGCCACCGTTTTGCCGGCCGGCACGGTCAGGTCGAAGTGGCGGAACACCTTGACGTCTGTCATGCATGATAAAGGGCAGACGGCAAATGTCAGTGAGTATGGCAGGCAGTCCGCAATGCAGCAACAGCTGCATGGCATGCATGGCCAGTGAGGCAGCTCAAACCACCACCAGACTGACCTGGGCGCGAGGGGTAGCAGAACTGCACGTCCTGGAACTCAATGGTGCCCTCCACCTCCTTCAGCGTCTCGCCTGCGGCAGGGCAGCAGGGGGCGGGCAATGAACAAGAGTGCATCGGGGGCAGTGAACGCATTGTACTGAGCCACAGACACACAGTGCATGCATGCTCGGGAGACAAGGCGCATGCATGCTAACAAGCAACGAAGCACACACACCTTGTGCATCCACATCAATGTTTGGCTTCCGCTTCATCACATCGAAAATGCGCCCGCCCGCCGCCTTGCCCTGCAAGCGAGAGGCAGTGAATGATCAGCAGAATCAAGCACTTCTTGCTCGTGCTGCAACATGCAAGAACCCACAGCAACTCATCACTTGCAGAACTGCGTGGCGTAAACGTGCCTGTGTAAAGTACTGCAGGTTGGGCGCCGCCTGGCCCAGTGCGAAACCGCCGATGAGCGCGGCAAACAGCACATTGACGACGTCGCCACCTGCAGAAATGGCGGATGAATAGTGCCTGATGCCACGTGTGTTCCGAATGGCACAACAGCTTCTGTTGGCGCTACTGCATGCAGCATGCAAGCCGGGGAACACACCAACCTTGCCAGAACCAGGGACACCTGCCTGTGTAAGAGCCGGCCACGATGCGCGTTGAGCCGTACCACAGTGCCAGAGCATAGGCACAGAAGGCGGCGCAGTTGGTGATGCCAACCACCAGACCTCCCAGGAAGCCCTGGCGGATGCCCACCTGCAAAAACAGAGTCACAAAAAGGGACGGCAGTGTATTTGGGTTGACAAACAGAAGGGGCAGCGCAACATGCGCGTCAGCAGCGGGTAAGATGTGCATCCAGGAACTGCGCTGAACCTCTCAACAAGGTCTCAACCAGATGTGTCAATGACCAGAAAGCAATCTCAGCCCAATGCACCCACCTTCATAGGTGTGTCCAGGCTGGCGGCATACGCCTCGACTGTGCGCTCCGTCCCATTGAATGCATACACCGTGCGCACGTTGGCGAGCGCCTGCTGCGCAATTGAGTTGGCCTCTGCAAGGCCAGAAGCAGCAGACACAGCAGCTGAGTCAAGGGTGTTTGCACCACATGCATGGCGCTTGGTGAGCAAGCGCACGGGCAAAAGCAAGCCGAGCAAGGGCACCGGCCAAGCGCCGCGCTGCAGAAAGAGGCAGCCAAGCGCCGCACCTCCGTAGGCCTTGTTCATGTAGGTTGTGTTCTTGCTGATGAAGGTGGCAATTGCAAAGCCTGCACAAGGGCATGAACGCAGGCGACATTCAGCAGCAGCAATCAACAGGCCCCCGCGCTGCTATCTGCCGCACAAGCATAACGGTAGTAAGTTGGCACAGTTTCCTGCTGTGCTTGCTATTGCAATGACCGGTACGGTGATAAGATGTGCTGCAACGAACCATAGCGTGCAGCTAGGAAGCAGTGAAATGGATCTGGGCCTCACCCATCCCCGCCAGCACGGGCGTCACCGCCAGCATCACAAGCGTCATTTCCCAGCCGCGTGTGAAGGCTGCAGAACAACGCAATGCGGGCGCAAGTGACAAGGTTTGCAAAACAAGGGTGCAAAGGTTCGACAACACACAAAGCAAAGCGGTCTCAACCAAACTGGAGCGGGCCCAGAAGCCGGACCACTCACCAATAATGATGCCGACAATTGCGGTGGCCAAGTTGAATATGGTCAGGCCAACCTGTGGGACGGGCAGGGAAGAGTTGAGAGGGCAAGCACGTGATGAAACTCAGGGCTGCAGGCGTGCCAACGTCATGACGCTGTTGGTCCAATGTGCAGCACAGCAGGCGGCGGCAAGCCCCAGCCGCCCACCTTTTCGCCGATGCCCAGCTGGATGGTTTGGCAGTCTTCATTCAGGCCCTGCAGCAGGCGGCCTGCAGGGGAGCAGCCGCGCGTGGGCAGACAGATCGTTGACAACAAAGTTTGCAGAACTAACACACAAACCTGTGAATCTGACAATGGCTGTGCACGGCACAGCACAGAATCCATGCATCCATGCCTGCAACCGCCCCTGCCCCCGGCCGCACCGCTGGTGGCTGTGGTGTCAAAGTAGCCGACATCCTGGCGCAGCACGGCCGCCAGGTACTTGTGCCGCATGTGGTTCACCTGCCGCACGCCTGCAGGGCGAGGTGAGGAGGTCAGGCGAAAGGCGGGGCTGGTTGTCACTGCGACGATCACACATTGACCATGCAGGCCCGCAATCACTGCGCTCCAGGGCACATGCAGAACGACAAGGATGCTTGCCACAGTTCAGCATAGGCAGCAGCACCCACAGCAGGCACAGCGCACCTGTGAGCGTCCAGGCGGCCACCTGGAAGTATGCCAACACAAAGGAGGCCAGGCCGAGGTACAGGAAATAGAGCGAGTACTTGGTGACCTGAGGGGGAGGGAGCAGGCAGCCAAACCGAGTTTGATAGCTGTTGCTGGCCATGGAAGCACCGCAGCAGCAACATACAAGGCAGGTACCGCAGCAGAGCAAGCAATGCCGCTTGCTGCCACAAACAACTGTCATTAGGCAGAAACAACGCTACACACGAGGCTTACCTCATCCTCCAGCTTGTCGGGGTCACCCAGGTTCTGCCAGCGGTGGCCAGGTGCAAGCAGCCGTCAGCCAAGAGTCAAAGCAATTTGCAGCACAAGGCGTGGGACGCAGGCACGCATCTGCCGCAGCAGCCAGCTGCCGCATGCAGTCCTGCTGCACCGTGCGTAGAGCAGGCTGCAACATTACGAAACAGCCCAGCCCTATGTTGGCCCTGCTAAGCGCGTTGTCACCTGGCCAAAAGCATTGATCCTGCAAGCGAAGGTGGACAGCAGTCGGCAAAGAGATCTGACCCGACACCACAGGGCACCGGCAGGGATGCACGACCGTAGCAGGCAAGGCATACATGCCATCCTCATGCCCAACAAGGCATCCACAAGAAGCGCAGCAGCAGCCAAGGCTCACAGATCGCCGAACAGGATTGAGAAGATGGGCATGGCGGCTCCCGAGCCTGCTGCGCCCGCTGTGCCCAGCGCCATCAGCAACCAGTCCGTTCGGTCGGCAAACCTGCCGCAGCGCAGGTGGGTGCAGGCCCATTGAAAGGAGATGTGCCAGGCAGANTNGCNNGCTTGTGCCTTGTGGGTGCTGTGCGAGAGCGTCCTGCCCGTGTCTCAATTGCCTCCAGCACCCAACACCTGCCGGCGGCACAAGTGCGCCGGCGGCACCCTCTGTTGGTTAGCACAATTCGCCCCCTCGCACCTGTACAGGCTGAAGTAGCTGGCCGGCTTGGCGGCCTTTTCATCCTCGGGCAGCACCTCGCGCTCGTGCTCCACCTTGCACGCCTCGTCCGCGCCGGTATACCCCTCCGACTTGCCGTCGGCGGCGGCGGCAGGTGGCGCCACCTCGAGCACGCCGCGTTTGGCTGTCCCATTGGCTGCTGGCGAGCCGCTGAGCGCTCTCTCCTGGCCAGCCTCCACGTCTGGCGGCTGCTTGTCGGCAGGGCTCTCGCTGCCCGCCATGGTGGGGCCGCCCTGGGGTGATCACGAGTCTGTTGGGGCGTTGCAAATGTGACGAGCAAGGCCAGAGGGAGGGCAGCAGCACGTGGCGAGCAGCCGCCACGCGTTTGTGAGCAAACGGGGCTGTGACTGCGATCGGGTGAGCGATGCAGGGTCCGGAAGCACAGTGGGATGCGCAAATAGCGTGGCAGCTGCTGCAGCCAGCCCACATGAAAAAGCGGCATGGGCAGCGAGTCTCGTCAAAAGCGCCTGCTATGCTGCTTACTGTGCACAGAGCCGTGATCACAACTGTAGGGAATAACCCGCTTACCTCCAAACCCCGCCGACCGCCCAGTGCCAACTCCCCCGTTCTCCCCAGGCCTCCCTGCCTCCTGATTGGCAGCTCAACAGATCGGCCATAGCACCCATGTGGCAAGAGCCTGCTGCAGAGGCTGCAGTCCTGCCACTGCCGCCGCCGCCGCTGCCGCTGCCGCCGCCGCCTGCGCAGCGGCGATGCCGCCCTGAGCAGGCCAGTTTGCGCGGATGGTGCGCAAGGGCGGCCCGCGCCGGCCCCGCGGCAGCCGGGAGGAGGAGACCGTGAGGGTGGTCAACCGCCTGCTGGTGCAGCGGTCGGTGAGTTGGGCTCCTGCGGCGGGGGCGTTCCGCAGCGCCGCATGCAGGCTGCCTGAGGCTCGTCTTTTGCCCTCCCAAGATCCGTGCGCCAGGTGACGAGCGCTGGAAGTCGTGGCTGTTGCATGCACACGAGCAGACTGGCAAGCAGGTACTGCTGAATTGGCGAACTGCAAACACAAGAATGAAGTGGGGCAGGCGCTTGCATGCAAGGTGTCTTGGGGCATTATCAAACACAGGCAAGCGAAACCATTCTGCAACTAACTAGCCAGCCGCTGCATGCGCATGGTTGACTTGAGCGGATGTGTCGTGCTCCATGCTTTCGGCGCCCGTGAGCATCAGCGCCACCTGCCACAGCAGGCAGGGCAGGCCTGTGCCCAGCCCCAGCAGCAGCGGGGCATCGCCGTCGATTGGCTGCCAAAACTCGGCGATGCCTTCATACATTGCTGCCTGCCAGCCGTGCTCTGGTGGCAGACCTGCTTCACGCCTCTGCGCCTGGTGCTGCAGGAACATCTTGGACTCCCACACGGCTTGCGCAATGACTGGCAGGCAGAAGCCAAGGCAGAGCTGCGGTGGGGAGGACAGGAAGCTAAAGTGGGGCAGCAGATGCGGCAATTCAGGGGTATGGCTGCGTCAGTGGCACTTCTCCACAAGATCTGTTCATGATCACCCGCCCGCCTTGCCTGGATGCACCTCAGCACACCACCCCTCCCTGCTTGCCTGGATGCAGCTCATCACAGCCTCGCACTCCAGGTGCGGTGGCACCGCCACCACCTCCCAGTTGGGCGGTGCAATAGCTCGGCGGGGCAGATCAAGCAGCTCAAATGTGCCGTGCAGCAGCCAGCGCGCCGCGGGTGTCTGCAGGGCCGCCCCCTCGCACACGCAGCTGGTGCTGTTGAGCAGGTGCTTGAGAAAGCTGAAATGCAGCGGAATGGCCAGGCTGCGGGAGACAAGAGGAGAGGAGCGGCGGCATGGAGTGATGGCAGGCTGTTGCTGGGTGCTGCGCTGTTGTCGGTGGTGGGGTAGGCAGCAGACGGCTGGGGAGCATCCGGGAAGGCCAACAGGCACTGTGCACTGCAATTCTGCGCAATGCAACACTGCGCAATGCTACAGGCGGCAAACCTGCCCGATCGACTCACATGAGGCGCAGCGGCTTGGCCCAAACCATCATCTGCACCGCCACGTCGCTTGCAAAGACCACTACCACGGCCGCGACAGCCGCGTTATCCGCGCCCAGCCCCAGCTGTGAGTCCCAGCTGTCCACAATTGCCCTGAGCAGCGGCCCCACGCGGCCGCCGCCGCACACCAGGGCTATCCACAGCGCCGTGAGCGCCTCACGTACGCGCACCAGGCGGCTGTGAGGGTGCCAGCGCAGCGTGAGCTCACAGCTGATGCTGGCCATGCACAGCGCCATCTCTGCCGCCAGCCAAAGCTTGCCCAGGCGGTCCAGGTGCGGTGAGAGGCGGAACAGCATCACCGCAATCAGGCCCTGCAGCATGTTGGTTAGGGCACTGAGCAGTGCCTTGCTTTTGCCGCGGCACAACATTCAAGGGCGTTGTGGAAAGTGTCTTCCCTGGGCTTGCTGCGATGGCAGCAAATGCTGCGACACATCAGGCTGCGGTGCGGCCGGTGGCGGCGGCGCAAATGAAAGCCCCAGACACGCTCTCACCAGCAATACCCAGTCGGCATAGCGGCAGCATCGGGCTACATAGCTGCTCCACCGGTGCGTGAAGGGCAGGGAGGGGCTCCCGGGCAGCGTGGTGCAGGTAGGCATCGTTTATCAAGTGCAATCGCCTTTACGAGGAGCAGGCACTGTGCTCAAGTGCAACCGCGTTTACGAGGAGCGCGCAAAGCATTGGAATCAGCAGGAAGCCAGCGCCGGCCGCCGCGCTGCATGGGACCCAGCTGGCCGCAGCGAAACTTGATAGCCCTTCACACTCTGCGTAACGGTTCGCCCGCCCGACATTTCCAGTCCCATTCCTAGTTACATTACAAGCTGTGCAAGAGGTACAATTATCGGCGCATCTCAGCGCCGCCCCAAGGTGAAGTGCCGGCAAGAATCTGGGGCAGTCGGCTACTTATAGAAAGACGAAAGCGGGTGGATAGAATGCCGACTGCCTACGCCTTGTTGCTGCCATTGCTGCTGTTGTTGCGCCTCACTGGCCCCTTGGCCCCAGAAGTGCCAGGCCCCTCCGCAGGTAGCCCGCCGTTGGCACCACTGCCGCTGCTGCCGGCTGCAGGGTTGCCTGCCGCTGTCCCAGTGGGTGTTGCCTCCATGGCTGCAAGGTGAGCCAGCTGGTCAGCGGGCAGGGAGTCCAGCCACTGCAGTTGCATTGACAGGGAGTGTGAGGTTTCAGTGCGAAGGGTGCAGTTCACAACTCTCAATGCCACCTGCCATGCTGCCTCTGCAGCACTGCTGGCGGCCATCGCCCCTGAAACCATCCATATATAGTGTTCCGCCTCGCTCTGCCCCTAGTCCAGCTCACCTGCAGAGCTGAGAACAAGTCCGCTTCGCTGGTTGGGCTGCTGAACAGCCGGCTGAGCGCCTCGCTGCTCAGCCCGCGTGCGGTGTTGTTGCCGCTGCCGCCCGCACCGCTGCCCGGAGTGCCCGCCGTGCCCTCGGTTGCGAGGCGGTGGCGGCCGGGAGCGGAGCCATTTGCGCCAAAACCGCTGCCGGCGATTACTGGGCTCAGCAGGCCGCTCAGCAGGCCGCTGCCGCCGGAGCCTGCAGGGAACAGGTGGCAACTTGCATTGATGCGAAGGGTGGACCACGCAGCCCCACAAATTTGAAGCAAGCGCTCCTGCCATGGGCGAGGGAGCGCATGCATGTGGCAGTCCAGCACGCCTGTCACGCAGGCAGCCTGCGGCGGCATGTGCCGAGCGCGAGCGGCAGGTGCCCGCCCACCTTCCAGGCTGCTGGACAGCAGGCGCGCCAGCTGGCCGGTGGACAGGCGGCTCAGGGGAGAATCCTTCCAGCCTGGGGAAGGGACACGAGAAGTGCAAGGTCAGCCTTCCCTGCATGCTTTGATAATCGTCTGCACGAGTTGCATGCACGGCACTGCAACAGCCAACAGCCAGCTGCTCACCTGCTGGCGAGCCGTTGAGGCCGAGCGGGGACAGCAGGGAGGCTGCTAGTGGAGAGAGCAGCTCTGCCAAGTCCATGCCCGCCCCTCCAGCTGCATTGCCAAAGGCGCCAGCCAGGTTGACAGGGGGAGGCGGCGGCATGCTGCCACTCGCGCCAGCGCTTGTACCGCTGCCGCCCTGGGCTGTAGCAGAGGCAGCCGCACGGGTGCGGATGGGGCGCAGTGCTGGCTGCGCCGCTGGCTGCTGGGCGCCTGGCGAAGTAGCAGGTTGAAAAGCAGAGGGGGCCGAGTAAAGTGGCTCCTGCTTCACTGGCTGCACTGGAGAGGGCAGCGGCGACTGTATCTGAGCCTGCTGCGCGAACGCCCTCAGCCTAAACTGCTGGGCCATGCCGGAGGCCAGCGCCTGCTGCTGCAGCAGCGGCAGGAACATCAGGCCTGAGGCTTCAATTGATGGCATGCCAGCCATCATGCCGCTGGGTGGACCAAAGAAGGCAGGTGGGAAGGGCGGGCTGTTCTGCTGCCCAGCGGCCGCACCGCCGCCCCACATGCCACCAGCGCCGCCTGCTGCCCAGCCGCCGCCGGGAGAAGCTGCCTGCGGCACCGGCCCGGGGGAGTCCGCTGCTGCTGCCGCATTGGCCGCTGCAGCGACTGCTATATTGGTAACAAATAGTGAGGCGGTCAGTCAGGATGAAAGACAAGGCTGGGGCAAGCTCAGCTGTCAAGGCAAGTGGTGGGGCGCAGCCTGCACAGCTGGTTGCCTGGTGCTCGGTATGTGCCCATCCAGCGGGCATGCGCAGGCTCCGCAACTTGGACATTCAAACCGTAGTGCACAGCAGAGCCTCTCTTCGGCGCAGAGCGCACAGAGCAGGGCGCACAAAGCGCAAAGCGCACCCGGGTCGTAGCTGTCGGGATCGTCCAGGATCTCTTGGTAGTGCGACAGGTCAAAGTTGAGGATGGCCTGCACACAGAGGCAGGGTAGGACCACGTGAATGCTCATGCCCGCGGATCAAGCGGTCAGTTTAGATCAGACAGGCAAACGCCAGGTTGTATGCACCCTTCTGTGTCGCCCCCACCAGTACGCCTGGCGCGCAGTGCTGCCCAGGGCGAGACAGGCCACCAGAGACGGCGCTCCCCTTCCCACCTTGGCTCCGCGGTACTTGACGCAGGCGCGGTCGTAGGCACGGGCCGCCTTCTCTGCAGCGGCCAGGGTGGGTGGCAGGGTTGCAGCGGTGAGTGGAAACGCGTGTGTGGCAGGTGTTGCAGGGGTTGGGCAATGCAGAAGCGAGTGCAGAGGCGTTGCAGCACAGTGAAGTTGCGGGATAGGGTTTAGGGGACCCTAAACCCTAAAAACCCTAAAACAGCTGCAGGTATGCAGGTGCAGCACCCACCGGGAGAGCCGTAGCTGCCCAGGTAGAGGTACTTGTCACCCACCACCTGCGGTACCGGGAATGGCACTATTGTACTGGTCACGCAGCCGCACTGCTGTGCCTATGCCGACAAGCACAGCGGTGCAGCCCGAAGCTTGCTGAAGTCCAATCTGAAAGACGCCTGAGCAACATACAAAAGATCGCATGCGCCCACCTTGCCAATGCGTGCCTCCCAGCGCTGCGCCTGGTGGTGCCTCGTGACACCCCGGTACTGGCTCTGGCCCCTGTGTTGATGTTTATCGGTGCAGCGCTTCAGGCATTGCGGCAGGCGGCAGTGTGCAAGAGGCCCTGTGAAGCTGGCGGCAGTTGCGTGCAAGGCATCTGTGTAGTACTCTGGCAGGTGCTGCCGCCTGTGCCAACCAGCCTTGCACCCATGAAGCCACAGCTGTGCGTGCCTGGCAAAGCCCACGGAGCGGCGGCGCAGGATGCCCAAACACTACGTGCAAACCAGCATACACTGTATGCCTTTCTGATCCGCACCTGGCGAAGCCCACGGAGCCGCAGAGCCGTGGCGCAGAATGCCCACACCTCCTCCGCCGCTCAACAGTACATATCGCTTTGAGTACTTCCACAATCACAACCACAGCCCGCACCTGGCAAAGCCCACGGAGCCGCGGCGCAGGATGCCCACCACCTCCTCCGCTGTGCGCCCGGCCATCCAAACCAGGTCATCGTCATAGTCCTCCAGAGGAAACTGCAGGGAGGCAGGGGGAAGGGGGACAATAGGTTAGTGACACGCTGGCCCCCGAAGCCGCATGGCTGTTGTCTTATCTTCTGCACAGCCACCCGCTGCGCTTGTCAGCAACGCATGGCGCATGCATGTCATCAGACGCCGGGTCTGAATGTGAAGCTCACGTTGATTGGCGCGGATGTGCCCACGTACGCCAGCACCGCTCGGTCGTAAGCGCGTGCCGCCTCCAGCTCAGTTTCATACCTGTGCAGTCGGAGCAGATGCAACGAATGGTTACTTCCATGCAAGCATAAATGGCTGCCGGGCGCCACGCGTCGGCTCAAGCTCGGGTTGTACCTGCAGAGCAGCGGGCACAGACGAGTTGAGTGCCATTCAGCAGTGAGTAGTTAACAGGCAGATTTGCAAGCTAGCGAAGGGGGCACCCTGCTCTGCCAACCATGCATGCACTGCATGGTCAATGCCGCTGGCTCACCCTCCCAGGTAGACCTGCCGCCCCTTGGCGCGCCCGCCCTTCTTCTGCTTTTGGGGGGCAGAGCACAGCTCACTGCTAGTCAGCAGGTCATAAGATCTTGCGCTGGACTGCCTGATCCAGTGCTGCTTTGGTATCGCAGCTGCCCAACAGTCGGCCTCACGACAGCATCGAGCATGCCTAGCCTTCCTCAAAATGGCACAATCCAACTCACCACGTTGGGGCGCACATAGCTGCTGTCCCAGTAGTGCGCCTCGTAGCGCCCCGTCAGGCGGTGCCGCGTCACGCCGCGGTATGCGCTGGTGAACACCCCACCCTCGCCTGCGAGAAATTGGTGGTAACACGAGGCAGAATGAGAGCAGTTCAAATGCCGCCAATGGTGAACACCCGGCCCTTATCTGCACAGCCTGGTGGACGCTGCAACACACACTGATGCAGCCAATGCAACATCAGCTGATGCGCAGGGGGAAGAGGCAGGTGGGCCTTCAACTCCAGGCATGCCCACCGGGCCAGGCATGCCCACCAGCAAGCCCTCCCCTGCTTCACCTGTGGCCACAGCCTTGCGACTCTTGGTGGGCAGCTGCTGCCTGCCGGTGGATGTCACCCTCCGCTCCACCTGGCTAGCCCCAGGCGCAGCAGCTGCCATCGGCAGCCCCGCCACCCCGGCAGCCTGCATGTGGATGGGAGCGCAGGCCGCGACCACAGCAGCCGCAGCAGCCGCAGCGGCCGCCAGGTCAGCAGCGCTGGCGCCGGCGGCAGGGCCGGTGGCTGCAGCCAGCGGCTTAGCCTTGGGATACACTGCTGGCAGGTTGGCTGCTCCCGCTGCGCCCTGCTCCTCGCCAGATGCCGGCAGCAGCTGGGCGCCAGTGGGGCTGCCCGGCATAGCCGCGTCCAGCATGGGCACATTGCTCTCCCCCCGCCTCAGCCGCCCGCGGCGGCCGGCGGGCGTGACCGCCGCCGCAGCCGCAGCAGCAGTCAGGCGGCGCAGCGCGCGCGGGCTGCCGATGCTGTTCAGCCGCACGCGGTTGAGCCCGGTCAGCACATCTGTGGGAGACAGGTCTTCCTTGGGGCACAGCTCTGAATCAAAGGCTGCCGCTGCCTCTGCTTCCAACAGTAGAGTGTCTCCCGAGCTGAAGGTAGTCAGGCTGTGGCCGCGGGCAAGCCCCATGTCTGTAGCAATGCTGGCAGCGCCCTGGGAGAGGCCAGGGTGCACCTCTGTGCGCCGCTGCTTGGTGGGCGACGGTGCGGCCGAGGCTGCCGCTGCGTCAGCTGCTGCCTGCCCGTCTGTCTGCTCAGCGTCAACGTCCATTTCATGCTCTGGCGCCGGCCGTTTTTTGCCTCCAAAGCCGCGGGGGCGTGCTGCCTGGCGCAGCTGCTGCTCAGGCACGTCTTGAGGCACCAGGATGGGAGGCGCGTTTGAGCCGCCCTGCTGCCCGCGCTGTGCCTGGTGCACCTCCCGCCACGCTGCCTCCAGCGCAGCAGTGCTCATGCGCTGATCCACTCCCGGCGATACAGGGGCACCCTCCCCCTCCAGGCCAGCCAGGTGGAAGACTGTATTGGAGGGTGCTGAGCTGTCGCCGCTGCCCATGGTGTCCATGCTGGGCCCGCTGCCGCCGGTACCGGCGGCATCGCCCTCCCAGCTCAGCAGCGCCTTCCACTTGGGGCTGGCCAGAAGGTCAAGCTCAATGCCAGTCCCTATGCCTGTCAGGGAAGGGGAGGCATGGGTGGCGGGCAGGGGCCAGGCCGTGAAATCAAGGTGTTCAGAAACGGCTAAGCCGAGGGTACTTAAATCATCCTTGGCGGCATGCGGCTGGCGCGCCGTTACGCAGCAAGCAGGTTTCGAGCCCCCAGGACCTCCCCCAGCACCCACGTGGCAGGGACTGCATGTGCTGCAACAGCGATGGGTCCAGCAGCAGCCCAGTGAGGTCCTGGCTGCCCAGGCCCAGGCCGAGTCCTGCCTGCCCCACTGCCGCCGCCGCCAGGCTGCCGTCTTTAAGCAGCACATCAAGTGATGTGCGGCGGGGCACCGGCTTGGCGGATGGTGCAGCAGCGGGAGGCGCTGCGGGCTGCTGAGCCGCGCCCGGAGAAGACATGGCTTGCTGCCTGTATAGCAGGAGGGAGGGGAGGGGAGCACGCGATGAGGAGCGGCTCGCCACCGGGCACGGGGCGGCAGCGGCGGCAGCCGCCACAGTGCCGATCGCAAGGCTCGGAGGACGTGCGGGCGATTCTGAGGCATCAAAAGCCCTAAACAAAGCTTCGAGCAGGGCGGGCAGGCGGCTAGAGAGCGGGAAAGGCGAGCTCCCTTCCAGCAGCCGTGCCTCACCCTCGTTTGCACGCGCACTCGTCTGGAAGGACCGAAGAAGAGTTGCGTAGCTTGATGGCGGGATCTCAGCCGCGCAGGGGCTCGGAGAGCCCTCCTTGGGTCCGGGGGCGACCCCTGGGCGTTCCGCTGGCACCACCGCCTGCTGTTGTAGAATACTGACACCGAAACAAGGTGGATTATTGCCACCGATGGCCCGTAGACGAGCATGGGGCCGGCAGCGCCGCCGCCGCTGATGTGGCGAACAGCGGCACCGCAGCGGGTGCAGAAAGAATACAGGAAAGAATTGAAGAATTGGTCAAACAGTCACAGCAGCGTACACGCGCGTTAGGGCAGTGCGGTCAGGTGGTCAGGGGAGGGCACGCCGCCTGCGAGCATCCCGAGGGGCAGGTGCATCTGGGCAGCAGAATGGTGTACGTCATCGTCGCCGCTGGAACACCACGTCTGAGCGCAGCACATACTTGACGCCGCTCTTCACCTCTGCCGCCTCGTGGTCCAGGCAGTGCTCGCCGTGCTTGTGCAGCAGGGCCAGCCCCGCCCGCGGCTCCACCGCCGCAAGCTTGCGGTTGCGGTTGCCTGCGGGGCGGCGGCAGGCGCAGCGGGGGTTGGAGGCTGATGGCCAGAAATAAGAGCACGCGGGATGGCTGCTGCCGGGTGAGTGTTCCCACATCTCATGTTCAACCATCGTACGCAGCCGCCCTGAGGGACAGCATCACGTTGCAATGGCACTAGTGCCGCAGACCCACCGTAGAAAATGGTCTCGCCACCCTCGCAGCCAGACAGGTAGATGAGCAGCGTGTACTGCGGACAATGGGGGGAGAACCAAGGTTTAGGCAACACTGATTGGTAGGGCTGGTACTGGGCTTGGGTAGACGAGCAGCGTATGCTGCAGGCATTGGAGCCTGAAGGCACTGCAGCCTGAAGGCGCACTGGGTTAGCTGGGACAGTATGCACCTGTGCACAGCTGCCAGGGCAGGGCCTCACAGCAGCAGCACCCCCCAGTTGGAAACGCCCACAGCTGTAGACATGTCAACTGCTCACCTGTGTGTAGCGCCCGCCCCCGAGCTCGTTGCTGTCGTCGATGTGCCGCCCAAACCGCTGCCCCTTGGAGTACCGATATATGCTGCAGGGGCAGTGGCACAGAAAGTAGGCAGAGTGAGAGCACAGCAGGATACGGCTAGAAGCACATGCAGCGTCGCATGCCTGCCTTCAAGGTGCCGTCTGCTAGCTGAATTGTAGGGCCGTTGATTGCTGTAGTAGTTAGCCGGGTACTTTGGGTACAGACAAAGGCAGCTGAGCCGCTGCTTGCGCTGCTCACTGGCTGGCTGCGCACCGGATGTTTGGGTTCAGCCCGACTGCCACTCCGTCTCGATCCTCCAGCTGACCCTCCAGCAGCGTTTTCAGCCCTGTCGCCTTCCACAGGTGGTCGGCCAGCGCGGCATCCTCAAACTGTATCCGGTGGTTGTCTCGGAAAGCCTGCAGGGGCAGATGCAATATTCGCTCACAAAAACTCCTTGCACAGCAGCATGATAAGCGTGCTGCCGAAATATGGCAGCATGAGGCGAAGCAGCAAACAGCAGCAGCAGGAGCACGAGCAGTGCAGCAGGCAGCGGCGGCGGCCCACCTCTCCGAATGCCGGGCCCCTGCTGCTCTGATGGCTGAATCCAACCGCCTCGGCCGCTGCCACAAACTTGTCCGACTCAACCTTGGTCAGGCAGCCGGGGATCTGCGAGTCAGGGTGGAAAGGAGCAAATGTGCAATGTATGCGACGCCACTTGTGCAGGGAAACAGGCAGCACGCCAAGGCAGGCGGGCAGGCACCAGCATGCGCAGCCTAGCGGTGACGTGCTGGCGGCTGCTTGGCCTGAACACGATCAGCTGTGGTTCTTCACCTCTATCATGAAGTCTTCAGACAGCAGCGAGCGCGCTTGCAAGTCGGACTTGGGCGCTATGCGAGGCCACTTTGGCGGCGGCGGCCCTGCAGGCAGCGAGGGGTGGCGGCGGCGGCGGCAGCAATAGTGTAAAGCTGGCGCGCTATGGCAGGCTCTTCTGACATGCATTCACACCGGCAGCTTCATAGCAGCAAGGCGGCCTGCCCTGAGCTTCCCAGGCCGAAGTTTGCGTTTGCAGAGCAGCGCTTGGTGCTCCTGCCTTGCCTGCAGCTGCCTGACCTTTCTCACGACCCATTTCAGAATTGTTCTGATAGCCGCGATGGGCGCCTTGCTCGCGGTCGTGAATGGCGCGCCCATGCAGGAGTGCCTTGTGGGCGTAAGGCCGATCCAGGCCCTCATCGCAACTGCAAATGCTTCTGGTTGCAGCTGTAGCACTCGCTTGCCGTCAACAACGCCCTTCAGCAGCAGCTCCGACTCAGCCAGTGCCCAGGGAGCCCGGTGAGGCCCCGCATTTGCCGCACTAGCTCGATAGAGGGCGGCGAGGTTTCGATTCAGCGTCGTAATGCAGCCACCACCTGCTGCTCCTGCCGCCGCCGCTGCCGTCGCCGCTGCCGCTGCCGCCTGTCTGACTTTGGCTCCACGACCACTCGTGCCCAGCTTCTCTTTGCCGTCCCTGCCACCACACCTGTAGGCGCCATGGACAAGCGCATCGGATTCATTGGCGCAGGCCAGATGGCTGAGGCGCTGGCCCGTGCCTTCATCGCACAGGGCGTGTGCCGCGCCGACCAGATTTTCGCCACCGACGTGTGAGCGGCCGGGCCCCCTTTTTCGTGCACGTGTTGCTTGTTTGTTATGTGCTTGAAACTGTGCTTGACTTGATCCTGTGCCCGCGGCTCAAGTCGCAGCTTGCAGCAGCCTGAGGGTGGCGGTGGCTGCCGACTTGCGCCTCAGATCAGCTCAGGGCGGCACGGAAGCAACGCGTGCGCTGCGGCCATCGATACACCGCAGTACGCTGGGCGCACTAAGGTGCCCTGCTGCTTACTGCTGCGCTGATAAGTCGACATTGTGAGCTGATAACCAATGCACCGCTCTGCCCTGCTGCTGCAGCGTGGGCGAGCGCAAGGAGGTGTTCCGCTCCTTCAACACCAAGCCGGTGGACAGCAACGCAGAGGTGGGCAGAGCAGGGGGCGAGGGGTGCCCGTGCTGGGCTAGGCTGGGATGCAAGGCTTGTTTGCAGGTGGCACCGCACAGCGTGCATCAAAATGCGGTGGACAGCAACGCTGAGCTGGGCACGAGCGCCATGGCAGCTCAATCATCGCGCCGCAGCGGCTTTCTAGGATCGTGCAAGCAGCTGGCAGCNTCCCCNGCTTGGCAGGTTGCCACCGTGCCTGCCGAGTGGAACCTCTCAACCTCATTGCCCTGTTTATTTGTGCGTCAAGTGGTCAAGTCGGCGGATGTGATCTTGATTGCCATCAAGCCTCCCTTGCCGGCCTGAGCAACCTGTCAATGTGTCCCACATTCCTCCTTCTGCTGCCTCTGCAGGTGGTCAAGTCGGCGGATGTGATCTTCATCGCCGTCAAGCCGCAGTACGTGTCCGTGGTGCTGCGGGAGGTGCGTGGCTGCTTTCCCTTGCTGCACTCTTGGGCAATGTACAGTGAACTATATACTGTTTTTCCGCTGTCTTTGGTGCTGCGGAGGTGCGCTGCTGGTTGCCCTGGCTGCACTACAGCGCAACACATGCCTGCCGCTGCCGGTCGTGCTGCGGGGTTTGCGCTGCTGCTGTCTCTTCCTGCTGCAATTGCCGCTGACACCACGAAATCGCGTTGGGGTCAACAACTGAGTCAAACCTGCATTCCACAGTCCTTTACCTGCCACCCCTTGCCACCCACCCCCTCTCCCGCCGCCCGCGCTGCCCTGCCGCGCTGAGCTCGCCTCTCTCGCCTGCTTTTCCCTGCAGGTGCGGCCCCATCTGGAGGACCGGCACACAGTTGTGTCCATCGCCGCGGGTGTCACGCTGCAGTCACTCAAGGTNGGGTTAAAGTGTGGAGGATGCAGCCCTGCTTCGTGGCATTTACCTGCATGATTCAACCAAGGTCGGTCGATTGGACGCCTGGCCCTCTGTGGCCTGTACTGCCATTGCTGGGCGCTCAACCACCCATGCACCGCTCATGCCCACACCTTTGTTCTCCACAGGATGCTGCGGGTGATGGCGTGCGCCTCGTGCGTGTCATGCCAAACACGCCCTGCCTGGTGGGCGAGACCGCAGCAGCCATGTGAGTGCGTCTGGGAACCATGCTATCACATGCGGCGCAGCTGGAATAGGTACAGCTGGACTGGGTACGGAGCAGGCCACTGCTTCGAGCACCACATCAACCGTGCAGCTGAATGTTAGGTTCCAGGGCGGCACAGCATACGACAGTGATTGCAACCCAGCCTGCTGCTGCCCCACCCCCTTCCTCCATTCATTGCACAGGTGCCTGGGCGGCAAAGCAGACGACAGCGATGCAGACCTGGTTCGGCGGCTGTTTGAGGCGGTTGGCAAGATCTACAGGTGTGAGAAACATTGCATGATGGGCGTCGCCATAAGCCTGAACTATGTTGAGGATTCCATTCCATGCTTCTTGGTTGTGCGACACCTCTCTGGCTCCCACTGCAGGGTCGACGAGAAGCTGCTCAGCGCTGTTGTGCACTGATTGCTGCCCCTTGCGTGTGCTACAATAGGCTCACAGGGTTCTTATGAATCAACTGCGTGCAGGGTCGATGAGAAGCTGCTCAGCGCGGTGACGGGCCTGAGCGGCAGCGGCCCTGCATACGTGTTTGTCATGATCGAGGCCCTGGCCGACGGAGGTGAGCTGGGTGGTTTGCGTTTCGGGTCTTTGCTTTCCAAGTGCGCCAGGCGCCACGATCGAGGCCTTGGGCTATGGCGCTGATCTGATAACTGTGTGTTAGCTGGCTGCCACAGCTGCTGTGGGCAGCCTCGAGCCGCCCCATTGCACATGGAACGAGACACACAGCCATTTCCCTTTGAAGTTAAGCTCACCATTCCTTGCCTGCTGATAACACGTGGAGCTCTGTCCTGTCCCCGTGCAGGCGTGCGTGCGGGCCTGCCGCGCGATATCGCGCAGCAGCTGGCAGCACAGGTGGGCGGGTGTTACCTGCACTGCTTACGGTAGGGGTGGTGTCCAAGCCAGATCAGCGCGGGTGTCACCTGCACTTGCACGAAGGGTTAAGGACTCTTGTGGCTATGGAGCAGCCGTGGTTGCGACTGGCGTGCAGCAACAGCACCGCTTGTTTCGCACAAGCAATGTGTTGCTTTGTTGGACTGCCCATTTACCGGCCACCCGTTCTGCAGATCGTGCTTGGCAGTGCAAAAATGGTGCTGCAAACAGGCAAAGCTGTGCTAACTCTGCCTGGCTTGTGTTGTGTTCCATTTTGCAGACGGTGCTCGGCAGCGCCAAGATGGTGCTCGAAACCGGCAAGCACCCCGGAGCGCTCAAGGACATGGTCACTTCACCCGCAGGCAAGCCTTGGCTGCAAAGCTGTCTTGGTTGTGTTGCAGACTGTCGTAGTCAGCTAAGCACGGCTTGGGTGTGCCGCTGGGCGTGCAGACTATGGTGGAGGCTTGCTCAACAGCCACACTTGCTCCCCTGTGCCTTGCAGGCACCACCATTGCCGGCGTGCACGAGCTCGAAAAGGCGGGCGTGCGGGCGGCCTTCATTAATGCAGTTTACTCGGCCACACAGCGGGCTGATGAGCTGGCCAAGCTGGGCGCTTGAGCCATTTTTTTTGGACGTTTCAGCAGACACCTGCAGTTGCAGCGCTTGAGCAGTTTTCTTTGCCGCCTGGAGCGTTTCTTTGGTGCAGCACCTTTGCTTGCGGTTCAGCATCTGGACGGTTGTGCAGCGGGGCGCCCGGCAAAGCTGAATATGTGAGCAGTTGTGGTTGGGGAGAGAAGCGGCTAGCATGGCACATGTGCAGCACTGTACAGCACGGCAGGAACGGAGCTGCAATTCCTGCTCATCCCAATTGTTGCAACTGTCTGTAAGTCTCCAGCCTGCTCTGAATGTTGACACTCACACTGCCGAGGGTTGTTACAGGATTCCGGCATGTCAGGGGCCATATATTGCAGAGGAGTGGCAACAGTCGTTTGTCAGATAGGGCTCACAGGGCTGGGCTGTCGACCTTAAATTAGAGGAGTGCAGGTTGAGACAGCACTGAATCTGATGCGAAGCCAAGATGTCGCCATGTTATGCTAAAGATCAAAATTGGAGTGCAAAAGCCGGTGTGTTTTGGTGTCCAGAATTAGGCTGAGGAGG
Source organism: Chlorella ohadii (assembly GCA_025026875.1). Lineage (NCBI taxonomy): Eukaryota > Viridiplantae > Chlorophyta > Trebouxiophyceae > Chlorellales > Chlorellaceae > Chlorella > Chlorella ohadii. The sequence goes on from JADXDR010000035.1 coordinate 583,883, forward strand.
CGGAGTGACGCAAGTCACCGCCTTTTGACGCCATAACGACGCGAAATGCAGCTGCAGCCTGCTGGAAAACCTCTGTCGATCCAATCCGGTCCATTCAAGCCACCACCAGAACGGCAGCCAGCAGAGCGGCCACCAGCAGCCCGGCGGCAGACACGTGCTGTGCCATTGCAGCGCTGGGCGGAGTGGGGCTGCCGGCTGGGGCGGACGCGGTGCCGTCGGCGGCGGGAGATGGGNCGGGGGCTGCAGGGMGGGTGGGGGGACAAGAGGGGTAATGGGAGGTGAGTGGGGATCCACCGTTGGATTGGTTCCATTACGGCTATACCGGCTGCTGCTCCAGCTCAAGCAGCGCCTGCTGTCTGAGGTGTCTAATCGCAGCTCCGGTATGCCGCAGTGCAATATTGAGCTCGCCGCTTCCCAGCACCCAAGCAGCAGGCAAAACTGGCATGACCCACCTGCTGTGGCGGTGTCAGCTCCCAGGTACCCAGGGGCGGGGAAGGAGGGGCACTGCGAGCCGGCGGCGCCCTCTGGCTTGGCGCTCAGCCAGCACTGGTTGTCTTCGACCGGTTCCGGAGAGTAGGAGCTGAGTAGGCACATGTAGCTGAAAGGGTAGGCGGGAAAGAAGGAGACGGCACGAGTGTGAGTCGATTCGAGGGAGTCGGAGCTGAGCGGGCACGTGTAGCTGCACAGCAGTAGCCGGAGCAGCAGAGGGGAGGCGCGAGTTGAAACGGGCTCAGGGGGTGCAACATGCAGCTGAGGCGCCCCAATCGCCCGTGGCAAGAACACGTGCGTCGTGTGGCACAGGGCAGCAAGTGGCAGCGCAGCCATGCTGGTTCACGAGTGGGAGGCTTTCCGGCGCAGCAGGCTGTCTTGCCTGCAGGAGTGCGCCGCCCGCAGGTAGGTGGTTGCCCAGCAGAGGGGCACCGAGTTGATGCGTTCCCAGGTGGCGGCGTCCTGCGGCATGTCTTTGGCGCTGAAGGACACCACGCCGTCGGTGGTCTGGGGACAAGGGATTGGAAGGAGGTTCGGGATTGGTGATGCAGGTAGGATGGCGGGGCACACGCAGCAGCGGCCGCAAGCCTAGAGCGCGAGAGAGGATGGCGCGCGAGCAACTGCGCACACCAGCCAGCGCCAGCTGGCAGCCGCAACAAGGCATGCTCAAGGGTGCTCGTAACGTGGGCAAGCGGTGCTGCAAACTTGTTCAGGGCCAGCTTGCCTGGTACTCCCACGAAGTGGCGTTGTCCTGGTCGGTCGCGATGCCCTTCACTCCCAGCTGCAGGTGGGGCAGGTGAGGCATGCCAGGGGTAGCCATGAGTGCTGCCCCAGCTGCGTAAGATGCTGCTCCTTCATTTGCCATTACTAGTTGCTGAGTGGCTGAGCGCACCAAAACACAACGCTGCAAAGCTGCCACTCGATTTGTTTGTACGTGTTTCCCACAGGCCGGCCCCGCAGCCTCACCGAGCCCAAGATGCCAGAAGGCTTGGCGGGGCAGGCGGGCATCTCAGGGTCACACGGGAACTGCAGCGGAGACCGATTGCGGCCCCAAGAGGTCAGAGCAACGGAGATGCAGTTTGGCGGCACCGTAGCACAGCACAGCGTGACCACCGCCTTGTCCCAATGCACAATTGCACCCATCCAAACAATCGCATTGTCCGACAGCCTGCCGCACCCACCAGCCTGCCACCCTCTACAGCCTGCCACCCCAGCGCCTTGCCTGCTGCACAATGTCATCAGTGAAGGTCACTCCACGGCTGTTGACCAGCTTAGAATAGCGGTCCATAAAGGCGGGGCCGCCCACTTGCGGGGGCGCAAACGTCACAGCGTTGACCAGCGGGACCTGCGTGCAGACGGGAGTGGCGGGCAACCAGTCAGGGGTGGCGGCGACTGAGGTGCCAGACGATTTCGCATTTGTTTCGCAAGCAAGGGAGTTGATGAGGGGGACGTCATAGCAGGGGCTCGCTATGCCATTGACGTTGCCCTGGCGCCTCGTCCGTCTGCTCCGTTAGTCCGGCTCTGCATGCAAACAAAGGGCAAACCAGGGGCAAGGTAAGCCGCACCTTGTCCTTGCCCATCTTCTCGTTCAGGTGCTGCTGCGTGGCGTAGGCCACCAGGTTGCCAACAGCCGCGCCCATGCTGCACAGCGGGTGCAGTGGGATACCTCAGTCGAGTGACCGTCAGAGACTGAGAACTGCTCAGGTGTGGCTGGATGCAGTTTGCAGTTCACTGCTGGCACCGCCGCAGCAGAAATGCAGCGCTGGGTGAGGCTGCTCTGCAACGGCAACAACCGGCGAGACGGCACACATGCACAGCAATGCCAACAACGAGGCTTGCCCTCACCTATGGCCAGAGACCCAGACCTCAGGCACCTCTCCGGGCTTGGCATCCACCAGCTCGTCCAGGGAGGCCTCAATGGCAGGCCAGACCTGCCAGGCGGGAGAGTATGTGGGAGCAGGTGGTTGTGGAGGTAAGCAGGGCAGAATGGGGGTGGCAGGTGCGAGGGCATACAGCCACCAGCGACGGTTGGCCATGCTTGGCAGTAGACCAAGCTGTCTAGTGCCGCAGCTCGCTCACGGCCCGTTACACCAAACAGTGCGCTCAGGACTGGCACACCCTGTCTCACTTCGTCAAACACAGAGCCAAAGCCGTAGGCGATGCCGGCGTCCTCGCCAAAAACCTTGGCCACGTCAGAGTCAGTGGTCTGCAGCAGGGCAGTGCGGTGATTAAAAAGACAACTTGAGCCGTGAGAGCATGGTGGCAGTGAATGCCACGACCATCCGCGCCATGCTGATCGCCACAAAGCAACCCGCTTCCTGAGATCCTCGGAAAAAAGCCATCACTCCCGTGGGTTGTCTGGAAGTTGCAGACCCGCGCACTAACCAATGCAACCGGCTGCGTTTCACACACACGTGAGAATGAAGCAACCAGTTGAGACTCACGTGGTTGGTCTGGAGGTCGCGCCCCCACCTCCCTGGGCAGTGCTGCCGGATGGTGCAACCAAACCATGCAAAACAACAGACGAACCCAGCAACTCACGTGGTTGGTCTGAAAGTCACGGACCCACTCGCTTGTGGACATTGTGGAGCGAACCATGATGACCAGCTGGTTGGTGTCCGGGTTGCGCAGCAGGAACACCATGGGCAGGGAAGGCAGCGCGCCGCCGGCCTACATAGGGGTGGAGCACAGACAACCGGAAGCTGCTTGGTGGTGCACGGGGGTAGCAGGAACACCATGGGCAGGGCGGGCAGCGCGCCGCCGGCCTGCAAGGTGGACATGGAGCAAGGAAGGGAGGGATGAGAAGGATGAGAGCATTCGGCAACAAGCCCTCATCATGAATCAGGAAGGCAGAGCCACCTGCCTCCCAGCCAGGCTGGACAGTGCCAGCAGCATAGCAGCCTACTCACGCAAACCTGAGCAGTTAATGACACACCTGCGTCAGGTTGGCAATGGGCTCCGCCTCCCAGTCAGACAGCAGAGCCCAGACAGGCCAAGTGATGCAGTCATGCAACCAGCTGCCCCCTTGCATTTCGCACCTGCGTCAGGTTGGCAATCACCTCTGCTTCCCAGCCGGGCGGCAGCACCAGCCCGTCCTCCAGGCTCAGCTCGCTGGAGCAGCGCGAGAAGGCCAGGATGTTCTCGGACATTTGGTACCTGCTCACAGGGAATGCGCCAGACCAGTTCCGTTGCAGTTATGAAACAAATCAGGCGTGGGGGGCAACACAAGCTGTGGCGCTGGCAGGACAGGCGTGTGCGGCGGCGGCAGCAGGCTGGACAGAAGTGCTGCGAAGCATGGGCCTAACCCTGGGAACGCATCCAGTAGCAGCGCACATCGCGACTCACAGCCAGTAATAAGAGGCGCCCTCCTCCTCCAGCAGAGCCTGAGTGTCAGTGAACTGGTCGGGCACCGGGCGCCGATCCGCCAGCTGCTTCAGGCCGCCAGCCGGGGCGGACTGCAGGGTTGCAAGGCAAGTGGGAGCTTGATTGCAGAGCGAGTCGTGCGAGCCCACCTACATTTGCTGGGTGCCAGGCATGCTGAATTGCTGCCTGGTGAGCCTGCCCACAGTACTTGCCCCTTGATGCAATGGCCCCGTCCGCCGCAATGCAGCACTGCAATGCAAAACCAGGTTGCTGCCGCACCTGGGAAGCCACGGTGCCGTTTGGGCACTCGGGTGGCTGCAGGTTGCCGCCGCCCGTCAGCCTGAAGGCAGCAGGGTGGGGGCAGCCAGCTCAACTTGCACCACAGCAGCGGCGGTGGCAGCCGCAGCCAGCTGGTGCGACATTTGTATGCTGTCAAAGCGGCACTGAAGCACACAAGCCTGAACAAGCAGGCCTGGTCGCACGTCTGCCCTCAACTGCCTCACCCAAACTGAACCAGGGTCAGAAGGTCGCATGCCTGCGTCTCAGTCAGGTTTTGGGTCAGCCTGCATGGGGCAGTTGAAATGTATAGTGACCAGCAACGCGCCCAACTGCAAAGTCTGCACAGGAGGTGGCGCCCCTACATTGCAAAGCTTACCCCAAACCGCCTGCATTGAGCCCTTGAGTGCGGCACTGCCCTGCTGGAACAGCACCCTAGCATCAACCTACCAGGGGCAGAAGCCTTCAGAGGGGATGACGGGCTGGGAATCAATGAAACCTTTCACCAGGTTTGGCGGAACATTCATCTGCTGGGCCAGGCCGGCACACAGCGGGCCGAGCTCCTGGCTGTCTGCCGCCGTGGCGGGGGCGGCAGCGATGGCCAGCACTGCAAAGGGAACAGGGGCAGAGGTTGATCAGGCTGGCTGGATGGATGGGAGGAGTGGGGGATCCAGACTGCGCAAGGCGCTGGCGGGAACGGGCAGCGGGGGGCGGGGAGGCGGGCACAAGCGCCGCGGCCAGCGAGGTTATCCATACGCTTGCAGGCCCGTTGTGCATGAAACGGGCAGCTTCGAGCGGGTGGAGGTGCGTCTGCAGGCTGCAAGGGCTCTGCGAGGTTCGACAGCTCGGGCTCTGGGGCCTCACCCGCTGCTGCAACCAGAGCGTACACCTTGGTGCGTGCCATGGCGATGCGATGCAACCCAGACACCGCAGGGCAGGGCCGCTTGAACGCCGACACCCGCTGCCGGGGGTTTGTGCGGCCCCTAGCCGCCTCACAACTGATGCAGCAGATGGTGCTGAGGCGCCCGGCTGCTGTGTGACGGGCCGCTGGATTGGGATCAGGGTTTGCCAGCTCCGCGCGCCATCCGCCACCTGTCCGCCGCAGGCCATCAGGCCCATCTGCTCATGTGCGNCACGCCTGTTGGCGCATGATTATGAGTCATGCCGTGTGTCTGGCAGATGAGGACAGCATGCCGCCTGGCCAACAGCCTACAGGACCTTCACATGCCGTCCCNGCCGTCGCCGCCGCTCGTGCCACCGCCACGCCCATGCCGCAAGTGCACGCGTACGGTTCATGCCTCGCAAATCCTTCATAATCCTTTCTCTCTCTAAGTGCCGCCTGGCTCCGTCTCAAACCTGCCAGCTCCTGCGCAATCTCATCCCTGCGCAACCTGCCAGCTCCTCCTCCCGCATCCTCCCAAAAATGGGCACCACGCTGCATCGGCATGCTGGGCCAGCCGCATTTGTTTGCTGCTTGTGAACCGGACGAGCGTTGCCATCGCCTCTGACCATCTCACTGCTTGATGTTGACAGCTTGCTGCCGGTAGGTGGCCCACCAACCGCAGCTGTCTGCCCCTGCCCCAGGCGGTCCAAGCTGCTGGTGTATTGTGCCCATGCGCATGAGAACTTGTTTGGCGCATGATCATGAAGCATGGTGTGCGCCTGGCAGATGTGGACAGCATGCCGCCTGGCCAACAGCCCGCAGGACCTTCACATGCCGGCGGCGCCGACGCCGTGCTGCCGCCGCCATGCCGCCGCTGAGCTGCCCGCGGCGGCAGTCTCCAACCCCTCCAGCTCCCGGCCCACGCTCTCTACCAGTTTCGATCGACGTCAGCAGCAGCATCCGCACGGTGCTGTGCAGAGCCCTTCCCAACTCGCTCGAGCGGTGGGCAGGGACCCAGGTTCTTGATCGGCTGCTGCCCTGCATTCACTGCGCAAGCAATCCGCACCGATAAGCAGGGCGGTGAGGGGCGCCAGGTTCCCGCTACTGCCACCGCTCGCCGCCGCCGCCGGCGACCGTCCATTTCAGCCATGCCCTGCCTCCTCATGCCTGCAGCCTGGGGCGCACTGGCTGCCGCCATGCCCCCTGGGTCGGATGCGCCAGACTTCAGCGGCTGGCGGGTGGGCGAACTGCGGCGATACCTGCACGAACGCGGCGTGAGCACCGCAGGTGCGCTCTCGGGGTGGACAGCAGGAAGCTGTGCAGGCGCCGCGGGGCACCCCTTCCTTTGGGCTGGCGGCATTTGCGCCAACGCGTCTCTTCATGTGGCCTCATCCATGAATGCGAGACACAATCTGTCTATTGCGCGATGCACTTCCGCTTGGAACCCTGCTTGCCACCCGCAGGTGCTGTCGAGCGGAGCGAGCTTGTGGCACAAGCAGAGGAAACAGCTGCCGCCGCTGCTGCCATGCCGTCAGCTCAGCCGCCCCCGGCAGGCGGGCAACAGGGGTCAGGCCAGGCTGCAGACTCACTGGTCGCCAGCCTGCTGCAAGCTATGAGCAGCCAGCGGAGCGAACGGCTGGGAGATGCGAGCACCAATACCAAGGTCAGTTGCTGCCCGCAGCGGGCCTGGGCTGCCTGGACTGTTGGGGCCCTGTACAGCGGGCATGTCTGGAATCAATGGCAACTTCTGGCTTGACATTTCACACCCCTTGTTTCCTGCCATCTGCTGTGCCCTGCTTGCAGGCGGGGAGCTCCCAGGGAGAGCCATTCAATCGGGTCTCTCTGGACGCGGCCACCACAAGCCAGCTGCTGGGCCAGCTGCTGCCTGGGTTTGGGCAGTCTGTGGGGCAAGTCATGGGCGGGGAGCTGTTTGGAAATCTCCCCGGCGCAGCCAGCGGCGCAGCTGCTGGTGGCAGGGTGCTCTCTGTTGCGGTGACGGCTGTCGAGGCTGGCAGCCAGGGCAGCCGAGCGAGTGAGGGTGCAGCCACAGCTGGCGTGCGCATGCCAGGCGGCACTCAAGGCAGTGACACTGAGAGCGCTGGAGACGGCAGCATGGGCAGCAGCGGCAGCAGTGGTGGCGGCAACAGCAGTGGCAGCAGGGATGACGCCAGCCACGGCGACAGCCAAACAGGCACCGCTAGCAGCGCAGCACCATCAGCTGCGGAAGCGAAGCGCTGCGCTGCGTGCGGCAAGGCTGCTGAGCCTGGGCGCAAGCTGAAGCGCTGCAGAGGCTGCCGCAAGGTAAGGTTTGCATATCTATGGCTGGCACGCCTGGTTGCGCCCCTGGACAGCGGATGGCATAATTATGTTTTGGAACTTGGAGCAGAGTCCAACCTGGCACCAGCGCCATGCTGGTGCTGCTAGTTCAATGCAGCTGGCTGCCGACCGCGGCCTGGCACCTGCCCCGCACCCTTCCTTCTTCCCACAGGTGCGGTACTGCTCGGAGAGCTGCCAGCGAGTGCACTGGTCCAAGGGCGGGCACATCCAGGAGTGCCAGCGCATGCAGCAGGAGGCGGCCTGAGTGGAACGGCAAAAGGGAACGCCTGGTGCTTTGATGGTGGCATAGAGGCAGCAGCAACCGCTGATCAGTTTTCCTGAAGTGGCGGGCGGTACATGCCAGTGGTGCAACTGGGGAAGCTTTCTCGGGTCTCGTTCGCATGAGCCAGCAGCTTGTGTGCAGTCGAGTTACATGTTTGCGTGTGCAAGCGCTACAGGTGTGTGTGTTAGAAAGCAGATGGAGCATGCATTTGGTTTGAAGCTGTAAGCAGATGATCCACAGAAGGTTCAGAGGAACAAAGCTGGTACCACACAATATGCACATGTTCGTAGCAACTTTGCTCAATAGGCAGGCAACATCCGTTAGCGTTCTCAGGGGCATGGCGCTATGCACATCTCTGGCGGCAGCTTGTGCTCAGCTTTGTGCAGCCACGCTCCCGCCGTGCTTGCTGAGAGCGGCTGCTCAGTCGCATTGCGTTCATGTCTCCTCTGATGCATCCACCAGCCTGCGTGCAATCCAGGCGATGAGCAAACGGAACATGGTGGACATCCACAGACTGCGCTGGCAAGCAGCATGCGCTGCCCGCAGCCACCAGCTTTCTGCACAGCAGGGCAAGCCTGCTGCGGCAGCCGCGACAGCAGGAGTGCAAAGCGGACATTCAAGCACTCCCTGCTGGTTGCACTACCATAGCGAGTGAGCAGACCCACTTGCGAAGGTCATCAATCTCCTGCATTGAACAAAGATGAAGGCACTGTCAATTGGCAGCAGCTGGAGGAACTGTGCAGGGAATCGCAGGGGCCATAACAACGTCGGTCAAAGGTCAGCCTTGCACTGCGCATGTGCTGAAATGCACCCTTCAAGCAGCCCAACCCCTTCCGCACCCGCTCCGCATTCACGTGCTTCTCAAGCTTGTCGCCAATCCTGCACCGCAAGCAATCCAAGTTTCAGTTGTAGACAGCAAGTGGCCGAAATACTATTGGTGTGCCGTCAGCAGCAAGGCACGCTGGCAAGGGCCTGCCGCAGGCACCTGCCACACCGCCATAGTCTCACAAACTTGCCGAGGTTCGCACCTGTCGCGCAGCTGCCGCATGGCCAGCTGAAGCGCCGGGGAGGGGCCGGCCTGCGGTGAGTCGAGGCCCACAACATGAAGTATTGAGCAGCGTCGGCCGTAGCAGTAGCGGCAGTGGCGGCGGCAGCAGCGGCAGCAGCGCACAAGGCCCTACCGCTGCACCTCACTGCATCGACCAAGCTTGCAATCACACATGTGCCTTGAACTTTGACAAGGCTCCTTTCAGCTCACCTGCGGCTCCAGCTCGTGGCTGGCGTACTGCAGCATCTCCTCCAGGTCCATGCGGTGTTTCTGCACATGAACAGGGCATGGTACGACAGTGAGTGCACGATGGTGCACGACACGATCTGCAGCGAAAGTCCTCCTGCAGGCAAATAGAAGCGTGGACAAATGGGCGAGGTTTCAAAGCGTAGGCTGCGCATCTGTGCCATGTCGAAAATGCAAAGCTCAGACCCCTCCTTTCCCTGCCAGCCTGGCTTGCCTGGTGCTTCTCCTCCACGTGGCGAACCAGCTGCGCCGCCACTTCCTTGGAAGGCTTGCCCGCCAGCGTGGGCGCGCTGCCCTGCTGGCACAGCTCTGCTTCGAATAACGGAGTGAAGGAGAAGGAGGGATGGAGCGTGGGAAGCCGACGGAACTTCCAGAATGCGGTACGCAAGCGGCTGCCCTGCTGGCGCAGCTCTGTGCCACGCGCAGACCGGGGAGAAGAAGGAGGATTGCACACTGCACCGACACCCGCAGCTTGCCAATGTGAGCGGCGGCAGACGATTGGTACGCCGGCAGCACTGCCTTGAGCTTGCATGGGAGTACCACCCGAGTTTGCCAACCAGTTGAGCTCAGCCACCAATCGTTAAACCTATATTGATTTTCCCCTGCAACCTCACCTGTGGCATAGGCCACCGCCTGCTGCAGCGCCTCGGCCAGCTCCTCCTTGCGCCCCTCGCCGTGAGCCGCACACACGTCCAGCAGCTGTAGGGAAGGGACAGCAGCGTGAGGCATACTCAGGGGCGTCCACATGACAGAGGTTGAGGGCTGATTCGGCCTCGCCGTGGGCGGCGTCACACAGATCCAGCAGCTGCAGGAAGAGAGTCAAGCAAGGTTTGTGAGCACAGCAGTCATGCCGGCGTGCTGCTACACAGCAGCGAGCTGTGCAAGTGCAATCTCAGTTGCAGCCGACTGCGACCGGCGACGAGCGTACTGTAGCAAAGCAAGGCACCAGATGCCTCCCCGCCAAGCGCAGGCCCAACCCCAGGTGACCCTCCCTCAAACCCCTGCCTCACCCACCCACCTTCTCCACCGAAATGTACTGCTTGCCCTCCATCGTCACAAACAGCTGGTCAAAGCTGCCTGCGATGCGAGCCTTCAAGCTCTCGCCTAGCTGTGCCGTCGGCCCGGCCTGGCAGCGGCTGGGCAGCGGGCGGCGTCGGGGGCGCGCCGGGCAAGGCGCCTGCAGCAAAAAAAATAGGGCTTCCCTCGAGTTAGGCAGCAGAGAGGCCAGGGAGTGAAGTAGCAGAGAGGCCAGGGAGCCGAGCAAGATTCTGCGGCAGGGTTGGCCGTGCGCCCGCGTNCGCGTGCGCCCCGTGGCTGCCGCCGCCGGCCGCCGGCGCCAAGCTCCGCGGAGCCCGGCGCCCCTCGCGCACCCTTGGCATCGGCTGATGCGCGCGGAGGCTCCTAGGCGGCAGGGCAGCGGCTGCTGCGCGCCCTGCGCCAGGTAGGGCTGCCGACACTGCCGGCATGTCGCTGTCCCTATCTAGCGGTGATCCGAGCTCCTTGCGTGTGATCAAAGCGCTCGGCAGTGTGCGATCAGGCGCCCGTCCAGGGTGCCGGCAGCTCATTTGGCGGCCGCTCAGCGGTGGCAGCGGACGCAGAATCCCCACTGTTTCTTTTAACATGATTCTTCCTTCAGGTCGCAGGCCGTCCTCACTCCTTCTTTGTATACATATCAGCGGTTGGTGCAGGGCATCCATCTGCAGAAGACAGGCGGACGGCCGCACAACTGGTTACGGCAGCAGGCAGCCGAGCGGCGCGTGCTGTCACTTTGCCGTTCAGCCACTGGGTGCAGCAAGAGTGGGCTGTTTGTTGCAAGAGCAGGGGGGTGCCGGGCAGCAGAGTGCAGCCCAAACGTGGGTTCGAGACGAGGACGCGACAACATGACAAATCTAGCGGTGGGAGCGGCGCCGGCCAGCGCACAACTACTGAGTGCGCCGATAGGCCACATGCTTGGGAGGGAAACGCCTGTGCGCATCGGTCTCGTGCTGCACAAAAGTCAGAAGGCCGGTGAGATGTGGCAGACAGCCAGCTGATGCAGCAGCATGCGCCTGTTCATGCAACCCATCTGCCTGGCAAGGGCAAAGCTCCGGCAGCCTGAGGGCGAATCAGGGGGGAATCTGTATCAGAGACAGGTTTCCACAGGGATCGAGCAGCCGACCAATGAAGTATCCGCACGTTGAGAAGTGGGCAGGTGACAGCACATGTCTGCCTCCAGCAGAAGGCATCGCCTCCGCCACATTGCTCGCTCCACGGCGCCCTGAGTCCCAGCGCTCACAGCAGCCCCGAGTCCCACTGCTTGCTTTGCCGTACTCAGCGTCGCCATCGGCGCTCTTCCGCACCCCAGAAGTCACCCAAAATGCAGCCTCGCCGTTTCTGCAAGCCGGCAGCGGCCCTGCTGGCGGCGCTCGCGTGCGCCGCTTTGGTGAGGTCGCCCTGGAAGTGTGACGGCAATGCATGGCCCTTCAAAGTGCTTTGCAGTATTCCTTAGCGCCAAATTCAGCGCCGCCCGCACCGGGCAGCACAGTGCAAGCCGGTGGGTCCGCCGCCGGGCCCTCTGCTTCCGCCGATTCGGCCGCCACAGCGTGCGGGTGCGGGATTCAGCCTGTCAACCGGTTTTATGCACGCAGGTCGCGGCCGGCGCAGCCCCAACTCGTGGCCACGAGAGCGGCGGCGCCGCCTCTCGTGCCCTCGCCCGCCGCACCCTGCGGTACGTGGCCTGCTGTGCATGCCTGTTGTCAAGCAGCCTTCTGCAACGTTGCCCGCTGGTTTTCCTACTCACACTGTCCTTTTGCACACCCGTCCCCTGTCTTTGGTCGCAGTGGCATGGAGTCGAGCATTGCACCGGCCGCCGGCGGCAACGTCACCACCAAGGGCCTGGCCGAAGACATCGACACCTTCTTCACAGGCCTGGGCAACCTGCTGTCCTACGGCCTCAGCAACGTCAAGGAGGTGTGCGGGCGGCCGGGAAGCTGGGACATTGATGGCGCATTCCTGCCGTGGCCCGCTGCGCAGCATAGCATGAGCATGCCTCGCCTCCTTACAGCGCCGCTTGACAACCCAGACAGATACACTGACAGGAGTTCCCAGCTTCCTGTGGCCCCTGGCCCCGGTTGCAGCATTGGGCAGGCGAGTGTAACTACGGTAAATGGTGCGGCGAGAAGTGCCCGCCTGAGGGTAGTGACCCGAACCCAACCCCAATCAACGCCCTGGACGAGCGATGCAAGGAGCACGACTCGTGCCTGTCCACCAGCGACCGCTGCCAGCAGTGCGTCTGCCACGCCGACCTGCTGGCTGGCATCCAGGAGGTGCGGCTGACAATCTGGTCGTGTGGCTGACAAGCTGGTTGTGCTAGCTGGTGCGGCTGCGGAGGCTCACCCACGAGCAGCATCATGCATGCCCGTGCCTGCATTGCCGGCTGGTCGTGGGATGCCTATGCTGAACTGTACCGGTGCCGCTGGAGTGTGTGCTGCCGCTCTGGCTCTTGTCAATGCATACCGATGATAGCCGCCTGGCCGGCTCGGCCATTGGCCCTTGCCTCCTCCGTTTGCATTGCAGGTGCTTTCCGACGAGGACTGCCTGGGCGACAACTGGGCGGGTGACCGCTGCCAGGCAATTGAGGCTGTGAAGGAGGCGCCCAGCATTGCACTGGGCATCAAAGCCAAGATGGGGATGGACAACTGCCAAGACTACGCCTGGCGGGAGCGCTGCCCTTCCAAGTCCTACACCTACACAGTCGACATCAAGACCAGCTGCAACGCAGGCGCCGGCACCGACGGCGCCGTCCGAGTCTCGCTCACTGACAACGAGTGCGCAACCAGCCCTGTGGTTACTTAGAGAGCTTTCTGGCAGCCTGGCATGCTTGGGTCACCAAAAGTGCTTTGCGGCTCCGCACATGCATTCTTGTTGACTGACGAGCCGTTGCCCCCTGATGATTGTGCCCGCAGGGGCAACGTTTTTAGCTCAAACGAGCTGGATGCGCTGGGCAACGACCGCGTGATGTGCATGACGGACACGTATGAATTTGTAAGGGGGCACGCACTACCCACGGGGCTGCTCTGCTGTGATGTGCGGCCTTGTTGGCTTGGCCTATGCGCGACGCAGACATTAAGTTAGGATGGCTTCCTGCCAGCGAGCCTGTGTGTTGCCTGCCGATGACATCTGCAGGAACCGACTGGCACGAAAGTCCTCATGAACTGTGACGCCACTTGCCAAGTCTATTTCAGACCAGTGGGCCTCTTTGCAGGCTGGGAGCCCGAATATGTCCGGGTAAGTGGGGTGACTGCTTGACGTCAGGCGTGCCGCTTGAATGGGAGTGCCAGCTTGAACATGCACACGCACATCCTGCCAGACAGATGCTGCAGTGCTGGGGCACACTACGTCAAAGGGACTTGACCCTCTCCCTGCTGCAGTTCTCGCGCGCATCCGACGGCGAGGAGACGTACAGCGTCAAGTTCTGCGCCAGGGGCAAGCTGTCTGACGAGGGCTGGTACACCTTCAGCTGCTGCAGCTGAAATACCACAGCACAGCAGCACGCCCGGGGCCCACAGCAACAGGCTCACCCCTACAGCACAGGCGCGCCGTTGCTGCCTCGGTGTGCTGGCGATCGAACCTGGAATAATTGTAGCTGCCTTTGGCTTTTGGGGCAGCTTGGCGTTGCCTTGGCAGCTGAGCTCTGCCCCGCCCGTCACACCATCAGTCTCTCTCCCTGTCTGTCTTTTTGTGTCGACATAACCTGGGTCCATCATTGTCTCTCTTCGCGCCGCTCTCGATGACAGCCCATCTTGTTGCATTTCAACCTCCCTGAGAGAGATAAATGCCACTGATTAGTAGCAGCAGCTCACACAGCCTGCTGCCCAGGGTTTTACTCCCGGCTGCAGTGTTCATTACGTTGTGTCTTCCCGCACCAGCAGGGGGCAGCCTGAGCCGCCTTGCTGGGCGACACAGAGCTGTGTCAAGCTAARGAGAGGGGAGATAGAGTGGGTGACCRTCCTGAGAMAGTTTCAGCACAGTGCCGGGCTGGGCTGCACGGGGTTAGTGCGACCACCCCGCCGCTAGGCRGCAGGGCGAGTGTCGGGTGAATTCTGTGAGCATCTTCAAGTTGACCGCAACTCCAACAGTCGCACTGCATGCCCACCATAGCAAATCTTCGCCCTGCGCCTTGCCTGCACATTCGCAGCTAGTTACACGATTCTTTCTTGTGACCACCCACCCGCCCACACTGCTTCAATGTGTTGACAGACACTGCTTGTCTCCTATTGTTTCTGCAGCAGCAGCTGAATGCCACAAATTTGCCTCACCGTGACCACCCACAAACCCTGCCGCCCACCAGCCCATTCCTGTTCTTCTTCTTTGTTTTTATTCCCTGGATTTCTGGTTTCAGTTGCATGCTTATGGGGTCCGGCCGCGTCTTACAGCGGCACATGTTTATTACGCCATCCCAGCGTCCCAAGAGAACAAGCGAACAAAATGCATGCAGGCTGGCGGCGTGCAGTTAAGCTGCAAGCGAGGATACTGCTGCCAAGCCGCTCGCTAGGATGCATGGCTCAGTGGGTGCAGGGCGTAAGTTGCTGAGACCAGAGGGAGGCAAGGCATGAACACGCAGGCAACAGTTAGGCGCAATGGGGTACCAGTGTGCGGTGGCAGCAGTGGGTGCGGCGGGGCATGCAGCTAGCTGCAGTGGAGGTGCTGGCTGGCCTTGGGGCCAGGGTTTGCGTGGCAAAGCGCAGCGCGCTACCCAGATTTGCCAGGGTTGAAGCTGGCAACTTCCCTGCTGCAGTCCTGGGTGCTGCCTGCATCAGAAACCACTCCCAGAAGCGCGACGCACTGTACAGCGCAGGCGGACTGGCACTGTGCAGCTGTCGCATACTTCAGCTTTGTGGCGGGGCAGGCGTAGAAGCGGCACTGCCCTGGGTTCACTACGGCGGCTGTCTTCAGGCACCTCTTGATGCAGGCTGTATCGCTGAGGCCTTCATATATGTCATCGACTCCTATCAATGCCTCGCGGTTCCACTTGCACAGGGTGGTGCACAGCCCCTCCCTGCACCAGAAGCAAAGCGGGCACAGGCAGACTCCGTCACGGTTGCTCAGAGGCGCTGACAGGGCGGCTTGCGGTGATGCTGACGCAACATGTGCGTAGGCTATGCCCGCACTGTGCGTCAATCAGCAGCCAGACTGGCGCTCCCAACTCGCCTTCGCCACCAATCCTGCACACAGCCTCACCCAGGCACGGACAAGTCGCCAACTGGGTCGGCACCAGACTGCTTCAGCACGCGGGCGGCGGCAGCGGGCGCCCTGGGCACAGGATGGGCATGGGATTGGCGGTGGACCGCTTGGTCAAGCATGCGGTAGGAGCAGGCGAGGAATCAAACCAAATCTCACTGGGCTTGCTGCAGGCTTGCTGGTTGTGTGGAGCTGGGTGAAGGCTGGTGCCAGAGCGGCAGGGCGGCGGCGACGGCAGTGGACCCGTTGGACACTCGCCTGTCGAGCAGGAGCAGCAGCACCGCTCCGAGGACAACACACGTCTTGCGGTTGCCTGCCATAGCGTATCGGACTGCGCAGGCTGCGCCACACGGGAACCCTTAAGCTGAAGCTGCAGCCACCGAGCAAAATTTTCCCGTGAGATGCGTTCAAAATCGTTTCGGTAGGCACAAACAAACTTAAAGGCAGCCGCACCCCCCGCTTAACAGGGCTTGATTCCTGTGGCCGGCATGCGCCGCCGCCGCCACGCCAGCAAGGCACCCCGGCAGCTCTCCTAGGTCAGCTGCTGCAGCAATTCAACGACTTGCTTGAACACACAGTTTACAGAGCCGCTTGTTGCAGCGACACATCCCAGCGTCCCCAAGAAACAAGCGAACACAATGCATTCGGCGCCGACTAGCTCATGCCAGCTCGCCAGCTGCTGCCGCCTCCCTCTGCAACGCACGCTCCAGCTCCACCACTGTGGCAGTGGAAAGAGTCAGGTGGCGATGCCTGGTAAAGTCACTCTATGAATGAGCGTGCAAGCTGCCAACTGCCCAGCTGAATCACACGGCTGCTCCTGGTGGCAGTCTGGCCAACCGCCACACCATCCCGCTTAACCTCCAGCAGCACCCTGCCCATGCATGCCAGCCCAACCCTCCCCGCTGCCGCTGAGCCAAGCCCACTCACTGGCTGCTGGCGGCACGCATCCCTGGATGCGCCAGTGGTGCACGCTGCGTACTCCCTCGTCCTTCTCCATCCATCCAGCCTTGCCCAGCACGATGCGGCCCCACTGGCCCGCCTGGTGCATCAGCGAGCTTGCATTGGCGCCAGCGGCAAGGGTCACAATCTCCACTTGGTGGCTGCGGTTGGAAAGTGGCAGGGGAATGGGCAGAGTGAATTTGGTTGGTTGATTGACAGTGAGTCTGCAAGGCTGCTAGCCTACAGCGGCGCCGCATCAGGCAAGCCAGGGCTGCAAGGCACCGGCAGGAGCGCCGGCAGGAGGGCAGCAGCAGAGCAAGCCGTGCACAGGGGCACCTTACTAAGTTGCAAGTTGTACCCTGCGGCTAGGCAACCAACCCAGCCATGTCGGCGATACACCCAGCCGCCTGAACACAACGCTGTTCCCCTCCTCTCACCTCTGCTTGGGGCTGCCCTCGTTCACGCTCTGCACGCCCAGCACCAGCACCCGCTGCAGCTTGGGCAGGCCAGTCTGCCGTGCAGTGCCCATGCAGTGCAGCAGCACATCTCCCCGCTGAGCCATACGGAAGCTGCTGGCACGGCCGCCTGCCGCAGCAGGCGAGGCTGGCGCGTACGGACGAATGGGCAACTGCTCCAGCTGCGGAGCCAGCTGCTGGCTGAAGTGCTCCCAGTAGCTGCTCGCCTGCTGTGCCTGCTGCGCCGGCGGCGTCTGCTGTGCACGGGGCGTCACCGCTGCTGCAGCAGGGGCGCCGGCTGTCACCGGCGACTGCCCCCAGTTGAGCTGCTGCTGCACCTGCCGCTGCTGTTGCTGCGCTGGCGACGCTGCAGCTGGGCCTGCCGCCGCTGCACCCGGTGACTGGGCATACCGCTGCTGGGAGGCAGCGGCAGGCGCACCAGCCAGAGGCAGCACTTGAGGCGAAGCCATGTGCAGCCTGGCCCCTGCTGCCGGCCGCAGAGGCGAGGGAGAAGGCTGCAGGCCCTTGCGAGCCGAATAATTGCTGCAGCTGCCCAAGCGGTTGGGAGACATCAGGCCCGCCCCGCTGCTGCCCTCTCCGCCGCCGACCACTGCAGGGTGGCCATGCGGCAACGGCGGGCGGCCGCGGGCGACGCTGCTAGGGGCAGGGGCGTGCGCGGCGGCCGGGCTGCCGCCGAAAGTGAGCCCCCGGCGGGGCGCCGAGGGCGGGGGGTCTGGGAAGCCGCCTGCCTGCTGGCTGGCCCATGCCGCACGGGACTCTGGCAAGTTGAGGCTGTCCAGGCTGTCCCGCCGCCGCCGCTGCTGCTGCTGCTGCCGGGCAGCCGCATTGTGGAGCACGGTCTCTCCAGGTGGCTCAGCTGGGCGCCAGAGTGTTGCCTGAGAGGGCTGTGAAGCAGAGGGCTGCACATCGACTGCGTGCCCATCAAGCTCCCCAGGCACTGCTGCCGCTGCCAGCACAGGGACCGCCACGCCGCCTTGCCGCGGAGCAACTGCACCTGCTGCCGCTGCTGCCGCCGCCTGCACCGGCACCGCCACACCGCCCTGCTGCCGGGCTGCTACTGCTGCCTGCACCGGCACTGCCACGCCGCCCTGCTGCAGGTCTCCTGCCGCTCCCTGCACCGGCACAGCACGGCCGCCCTCTGCCACCGCCGCTGCTGCTGCCGCTGCACCTGCTGCCTGCTGTGCGGCGGCGGCGGGCGCTCCAGCCAGCTGCCCAGCTGGGGGGCNCACAGGCACGGCTGGCCACAGATCCGCCGCCTGCATGTGGGCCAAGATGTCGTCCGGGATGTAGAATCTATTCTGTATGCAGAACTGCACCCAGGCGAGAAAGCCTTTCTCCTGGCCTGTGTCGCGCATGCGCCGCATCCGGGCATGCGAGTGCTCCGACTGGTAGCAAGCGGGCAGCTGGGACCGCAGGTTCACCGGCTGCTCCCGACGCCAGTACATCCAGCCGAAACGCACCAAGGCCTGCTCCCGCAGGCTGGCCAGGCGCCAGTGGCCGGCCTGCTGTGGGCCCTCCTTGGCGGGGCGGTATCCCTCGGAGCGCAGGGTGTAGGGATACTCGCCAAGGCCAGCACCGTCCGGCCTGCAGGAAGGGGCCGGGGGAGAGGGACCTGGTGAGTGACAGGTGAGAAAAATGAGCGACTGCATCCGCATGCCATGCAAGCCCTGGGAAGTGAAGCTTGACGCAGCCTTGAGGACGTGCACTACTACCAGCAAAGCAGCAGTGCGGCAAAGCAACAGATAGTGGCTGACAAGCAATGCCACATAATGTTTGCTGTGTGAGGCAACCACAGCCGGATACATCGTTAGATGCAAGCATCACTCACTGGTCTTTGAGTTCTCCCATGATCTCCAGCACAAAGCCGCCATTGACAGCAGGGGTGTCGGACACAATGCCTGCACACACAAGCCAGCAGGCAGGCACTTTGTGTTCAGACAGGCACTGCAGGATCAGGCTTAATAATTGCGCGCTGTACACAGCTGCAACCATGGCAGCAATGTGCTCTGGCACTGCAACTGCGACACCAGCATCAGGCCTGGCATGCAAGCTCAACATGCAACATGTGGCCTGCCCAAACGCCACACCAGCCGCCCCACTGCCTTACTTGCAACAGTCACGAACAGCGTCTCGCAGCGCTCCGCATGCATGCTGGCACTGCAATACCACAGCGACTCTCCAGGCCCGGGTTTGGGCACAGCCGCAGGCCCAGCAGCCGCTGCTGCCGGCGCGGCGGCTGCCACCTGCTGCTGCTGCTGCTGCTGGCGCAGCTGCTGCTGCGACTGGGCAGTGGCGGCAGGCTTGGGGCCTGCGCCTGCGGCCGGGCCACCAGGGGACAGCCGGCGCTGGCGGGAGGCCGGGGTGGCGGCAGGCGAGCCAGCAGCCTGCGGCCCACCCACCTCAGGCGACGACAGCTGCTGCAGCTGGCTGTCGGGCACTGCGGACTCAGAGCAGGAGTCATCAGAGTGCTGCTGTTCCTCGTCTGGCTGCTCCTGCTGCGCCTGCTGCCCCTGCTGCGCCTGCTGCGCCTGCTGTGCTGCGAGGCGCTGCTGCTCCTGCCGCCGCATGTGCTCATACACACGAGCGCCAGCAAAGTTTGGGCCGGGTGCACCAAGCTGCTGCTGCTGCTGCTGCTGCTGGGGATCGTGCTGCGGGGCCTCCTGCTCCTGCTGCTCCTGCTGCTCCTGCTGCTGCTGCTGCGCGGCTGCCTGAGCCGCCTCAGCCTGCGCCGCCGGTTGGCCACTGGCGGGTGCTGCACGTGCAGGCGAGCTGGCATCAGCTGCCCCCAAGGCCGCAGCTGCTGTGGCCTGTGCAGGCGCCCTGCCGGCAGGAGAGTGAGCTGCTGCCGAGTCAGCCACAAGCTCACCCTCTGCCGCCGCTGCTGCCGCCCCTGGCCCAGCGCTGGCAGCAGGGAAAGGGTCGTAGGCGTCTTGATAGGGAGAAGAGGGCAACTGCGCATCTGCGCCGCCGGCAGCAGCCTGGCGCAGCAGGGCTGCCACCGGGGAGCGGCTGGCGGCGTCTGCACTGGGCAGGCTGCGCTTGTGCGGCTGGCTGCTGGTGGCCATGTCCGCTGCAGAGCGCTTCTTGGACTGCAGGGCAGGCAGGTGAGCAGGCAGGGGATGGCACTTGAGAAGGGTTGGCTTGAAAGGACCACCAATTTGCAGGGCAGGAAAGAGCAAGCTCCATGCATGGTGCGCGCTCAGATCAACAACTTCCAGCCTCCCACCTGGCCAAGCACAAGCGGGCTCACCTTGCCGGCCGAGCTCTGCAGCAGCCCGATGCGTGGTTTCCTGTCAAAGCTGCCGGTAGACGGGCGGCGAGGCCGCCGCACCACTGCCTCCTCCTCTTCCTGCCCCCGCTGTACCGCATCAGCTGCTGCCTCTGCCTCTGCCTCTGCCGCAGCCGCCTGGTCGGCTGCTGCTGCCGCCGCGGCTGCCTCTGCTGCTGCCTTGGCTACAGCTGCGGCCGTGGCGGGGCCTGGGGTTCCCAGCGAGGGTGCAGGCGGCAGGGCTGACATTTCAGCAGGAGATGGCACAATGGTGGCTGCCAGGATGTCCTCGCCATCCAGCTGCTGCGACAGAGCGCCAGCTGCGTCCATGGCTGCCTCAATTGCAGCCGCAGCCGGGTCGGCAGGTGCGACACGAGGCTGTGCTGCCGCTACCGCTGCAGGCGTGCCGGCCTGGCCCGCTGCCGCCGCATCCACATCCATTGCTGCTGACACGCCTGCTGCAGGCTGCGCTGCTTCATCCGCTGGGCCGCCCTCCTGCATTGGCTCTTCAGCCGCCACAGCATTGCCGCCGGGCGCCACAACAGCCTCTGCCGCAGCATCCACCTGCTCCGCTGCCTCCTGTGCAGCCCGCTCGGCTGCGATCTCATGGGCAATCATCAGGCTGGCTCGGCGGCTGAGGGGCCGGGATGCTTCAGCGCTTGGTGCAGGCGAAAGCTGTGGCCGGCCGCTGCTGCGCCCGCGGCGCCCCGTGCTCTGTGGCTCCGCATCGGCTGCTGCCTCATCCAGCAGCAGGCCGGCGCTGCGCCCTCGGCGCTGGCCGCTCAGCGGCGCTGCTGCCTCGGGAGCAGCGCCGCTGGCAGGCTCTGCAGCCTTGCGCTTGCTGCGGTGTGTGCTGCCCTCTGCTGCTTGGGCTGCTGCCGCCTCGTCTGCTGCGGGGGCTGGGGTGGCGGCCACGCCATCCTCCTCTGCCGCTGCGTGGCGGGTGCGGCGGCGCTTGCGTGSAGATGCGTCAGCCTCCTGCTCGCCTGAAGCAACACCTGCCTCAGGCTCGGCTTCACCAGCGGCTGGCTGGGCTGCTGCCGCTGCGGCGGCTGGCGCCTCTGCCGCTGCGGCGGCTGGCGCCTCTGCCGCCGCCGCCGCAGGGTCTAGCAGGCGGTGCTTGACCACAGCCCAGCAGGCGGCGCAGCCGGTGCCGCTGCGGCAGGTGCCTGCAGGCAGTGCAGCGAGCAGCGTCCGAGCGTGTTTGTCAGGAGAATGGCTGTTTGGTGATAGGTGAAACACCATGGCAAACAGACATGCCAGGCAAGAGTGAACACACAGTCATTACTGAAAGCGCAAACCCCGCTGACAATGCATAGTCACAGTCATGCGCTGCAGCTGTACCCATCAGCTCAAATCCTGGCCAGCGAGCTCACCTTGGCCGCACTGGCCGACGCCTGCCGTGAGATGCTCCGCGCCCGCCTCAGCCTGCGGGGAACAAAAGTGAAACGGTGTGTGTGTAGCGGCTCACAGGGCAAGCGCATGGGCAAGAAGTGCCGTGCACGCAGCCAATCGCAGGGAGCCAGGCTGAATGTATGACTGTAAACCAACAACCTTGTGTAACTGGCTCACCAGCGCGGCCGCCAGCTTGGGACGGCAGGTGGAGCAGCCGGTCTTGGAGCGCGGGCAGCGCTTGCAACCCAGCAGATTGGCGAGCTTGGCCAGGCTGCTCGGATCCACAGCTGCCTGGACCGCTGGCTGCGCTGGCTGCTCAGCAGGCAGCTGCTCAGCTGGCTCTGGCTGCTCCTCTCCGGCTGCCTCAACTTCCATGGCTGCAGGGGCATCTTCTGCCACTGCAGGTGCCTCGGGCGCTGCCCGCTTCTTGCCCTTGCCCTTGCTGCCGGCAGACGCCTTGCCGGCAGACGGCTTGCTGCTGGCTGGCTGCCCTTGGGCGGCAGCCTCAGCTCCGCCCGGAGTGTGCCGCCCGCTGCGCCGCGGCGCTGCCAACTCAGCAGCCTCAGCTGCAGCAACAGCTGCACCACTGCGGGTGGTGCGCTGACTGGTGGGAGCTCCTGCTTCTGTGCCCTCGTCCGCCTGCTGTGCCGGCTGGGCGGGAGTGGCGGCAGCAGCATCGGCCCGGCTGCCGCTCCTGCCGCGGCGCTGCGCGGCACTTGGAGCTGGCTCGGCACTTGCTGAGGCTGCAGCCCGGCCACGGCTGGCACTCCTGGCACGGCGGCCGCTGGCTGGGGCAGCCTCTGGCTCTGCTGCCTCAACCTGCTGCTCGTCAGGCTGCTCCAGCTGCTGCTGCAGCTGCTCTGCTGGCAGGAGCGGGGCGGCTGCCTCAGCTGGCGCCTCAGCTGCGGTTGCCGCCTCTGCCTCACCCTGGTGCCTGCTGCGCTGGCGGCGCTTGATGCTGGCAGCAGCCTGAGCCTCAGCCTCCTCTGCTGCATCGGCTGCAGCTGCAGCCACTGCCGCCCTGCTGCGGCTAGTGCGAGGGGTGCGGTGGGCATCTGCTGCTGCCCACAGTGCGGCAGGTGGGTCAGCAGCCGCAGGCTGTGCAGCAGCCTCCTCCTCAGCTGGGGGCGCGCCGGCGCTGCGGCCGCGGCGGGGCGCGCTCTGCGGTGCTGTTTCCAGGGCTGGCTCGGCTTGCTCCGTTGCAGGTGCCTCTTCTGTGGGCGGGGCAGGGGCCTTGGCTGCCGCCTGCTTCTCGCCCTTGCCCTTGCTGCCAGCGGCCTGCTTGCCAGCTGGCAGCACCTGCGCTGCCACTGCATCCTGCCCGCCTGGGGTGTGCCGCCCGCTGCGCCGTGGGGCAGCCACCCGAGCAGCCTCGGCGGCCGCAGCTGCAGCAGCTCCGCGGGTGGTGCGGCGGCTGCCAGGGCCAGCCTCGTCTGCCCCCTCCTCCTCCTCCTGCTGTGCCTGCTGTGCTGGGTCAGCGGCAGCTTCAGCTGCCTTGCTGGCGCTCCTGCCCCTGCGCGTCGCAGCGCTGGGGGACGCATCGCCGCCTGCCGAGGCTGCAGACCGGCCGCGGCTGGCGCTCCTGGTGCGGCGCCCGTTGGCTGGGGCAGCTTCGGGCTCCGCCGCAGCGGCCTCGGGCTCTGCTGCAGCCTCGGCATCTGCAGCAGGCTCAGCAGCCTCACCAAAGCCATCCATCTCTGCCTTGGCTACGTCCGGCTGTTCCAAAGGACCCTCTGGCGCCGCCTCTGCCATGTCAGCATCAGCTGCTGCTGGCAGCTGCGCCTGGCTGGGGCTGGTGGGGAGTGCATCCTCTTCCCACTCCATGCCAGCCTGCTGCTCATGTGCAGGCAGGCCCTCGTCAGGCTGCTGCTCACGCTGCTGCTCAGGCTGCTGCTCAGGCTGCTGCACAGGCTGCGCCACGTGGGGCTGTGAGCCGGCCGCCGCCAGGGCGCCAAAGCTGGCCACAGCCGGGTTGCGTCGGGTGGGGCGGGTGGCTGCGACCATCCAAGTGGGACCCTCTGCTGCGGCAGCTGCAGCAGTGGCTGCACCGCTGAGCGGGCCGCCGATGGGAGAGGTGGAGGTGCTACCGCCATCCAGCCCCGGCAGCTCCTGATCCTTCTGCTGAGAGGGCAGGATGGCGCCGGGCAGGGAGCCTGCAAGTGCGGGAAGGGCGCAGTTGGAGCAGTGGGCGTGAGGCAGATGTGCGGGCAGATGCAAGCCCCAGGTTGCAAAGCATGCAAGGTGCGGCCGCAAGTTGTCACTTCAAGGGGGGCGTGCAGGTCTGGCAATCGGGGCGGCCATCTTAAACGTGAACAACGGGGCAACCAAACCAGCTCACACCACCAATTACACATTACACCACCAGTCCCTTGCCGCAAGTTGGCCAAAACTCACCAAAGTCGAGGCGCATGGAAGGGCTGCGCATGAGCCGCCCGCCGCCTGCCGCTGCCGCAGCTGCCGCCTCTGCTATGCCAGCAGGCACAGCCGCCAGTGGCGGCCGGACATCTGTGGCAGGGATTGCCTCCAAGGTGGCAGGCTCAGCCGCGCCAGGGCCGCGCAGCAGCACCAGGCTCTTGTCCGGAGAGACAATCGCCCCGCCAGTCAGCAGCGACTGCTCCGGCAGTGCCTCTTGCTGCTGCTGCTGCTGGGCCTGAGCGCGGGCCAGGCGCGCCTCTGCCTCTGCAGCAGAGCGAAGGGCCTTGCCGCGGCTGTCTGGCGTGTCAGGAACCTGCTGCTTGGGACGGGGCTGCCGAGCAGCTGCTGCGGCTGCCGCCGCGCCGCGCCCCTTGCTGGTGGCAGCTGCCAGAGCCGCCGCCGCGCGGCTGCTGCCGCCGCCTGCAGTGCCACCTGCAGTCGGCGCACCGCC